>NW_021025777.1:3359932-3454524 GCF_004153795.1 Camellia sinensis | reverse complement strand
TCGGAGGATGGTGCATGACCACTCTCCCCGTCATTGCACAAGCTCTAGGGAGTGTAGTCCTCGATCCTCGTGCCACCAATCACGCATCTCGATGCATGATGGCCGAGAAGTCGAATTGCACGACTCGATGTGAAATGAATGCACATATAAGCAAGTAAAGCCAACAACTCTATCATGGACAGTCAAGAGTGTCGGCGACCGAGAATCGAGGCACGTTTCGTCACTTGGAGTACGAAACGTCCCTCGTTTCCCGTGTTCAGACTAAACCCTACTCCAAAAACAAAGCAATGAGATGGCATACACAATGTGACTAACATGCAACCTAGCATACGCAATGCTATGGGCTAAAATGGCATACATAATGCACGTGACATAACATGGCATACACAATGCACTTACGAAGACTATCATGCGCACATGAACTAAATGGCATATACAAATGCAAGATGGACTTACACCAATATGAGTGGACCTCAGCCACACTCACATCAGTGGCCATATGATGAAAATGAGACAACCGAAATACATGCAAACATGCACGGATGCAAAGGACCGATCCTAAGGCACAACATGCAACTCTAACAAAGCATGACAAAGGATGAAATATGGCATAGAATGGCACATGATCTAGCTCTGAAATATGATACACAATGGTCCCGAATCATGTAAACACTTCATACGATGCATGCTAAATGACCCAAATACCGAAACTAGTGAAGTGCGTTACACTAGAGGTAAACAAAGCAATGCACAAATGGAAAAACCAACCCCAAATAGACCCTAGGCAGGTCCAAGACAGTGGGAAATTGGTCTAAAATGATGGCTCGGAATGCATTCAAATGAAGCCCATGCAATGATCGGTAAATGAGGCATACAAGCCCGACTCTCTAATGCACTTAAAGAGTGGAAATCATGGGAATATAGCTCTGAAATATGATGTGCAATGGCCCTAAAACATGAAAACACCTCAGTATATGCATGCGATGGACCTCAAAACTCAAAGTTAAGCATGGATATTGAACTACAGGCATGCAAAACAAGCATCAGTCGACCATGAGACCCAAAAACAGAGCTAAGACAGTCCAAAATATACACAAAATCAGTTTAAGGCATGGCCAAAAAGTGCTAAAATCAAGGGTCAACAAAGCATACAAAGAAAGCTAGTGAACCATGAGTTGTACTACAACTATATGAAGCATATGAGAGCTCACCAAACCAGCCAAAAATAAAAGTGTGCCATGCCAAAATATGCCCAAAAATCAACTGAAACTCAGTCAATGCATGCAAGAATGATAGGCTCCTTTAGAAGGTCATGCAAGAGGTTATTCTACACATGTATGATGGACACACAAAATGGAAAAATCACTTCTGGAAAGAGGTTATGAGGGTCCTAAAACCCACCAAAAAGGTTCTGAAATTAGTCTAGGAAGCATGCAAGTGAAAGCCCCTTTGAAAAACCTTGAATAGGATTGTTCTACACATGCATAATAAACACTTTATATGACAAAATGGGCTCTAGACAGAGCCTATGCAGACCTTAAAACTCACCAAATAGGGCCTGAAATATGGCTTTGAAACATGCAAGTAGGAGCCCCTTTGGAAGGCCAACAAAGCTAGTAAACAAATCAAGGGGTGAAAGGGTCACCCCTCTTTGATTTTAGGGCACAAAAACACATGTTATTTTAGTGGCTAAAAGGCCAAGCCAAGGCCAACACAAATGCTCTAATGCATAGCCCTAAACATGAGGAAATGAAGCATGCAAGGGGAAAGATGACCCCAAACAAAAAAAATGTCTTAAACAAACATGTTTATAAGCTCAAAACAAAACTTTTTTCAGTTTATGACAAAACTCAGAAATACTTGCAAATAAGGCTAAAGAATGAAGCAAAATAAAGCTACAAAGTGGGAAATGGTGACTTACCCTTGTAGCACAGCAATGCAGCAAGCTCTGGACCAAGAAAGTGAGCCCTCAACCTCTGAAAAACAGCTCCAAGGTACTTAGGATGGTAGTGGAGGTGTTGTGCTTGGAGGTGTAGTGCAAATGGCCAAGAACCATGGAGCTATGGAGCTTGGATGTAGGGATATAGAGGGAGAGTATATGTATGCCTCAGCCAAAAATGTTCAACCCTTGCAAATGGAGAGGAGAGCCTCTCTTATAGAAGAAGAGGTCTAAGGCTTCTTGGAGAAGCCTCAAGCGAAGGGACCAAGCTTCTAAAAGAAGCTAACCCAAAAGGGTCAAGCTTCTTGAGGAAGCTAGACCAAAGGGGTCAAGCTTCCTCAAAAATCTTGACAAAAGGTCAAGCTTCTCTTAGAAGCTAAGCAAAAAGGGCCAAATCTTCCTTAAGAAGACAAACAAAAGGGTTAAATCTCGGAGGATGGGGCAAATGTCTCCCAGCTGGCACAGCTGTATGCAACTCAGGAAAGCCAAAAAAGAGATGGCTGGCCGACCAGTTGAAGTGGTCGCCCGACCACTTCCCCTGGTCGGCCGACCAAGGGTCAAAAGGGTCAACAAGAAAAGGTGGTCGGCCATGCCAAAATGGTGGCCTCCTAGGTGAATGCAACACAGTGGTGGTACGGGAGACCAGAAAATGTGGCTCAAAAGTGAGAGAGACCAAGGGGTCAAAAGGGTCAAGCACCGAAGGTGGTCGGCCATACCAAATAGGTGGCCTCCCAGATGAATGCAATACAATGGTGGTATGGGAGACTAGAAATTATGGCCTAAAAGTGAGGGAGACCACCTCTCTAACAAGAAAACCGGGCGGCGAAAAGAAAAGTGGTCTCCAAGAATGAAAGGTGGTCTCCAACCATACTACCACCTTTCTAACAATGAAACTAGGGTCCATGCCAAAAATGAACCCTAACTGATGCAAAATGAGGGTTCGGGGGCCAAAACGGGCAGCCGGGGACCCCGAAAACTGACTGTTAAGCGCCAGAAGTGGCGTGCGACCTCGAAGGTGGTCTCCTGGGCCACAGTGTCCCTTTAAGGAGAGGAAGCAAGGTGTGTGCCAAAAATTGGAGCAAAAGGAGGTAGTTAAGCGGTCCCGAACCGAGGCACACGACCGACGGCTCCAAAAACCGAAAACTGGTCCCCAAACGGAAAAAATGGCCTACGACCACAAAACGTAGCCTACGGCCACTGAGAGATGGTCTACGAGACATCTCCCTCCCTTCAGGAAGAGAAAATAGAGAAAACAGGACCTGGTCCGCAAACCGAGGCAAGGCACGAAAGGGTTCCGAAGCCCGGAGGCAAGGCTCTCAGCCGAGACTTTGCAACCTCAGAACGAGCACAATATACAACATCACCGAGCGCTCAGTTGGTGACGTCTGAGTCTTAAGGTCGGTCAAAAATGGGGTGTCTACAGTTGCCCCTCTTTGACAGAACTCGAAAGTCATAAGTGACAGGAGTGAATGTCAAAGCCCAGAGACGATCCATTTTTGACAAGGCCGAAGACTTAGACAAACAGGCAAGATAAAAGATGTGCCCGCAGGCAGGGGGCAAAATACAAAATGATATGCAAGAAGATTTTGATAATTGGACTTATACGCTACGCGAAGCCGATTTGATAATTCAGGATTTATGCAATGCAATGCAATGTAATAGCTAAAATACAATGTAATAGCTAGGAAGTGAAGGTACCTTACATGGACAATTGGCAATGACGTACCTCATGCTGCTGGGGATCTCTCACTTCTTCTCAGTTGAACCGTAGGTACTACTTTTCTCCCCGACTATGGTCGCAGTTTTCCCTATTCTCCAACAGGGTGATAGACTAGGTTGGTTCAGTATCCAGAATTGAGGTGCATACACATGCTATCTCAATCTATGGGGCTGCTCCAAACGGGAAAAATGGCCTACGACCACGAAACATAGCCTACGGCCACTGAGATATGATCTACGAGACTTCTCCCTCCCTTTGGGAAGAGAAAACAAAGAAAACAGGGCTTGGTTCGCAAACCGAGGTAAGGTACGAAAGAGTCCGAAAGTTTGGAGGCAAAGCTCGTAGCCGAGACTTCGCGACCTCCGAATGAGCACAATATGCAACATCACCGAGCGCTCAGTTGGTGACGTTTGAGTCTTAAGGTCGGTCAAAAATGGGGTGTCTACAGTTGCCCCTTTTTGACAGAACTCGAAAGTCATAAGTGACAGGAGTGAATGTCAAAGCCCAGAGACGACCCATTTTTGACAAGGCCGAAGACTTAGACAAACAGGCAAGATAAAAGATGTGCCTGCAGGCAGGGGGCAAAATACAAAATGATATGCAAGAAGATTTTGATAATTGGACTTATACGCTACGCGAAGCCGATTTGATAATTCAGGATTTATGCAATGCAATGCAATGTAATAGCTAAAATGTAATGTAATAGCTAGGAAGTGAAGGTACCTTACAGGGACAATTGGCAATGACGTACCTCATGCTGCTGGGGATCTCTCACTTCTTCTCAGTTGAACCGCAGGTACTACTTTTCTCCCCGACTATGGTCGCAGCTTTCCCTATTCTCCAACAGGGTGACAGACTAGGTTGGTTCAGTATCCAGAATTGAGGTGCATACACATGCTATCTCAATCTATGGGGCTGCCATACAGATTTCAAGCCGAGGATGGCCCTGTTTGGTAGAGCTGTGGGAAAGTGCTTATAGCTTATGCCTAAACAGCTTATAGCTTATAACTATGAACATAAACTGATTTCTGACTTATAAATTAAGCATCTCCTGCCCCACTCAAAGAATAAGCTGATTTCTGACTTCCAAAAAGCTATAAGCTATAAGCTATAAGTTAAACCAAACACATCAAAATAGCTTAAATTAAGCTGAAAGCTGAAATAAGCTGCTTTTAAGTTCTGCCAAACAGGCACGATATACCTCTAGGTATTTAAACTAGACTTTAGTCTCGGAAATCCCTAACCTTTGCGTTCTAGGCATAAGTCATTCAAACTCTAGTTTCCACCGTCTCAGTTGATCTCCTAGGAACTCACCGCTAACACAGGCAGGTGGCTATACCAGACCACCAGAAGTCGTTCGAGCATGACAAACACCAAAGGAATTGCGCCTTTAGAGGATTTAAGGTCTCCTAGACTGGCGAGTGCACAAGATAGTGTGAATGAGTGAATGCACAAAACAGTGCTAAACAGATGCACAAAATAGTGTGATGCAAAAGGTGTACAAAATAGTACGAGAAGGGTGAATGCAAATAACAGTGCGATACAGATAAGGTGCGCAAGATAGCGCGATGCAATGCACTAACAAGTGTGGAGAGGTGCGCAAAATAGTGCGATAAAATGCATGCACAATGCAAGTAAGGTGCACAAAATAGTGCGATGCTAAAGGTGTACAGAACAGTACGAGCAGGGTGAATGCACAAAACAGTGTGATACAGATAAGGTGCTCAAGATAGCGCGATGCAATGCACTAACAATTGCAGGTAAGGTGCGCAAGATAGCGCGATAAAATGCATGCACAATGCAAGTAAGGTGCAAAAAATAGTGCGATGCGCAAAATAGCGCGAATGAAATGTAATGCACTAACAAGTGTAGAGAGGTGTGCAAAATAGCGCGATGTGATATGCAAAGCACAAGACAGTGCGATTGAGGTGCGCAAAATAGCGCGAATGAATGTAATGTACAGGACAGTGCGATGCGCAAAATAACGCGAATGTAAACTGCACAAAACAGTGCGATTGAGGTATGCAAAATAGCGCGAATGATAAACTGCACAAAACAGTGCGATGTGCAAAATAGCGCGAATGTAAACTGCATAAAACAGTGCAATGAGGTGCGCAAAATAGTTCGAATGATAAACTGCACAAAACAGTGCGATGCGCAAAATAGCGCGAATGTAAACTGCACAAAACAGTGCAATGCGCAAAATAGCGCGAATGTAAACTGCACAAAACAGTGTGATTGAGGTGCACAAAATGGCGCGAGTGATAAACTGCACAAAATAGTGCGATGCGCAAAATAGCGTGAATGTAAACTGCACAAAACAGTGCAATGAGCAAAATAGCCCGAATGTAAACTGCACAAAACAGTGCAATGCGCAAAATAGCGCGAATGATAAACTGCACAAAACAGTGCGATGCGCAAAATAGCGCGAATGTAAATTGCACAAAACAGTGCAATGCGCAAAATAGCGCGAATGTAAACTACACAAAACAGTGCAATGAGGTGCGAAAAATGGCGCGAGTGATAAACTGCACAAAACAGTGCGATGCGCAAAATAGCGCGAATGTAAACTGCACAAAATAATGCAATGAGGTGCGCAAAATGGCGCGAGTGATAAACTGCACAAAACAGTGCAATGCGCAAAACAGTGCGATGCGTTAGACAACGCGAGTGCACAAGACAGTGCGAGTGAAATACAATGTACAAAAAGTGTGAGGAAGGTGCATAAAAAAAGTGCGATAAAATGCATGAACAATGCAAGTAAAGTGCACAAAACAGTGCGATGCGCAAAATAGCGCGATAAAATGTATACATAATGCAAGTAATGGCACACGACTTACGACATAGCACTCCATTCATTCGGCACACAGCTCACTACACAACACTTTGTTTGTTTGGTACGCGGCTCACAACATAAAATTCTGTTCATTTGGCACGCAGCTCGAAACACAGCACTCTATTTATCTGGGCACACGGCTCTTTTGGGCACACAACTCATTTGGGTACACAGCTCATTTCGGGCACACAGCTCGTTTGGGGGCGCACAGATCATTTTTGGGCACACGGCTCATTTTTCGGGCACACAGCTCGTTTTTCGGGCACACGGCTCATTTTGGGCACACCCTCATTTCAGGGCACACAGCTCATTTTTCGGGCACATAGCAGATCTCGGGCACACAGCTCGTTTTGGGGTACTGTAACAAGCCCGCGGGGGACCTCGCCACAGCTCGGACTCGACTTGCTTAACAGTAATACAGTAAAACAGAGTACAGGGCCTGGCGGAAGCCAATACAGTAATTAAACAATGTCCAATGAGCTGTGACAGTCTGTATGCCAAAAAGATTTTTCATGCATTCATACATATACAAACGGTACAGTCTATACAAAATTCACAGTCACACAGTACAGGGACCTAATCCCTTGATAACAGTACAGTTAGCAACTGACAGTCTATACAGTAATCCAAACAGTATGGTGAGCATTCGGCTTATACAAAACAGTAAGACGGTGCAGAAGGGGAAATCTAAAACACCCCTAAGCCTTAACAGTAGGCTCGGAACCTCGCAGTGAGGCACATAGGCTGGCTTGACAAAACTGGAGTTACTCTGACGCTCCTAGCCGCGGTCTGGTGCCTGTACACCTACATATATATATGAGCAGTGAGCTAAAGCCCAGTGAATAACATAAAGCGTAAAGGGGTTTAGAATGAATGTCCTTACAGTAATGAAAACAGTTCATTTCAATCAGTATTTCAGTTGCTCAGTACAGTAAACAGTCATATGTGGTACATCCATTAGCATAACAGTAACAGTAGGTCTTAAAAGACCGAACAGTAATGATGGCCATCAGTCAGTAAACAGTAGTGGCTCCACGAGGAAACCGACAGAGATCTCTGTAACAGTAACAGTAACAATAAACCAGTTGGGAAAGATAACAACTTAATCCCTAATGCCTCGGTGTGTTCTACATCTATATCCTCAACAAGATGTCTTAAACTAGGCCTAAGAATGCCTAGAATGGGGTGAGGATGCAAAGATGCACATTTAAAAGCATTTTCAGAAAAACAGAGTCCCGCTCGAGCGCAAGTTTCCCCGCTCGAGCGATCATGCAACAAAGGTACACGCTCGAGCGTAAACTTTCCCGCTCGAGCGTACTGTGAAAGTACTAGATGGGTGAAATCTCCGCTCGATGCCCGCTCGAGCGTGAGACATGCTCCGCTCGAGCGCCCAATCCTCCGCTCGAGCGGACTGTAAAACGGTGCAGAGATACTGGATGCTCGGATTCTCCGCTCGAGCGCCAATTTCCCCCGCTCGAGCGGGAGTGAAAAATCTGGAAAACCCAGATTGCACCTCCAAGCTCAAAACCAAGTTGTTAACAACTCAAAACCGATCCTCTTGGGCTCATTTTCTGGAAAACTCTTGCAAACATATAGAATGACATGATTCAAAGCTCAATTTGAGAAATCAAAGCCCAAGGGTGTTTTATTCAAACCCAATTTCAAACCATTTTTTTTTCAAGAACAATATGAACATGCAAACATGTATGGATTCAAATCATTTTCAAAGCTTTAATGCTGTTTCAAAAGAGCTCAAACCTTCAAAAATAAGATGAACTCATGCGGTATGACCAAAAGATGGACATGCATGTGAGGAAACATGGACTTACAACCTCAAAAACTTCAATATATGTACATGCATGCAACAATCAAGCTTCAATTCAACAACAATGAACCAATTCATGACTTAGTTCTACAATGAAGCATGAACCATGCAAGAACTAGCTCAATGACATCATTAAGATGATGAATGATCTACCTTAGGTGTAGAATTAGAAGTGAGGGAGCTCAAATTAGCAATCAACACTTCAACTCCAAGCAAGATCAAGCAAATCTCTCAAGAACAACTCAACTCTCTCTCACTCTAAGGTCGGCTAGAGCACAAGGAATGGGCTGAGGAGAATGTTTTTGGCTCAAGTATAATGAGCTCAAGGTATAGAGGTAGTGGCCCACTCAAGGGCAAAACGGTAGTTAAGTCCAACTCTTTAATTGGCTTATTTTAATCTAATCTAATCATACCTAATCAATTTTCAAATAATTATACCATAAAATCACATTAATTATGAGGATCATAAAACACTAATCAATTCCGATTTCGGCCGCCGATAAGGCCTTCAATTAGCAGTTTAAACATATAACACGAACAGGTCAAACAAACAGTCAACAGATAAAATGCAATTCAAACAGATGTATTCGTTCAATTCAGTTTCAATTCCGGTTAGTCAGTTCAGTACTTTTAGTCAGTTCAATTATCAGTCATAATCAATTTAGTTTAACGGTAATCGATGGTTATCGGTAATCAATCAGTCATTAATCAGTAAACAGTATGGGGGTTGTTACAGGCACACAGCTCGTTTTTCGGGCACACAGCAGATCTCGGGCACACAGCTCATTTTGGGGTACACAGCTCATTTTTGGGCAAACGGCTCATTTTTTGGGCACACAGCTCGTTTTTGGGGCACACAGCTCATTTTTCGGGCACACAGCTCGTTTCGGGCACACAGCTCGTTTTTAGGCACACAGCTTATTTTTCGGGCACACAGCTCACTTTTTGGGCACACAGCTCGTTCTTTGGGCACGCAGCTCATTTTCGGGCACACAGCTCGTTTTTGGGCACACGGCTCATTTTTCGGGCACACAGCTTATAACACTGCTCAATCTGAACACTCAGTCCATAACACAGCATTCGGTTTGCATTTTGAACACATAGCTCAAGCACTCGAACTTCTGAACACGTAGCTCAAACTTTTGTCGTGAACACGCAGCCCACATTTTTGAAATCTGAACACACAGCTCAAACTTTTGTCGTGAACACGCAGCCCACATTTTCTTGAAATCCGAACACACAGCTCAAACTCTTGCGGTGAACACGCGGCCCACACTTTCTTAAAATCTAAACACGCAGTCAAACTTGTTGTCGTGATCACACAGCCCACAGTTTCTGAAAGTTGAACACGCAGCTCACAGTTTTTGAATGTTGAACACGCAGCCCAAACTCTTGATGGTGAACACACAACCCACACTCTTGTAGTGAACACGCAGCCTACAGTTTTTGAAAGTTGAACACACAGCCCAAACTCTTGATGGTGAACACACAACCCACACTCTTGTAGTGAACACGCAGCCCACAGTTTTTGAAAGTTGAACACGTAGCTCACAGTTTTTGAAAGTTGAACACACAACTCACAGTTTTTGAAAGTTGAACATGCAGCCCAAACTCTTGAATTTCTGAACACGCAGCCCATTTTTTATTGTGAACACACAACACACACTTGTTGAAAGTTGAACACGCAGCCCATTCATTTCATTTGCATGCAGCTCATTCTTAATTCCGAACACGCAGCTCATAAATTTTCATGTCTGAACACACAGCTTATTCACTTCACTTTGAACACGCAGCTCACACATTTCAATTCTGAACACGCAGCTCATACATTTTCATTTGTACGGAGCTCATTCTTAATTCTGAACACGCAGCTCATAAATTTTCATGTCTGAACACACAGCTCATTCACTTCATTTTGAGCACGCAGCTCACACATTTCAATTCTAAACACGCAGCTCATACATTTTCATTTGCACGCAGCTCATTCTTAATTCTGAACACGCAGGTCATAAATTTTCATGTCTGAACACACAGCTCATTCACTTCATTTTGAACACGCAGCTCACACATTTCAATTCTGAACATACAGCTCATATATTTTCAATTTTGAACACGCAGCTCACAACACAACACTGCTCGATCTGAACACACGGCTCATAACACATTAGTCTTTTGATTTTGAACACACAACTCATAACACAACTCTGTTCGATCTGAACACACGGCTCATAACACAGTAGTCTTTTAATTTTGAACACACAGCTCATTTTGAACATACATGATGTGATGACGGAACTTGCAGAAGTTGAAACCAACTCAGATGCCTGACATTTTCCTTTTTTTTCTTTTGTTTCGAAGTCTGGAACCTATATAGCTTCCGATAGGTCCTGGTTTTATTGTTCCCGCATGACCTGGGTTGAACCCTGCAGTTTTATGAAAGAACAAATTTTGTTTTGCACAAATGTGGAGAATGGCACGGCACTCTGAGCACAAAATGATTTTTTGAAAGTGAAATGGGAAAAGGGTTCTCAACTGGGTATTGGGCCTATAACTGACCACAGCCAAAATGACTCAATAACAGGAAACAAAGGTAGAATAACCTAAACACAACACAACAAAGGAAAAACAAGGTAAAACAACCTAAACACATCTATAGGCACCCGAAACGACTCAAAACGAGAATCGAGACAAACAAAACGATTGACACGACACACAGACATGTTCCAATGGAAAGAGACCTCTCAGTGCACGAGGAGCCAGTTTCTCCGGGTATTGTTTCCCACCCTTTCTCATTTGTGATTCTCGCATCACTCGGCCTTCAGGCTCTATTTTTCTGAAAAAGCCCTTTTCCTCACTTTTTCTCTCAGTGCACATCTCTCTATTCTTCAATCTCTCATTTTCTATCCCTCTCCTGGGTGGTTGATGGGTAAACAAGAAGTTGCGGGCTCTTGCCCTAGCATTCTGCTCGATTCTCTTTCTTCTGCTCACAACAGTGAACTTCCCCCACAGAGGGGTTGTGATGCGGCTAGATGTACAGTAGATCTGCAATTGACATCGGTTGATGATGCTCTGCTGGGGAGTTTGGACGTGATCAGATCTGTCTAGATTAGGGAATGGAATATCCTACTCTATTCCAGTTCATGCTTCACACTTGGCTTGATACCTTGTTGCTTGGAGGATGAGAGAGCTTTTCGGCCTTTTGTTGTTAGCTTCAGTTGTGCCATTTTCTGGCAGGTAGAGTGCTCTTTCTGGCAAGTATGTTGACAATAGGGAAAAGACAGAACACCTGACTTAACTGTGCCCCTAGTTCATTATTTTGACCATTTTTTATTTTTGACATTCTGTTAAAATAATTTTGACCAACATGAGAGTTAGATTAACACGCTTGTTCGATTTTCTGATTTGAAATCATGCAAGTCAGGTTATGAGCACTGAAAATTTTATTTTTTGGGTCCAAGAACTATTTTTGCAAACGGTCACTGCTCAACGAGCATGGAACCTGCTCTTGAGATGCGCGACCTCAGATATGAAAGAAAATTGCTCCTTGTTTGAGGAAAGTTACATGGCAACGAAAAGTTGCCCCTTGTTTGAATGACACCGCAGTGTTTTGTACGGCAACGGAAAGTTGCCCCTTGTTTGAATAGTGCCGCAGCACGTGGCCACTAGTCCTCACAGTGACAATTACAACCAAATTCTCGGATCCAGAGAAGACGAAGATAACCAAAACCATCACACGGACACAGTCGAATTTGAAGTGTTTTACGGCTGGACTTCAGAATGAAGTTGCCTACGTATCCCAAAGATGGGAATTAAGCCTTACGTAGATCAGGGTTAAGGTACACTCGTGTATTTAACCTCTCCTTTTGCGCTCTAACTTTTGCCAAGGCCACCCTTCCAGGTTTTCAACCTTGCGAGCTCTGTTCTTCTTTTCTTTTCATTTCATTTCTTCCTTTTTCACCTTTTCTTTTTATTTTCTTCATTTTTCATCTTTTCTTTTCTTCATTCTTTGCATTTTTTTTTTCTTTTTCTTCTTTTTCTTGCTCTAACTTTTGCCTGGGTCGCCCTTCCGGGTTTTCGGCCCAGCGAGCCTCTCAAGGGTAAAAGTGTAGCTTTGTCCATGTCAAATGATTTTGAGATCCTGAAGTGATCTGAATCCAGGAGAATGGCTGCTATTCGCTGACGATGCAGGAGTCCATCCAATGGGGGGGCTGAATTTGCCCTTAGTGTTGTGGATAGGAACTCGGTTATCCTTCAGCAATGTCTCATTTCCTCCCTTTTGGGATTTGGCATTCTTGCCGATCTTTGTTAGCTTGAGAAACATCCTAATTTTTTGACTCTTCAAGCACATCTGACATTTTTGCCCCTAGTTCGAGGGCTTTGATCTAGCTTCGCAAGCTTCCTTTGACTTTATTGCCCTGGTTCGTGGGCTGCTTCAAATCTGGCCACACAGGCCTCACTTTGTGATTGACCGTTGAACATTCTGAATTTAAGTTCAAGGTTTGAAAGCAAAAGGGTTGAGTCTCGAGGCTGAGAGCGATCCTAAACTGCACGATCTCAAGAGCGATTCCACACAGGTCTTCACAGGACTGCGCAAAAACATTTTTTTGAAATTTTTTTAAGAAAGCGACAAATTGCTTGCGCTGAAGACAATGTAGAACCAATCTGGATCAAGCCAGGGTCCTTCTCAGTACTCACACTAACAAGCATGATTTCAATCATTAAAGGCTTAGCATGCTTCTCTTTTTCTCAGTTGATCAAATTTTTACAAATCCCGAGGAATTCCTTCCTCTTTGTTTTCAACACATCGTGTTAGAAAAAGTTTTGAAAAACTTAGGTCAATGCAATGATTTAAAGGTGCAGAATAGCAGGTGAGATGCTCCGCCAATTCGTCCTAGATTTTCTGGCACAATCGGCACAAGGCAGAAGCAAATGCAAGAGTGTGAAAATTATTGCTGTTCCATTCAAATTTGGTTAGTGTAACTGGCTCCAAGAAGAAACAGACTCACAACAAAATGAAAAGACAAACGCAAAACAAAATGGTGATGCCCGAGGTAACACCCCCGGAATCACCCGACCTTTGTACAACAGGACTGACTCGATACAACAAGACAGACCCTTAATCAAAAAGACTGACTCAAGATAATGAGGCAGACTCAAAACAAAACTACAGAACTGACTCAACACCCAAGTCAGAAACTACAAAACTAGCATTCGCAAATGCTCAAAATAGTGCGTGCCATACGTCACATCCGAGGTAAACCGTGCGCCGCCCGCAGGTGGTCCAACCCTGGTCACATACTTGCATTATCCTCGAAATCCACCAACTCGGTGGTGACAGACTTTGCCGAGCTTGGCGGGAGGATGACTTCATTGTCAATCAAATCTTGCACTTCGTGGCGAAGACGGAAGCAGTTGTCGGTGCTGTGACAAGTTTGTTAATGGTATGCATAGTACTGGGTACTATCATGCTTAGCTGGAAGGGGACTTGGGAGAGGCCAAGGCTCGAGGGGTTTGAGATGCCCTTTTTCGACAAAGATTTGAAGGGCTTTAGACAAAGGCATGTAGAGGGCATGGAAGACCCTGCGACCTCGGGGTGGATACTTCAAGGTTTGCTGACTTTTGCTGGACGCACTGGCGAAAGGGTCAGCAGGTACTGGCTTGGTTTGCCGATCTCTTCCGAGTGCAGGATTAAAGCTCAAAGGATCATTTTTGGTACGATGGCCCTTCTCCCGGTTTTCCCCTTGGCTTGAACTGCTCTCACTCTGAGTGGGGAAAGTGTCATCCACAGTTTTTACAGCAACAGCGAGCACCTGCTGTTTATTCAATCCTCCGGCTTTCAAAGCCTCAACAGCCCACATGAGTTGTTTGTAGGGATCGGTGTCCACCTTCACGTTGTTCTTACTACTCGCCTCGGCTTGGTAGAAGGTTTGAGTTGTTACATCAGAGTGGAGCCCCGCTGTTGTTGACATGCCATTGCCGGAACTTGGGATGGCTTCAGGTTGGCTGAGTTCGATTATAATTCGCCCCAGTAGCGGGGGATCCTCCGGTATAAAGTTCCCAGCATACGATGTGGTTGGTGGAGAAGCCGACATTCCGTAGGCTAGATCAACCACGGATCTCTGAAGATCGCCAATCATTCCCATCAACTCGAAAGTAGTGGGCTCACGGGTTTGAAGTAACTGGGGTTCCCAGATCGGATGTGCGGCAGGTGACCTGGGTGGGTGTGGAAACGTCGGTATCACCCTGTATGATGATTTCCTGGTTTAATGCAGCTTCCATAACCACTATTTCCTTTAAATTATGTATCATCACGAGTCCGCTGAACTGATCGGAGGTGATGTGACTGGTGACTGACGGATCAGATGAACCGGTGCGCCCTAACTGGCCTTTCTCTGCTTTGCCTCAACGAAGGAAGATACTGACTGCTTTGAACTGAATTCTCCGAACTGAAAGAGAAAACAGGCAGCAGTTTAGCCCAATTTCACTAGGACAGATATAGGCATGGCTGGATAACTATATTCAACCACTGATCACTGTTCCCCAAATTACTGCCCCAAAAACTGAATTTGATACCCGCAGATAATTGATTCCCAAAATACTGAACTGGTGATGCCCATAGGCCTGATACTCAGACTTGTAAACTGATACATGCATTCTTGTAGAGACGCACTCTAAAAGCACATAGAAACAAGTGAGAGCCAAAACACCCCTATGTTGGGGTAGGGTTTCCCTGTCCTATTTTGTTAGAAGCTAGGGTTTCATTACGCACGCAGCGGTTTCAAACAACCTATGATCGGGTAAGCAACTTGTCCTAGTTTGGAATGGTCACTATGGATTCCGAATATGCCCTAGGTCGAATGGTCAAAGAGGGTGCCCCGGTAAAACCGGGGTTTGTGTTCTCGTTGTGGCAGAGCCCGCAACCGATCAGCTTTATGGCATGCTTCTCGAAGCGAGCCTCCGGTAAACTGTTCAGGAATAGCATATGGCAAACACGGTGTCCTAAGCGCACCAATGCAAATGCAATGCAAAGAAACACATAAGTGTAATCAAAACAAGATATCATGAGTTCGAGTCAAGTTCTCTAACTCCCCAGCGGAGTCGCCAGAAACTGTAAACGTCCCCAAACGTCCCGGGAGGGAAATCCCGTTTTGTTCATTTGGGCTCACTACAGTTCGGACTCAAATTGCCATGGTTCTTAATCTGATCTCACAATGTGCGATGCGAGATTGATAAATCACCAAAGAGTCCAAATCTGGCAAATTGTTTTGAAAAATAGATTTTTAAAAAGAAGTGCCAAACATGGACTGCTTTTCCAGATATAGAGTCGCCACCCAAATGTTTTATTTTTGGAAAATTTTGGAAACCCTGACTCGTTGCCTAAGGCCACGTGTCCGTCATCACCAAAGTTGCCTCGCTCGGGAACTTGGGTACGATTGGGGAAGTGTCAATCTATGAGCACCCCGCTCGCCAATCAAAGAATCGGGCCTCTAACTAACCCTGATAATCGATTTTTGAAAAATTATGTGCTCTTATTTGGTTTTAATTAGCCTAGAATTACTACGTGATCGCACAGCAAAAACAAGTATAGAACTGGATTGCCTAAGTTGGAACAAAGCATCGCACATCCGTTTGTTTTGAAAATGGATTGAAGTTTGCTACTCGAAGTAGGCTAAAACACGGGTTTGGACGAATTATCCAAACTCAAGCAACCCAACCTCACCCATAGGCATTCAGGCAGGTATATCACATAAGCACATAGCCTCATGGTAAGCAATGCTATCATGGCAGTCACTCACACACATGCAAGGATGCTAAAGCAATAATACTTACGAGTACTCCAAGCCAAAACAGAAAGAAGCTAATTAGAAATCATGCATGAATCCTAATATGGTGAATATGCCTAATGCAACACATGCAAAAATGCAACTATAAGATAGGCTCGGCTTACTCTAAGATGGCATATGAAATGCAACATTGATACACGTATTCAACTCGGAATTGAAATACGATGCAGTTAGTATGATGCGCCAGAGGGCGGGGGGCCGGTGCATGCAAACATGCTGTCATACTGTATGCTAATTTAAATATGCCCTAATCTAACCATCATAAGTTGGTAAATAAAAGGGAGAAAGACGTGGGGTTGGAAGACATACATCACACACACGCACACTTATTACAATTGTGCCCTCGCTCGGAGGGTCCGAATAAATAATGCAGTCTGAATAAATAATTAATTACTCTAGCTAATTAAATATTACAAAACCCTAATTAATCAACAAATTAACTAGAAAAGCAAATAAATTAACATGCAAGCTAAATGGACCGCCTCAGCTCTGTTCCGAATGATGAAAGATGCATGCATGCTCGAGCCGCCTCGTCAATAAATTCCATCGTGATGCCTCGCCTCACCCTTGTTTGCAATTGATCTCAGAAACTTGCATAAAGCTCCAAAAGGCTGAAACTCCACCTTGGGAAGGCCACCGACCAGTTATTAGCATGGGAGACCACCAACCGACCACCCTTTGTGGTGGAGACCAAAGAGGGTGGTCGGCCTGCCAGAAAATCTGATCGGCCGACCAGTTTCCACCTTTGGTTTCTGATTTTTCTGCA
The DNA here is from genome assembly GCF_004153795.1 of Camellia sinensis. NCBI lineage: Eukaryota > Viridiplantae > Streptophyta > Magnoliopsida > Ericales > Theaceae > Camellia > Camellia sinensis. The sequence continues at coordinate 3,437,594 of NW_021025777.1, read as the reverse complement.
ACAAAGGCAAAAGAAAGAAGAGGCAATGTATTTTCAACAAATGTGTGTATGACCACTCTCCCCGTCCTTGCACAAGCTCAAGGGAGTGTAGTCCTTGATCCTCGTGCCACCAATCACGCATCTCGATGCATAATGGCCGAGAAGTCGAATTCCACGACTCGATGTGAAATGAATGCACATATAAGCAAGTAAAGCCAACAACTCTATTATGGACAGTCAAGAGTGTCGGCGACCGAGAATCGAGGCACGTTTCGTCACTTGGAGTACGAAACGTCCCTCGTTTCTCGTGTTCGGACAAAACCCTACTCCAAACACAAAGCAATGAGATGGCATACACAATGTGACTAACATGCAACCTAGCATACGCAATGCTATGGGCTAAAATGACATACACAATGCACGTGACATAACATGGCATACACAATGCACTTACGAAGACTATCATGCGCACATGAACTAAATGGCATATACAAATGCAAGATGGACTTACACCAATATGAGTGGACCTCAGCCACACTCACATCAGTGGCCATATGATGAAAATGAGACAACCGAAATACATGCAAACATGCACGGACGCAAAGGACCGATCCTAAGGCACAACACGCAACTCTAATAAAGCATGGCAAATGATGAAATATGACATAGAATGGCACATGATCCAGCTCTGAAATATGATACACAATGGTCTCGAATCATACAAACACTTCACACGATGCATGCTAAATGACCTAAATACCGAAACTAGTGAAGTGCGTTACACTAGAGGTACACAAAGCAATGCACAAATGGAAAAACCAACCCCAAACAGACCCTAGACAGGTCCAAGACAGTGGGAAATTGGTCTAAAATGATGGCTCGGAATGTATTCAAATGAAGCCCATGCAATGGTCGGTAAATGAGGCATACAAGCCCGACTCTCTAATGCACTTAAAGAGTGGAAATCATGGGAATATGGCATGTGTATAAGCTCTTAAATATGATGTGCAATGGCCCCAAAACATGAAAACACTCAGTATATGCATGCGATGGACCTCAAAACTCAAAGTTAAGCATGGATATTGAACTACAGGCATGCAAAACAAGTATCATTCGACCATGAGACCCAAAAACAGAGCTAAGGCAGTCCAAAATATGCACAAAATCAGTTTAAGGCATGGCCAAAAAGTGCTAAAATCAAGGGTCAACAAAGCATGTAAAGAAAGCTAGTGAACCATGAGTTGTACTACAACTATATGAAGCATATGAGAGCTCACCAAACCAGCCAAAAAGAAAAGTATTCCATGCCAAAATATGCCCCAAAAACCCACTGAAACTCAGTCAATGCATGCAAAAATGATAGGCTCCTTTGGAAGGCTATGGAAGGGGTGATTCTACACATGTATGATGGACACACAAAATGGAAAAACCACCTCTGGAAAGAGGTTATGAGGGTCCTAAAACCCACCAAAAAGGTCCTGAAATTAGTCTAGGAAGCATGCAAGTGAAAGCCCCTTTGAAAGGCCTTGAATAGGATTGTTCTACACATGCATAATAGACACTTTATATGGCAAAATGGGCTCTGGACAGAGCCTATGCAGACCTTAAAACTCACCAAATACGGCCTGAAATATAGCTTTGAAACATGCAAGTAGGAGCCCTTTTGGAAGGCCAACAAAGCTAGTAAACAAATCAAGGGATGAGAGGGTCACCCCTCTCTGATTTTAGGGCACAAAAACACATGTTAGCCACTGAAAATCCGCTGGATTTCAGTGGCTAAAAGGCCAAGCCAAGGCCAACATAAATGCTCTAATGTATAGCCCTAAACATGAGGAAATGAAGCATGCAAAGGGGAAGATGACCCCAAACAGAAAAAATGCCTTAAAGAAACATGTTTATAAGCTCAAAACAAAACTTTTTTCAGTTTATGACAAAACCCAAAAATACTTGCAAATAAGGCTAAAGAATGAAGCAAAATAAAGCTACAAAGAAGGAAATGGTGACTTACCCTTGTAGCACAGCAATGCAGCAAGCTCTAGACCAAGAAAGTGAGCCCTCAACCTCTGAAAAATAGCTCCAAGGTACTTAGGATAGTAGTGGAGGTGTTGTGCTTGGAGGTGTAGTGCAAATGGCCAAGAACCATGGAGCTATGGAGCTTGGATGTAGAGATATAGAGGGAGAGTATATGTATGCCTCAGCCAAAAATGTTCAACCCTTGCAAATGGAGAGGAGAGCCTCTCTTATAGAAGAAGAGGTCTATGGCTTCTTGGAGAAGCCTTAAGCAAAGGGACCAAGCTTCTAAAAGAAGCTAAACCAAAGGGTCAAGCTTCTTGAGGAAGTTAGACCAAAGGGGTCAAGCTTCTCTTAGAAGCTAAGCAAAAAGGGCCAAAGCTTCCTTAAGAAGACAAACAAAAGGGTTAAATCTCGGAGGATGGGGCAAATGCCTCCCAGCTGGCACAGCTGTATGCAACTCAAGAAGGCCAAAAAGGAGATGGCTGGCCGACCAGTTCAAGTGGTCGGCTGACCAGGGGTCAAAAGGGTCAACAAGAAAAGGTAGTCGGCCATGCCAAAAAGGTGGCCTCCCAGGTGAATGAAACACAGTGGCGGTATGGAAGACCAGAAAATGTGGCTCAAAAGTGAGGGAGACCAAGGGGTCAAAAGGGTCAAGCACCAAAGGTGGTCGGCCATACCAAATAGGTGGCCTCCCAGATGAATGCAACACAATGGTGGGATGGGAGACTAGAAATTATGGCTCAAAAGTGAGGGAGACCACCTCTCTAACAAGAAAATCAGGCGGCGAAAAGAAAATTGGTCTCCAAGAACAAAAGGTAGTCTCCCACCATACTACCACCTTTCTAACAATGAAACTAGGGTCCATGCCAAAAATGAATCCTAACCGATGCAAAACGAGGGTTCGGGGGCCAAACACGCAGTCGGGGGCCTCGAAAACTGACTGTTAAACGCCGGAAGTGGCGTGCGACCCCGAAGGTGGTCTCTCGGGCCACAGTGTCCCTCTAAGGAGAGGAAACAAGGTGTGTGCCAAAAATCGGAGCAAACGGAGGTAGTTAAGCAGTCCCGAACCGAGGCACACGACCGACGGCTCCGAAAACCGGAAACTGGTCTCCAAACGGGAAAAATGGCCTACGACCACGAAGCGTAGCCTACGGCCACTGAGAGATGGTCTACGAGACATCTCCCTCCCTTCAAGAAGAGAAAACAGAGAAAACAGGACCTGGTTCGCAAACCGAGGCAAGGTACGAAAGGGTTCCGAAGCCCGGAGGTAAGGCTCTCAGCTGAGACTTTGCAACCTCAGAACGAGCACAATATAACATCACCGAGCGCTCAGTTGGTGACGTCTGAGTCTTAAATGGGGTGTCTACAGTCCCATATTCGTGAGACTATCCTATCTCATGGGGGGAGATGGGATTATTTCCATGGGATTGGTATCCCATGGGATTGGAGTGTGAAATATCTATTTTACCCCCATGCTATTACTTAGCAAACAATTAGAAAATGGTAAAATAGTCTTTTGAACATTTATAAATTATTTTTTTAGTGTTGTTAATTTAAAATTATATATTACAAATTTAAAATTGTATATTAAATAAAAATTATAAATTACAAGGGCAAAACAGTCTTTTGAACATTTATCCTTATCCAGTCCCTCTAACCAAACATTAGATTCACTAAAAATAGTCCAATCCAAACATCTAATTTCATAACTAAACAAACATAAGATACAAATCCAATCTAACCAAATAGTCCAGGGACAATGTATTTCGGGACTAACAGTCCGATGGATTACAATCCTCCCTTATCCAGTCCGTCTAAACAAACACACCCGTAGTAGATACTCAATGACCAAGATAAATTATTTTGAAATTCCCAAATAGAAAAGAATTTTTTAGTTTGGTGAAAAAGTCATTATGAGAATGATACACATAAATAATTTTCTTATACATTTTTTTTTGGAATTTTGGTACATAATATTCAACATTGATACAATAAAAAGAAATTCAAAAACTCTCTAGACGTCAAGTTTGGTATTATATTTATGATGTCACCTAAAAAAAAAAATAAAATTTAGACAAAAAATATAAATGTGTGGAGCATTTCAACCATACCTATAACAACATAAAATTATAGAGAGAGAGAAAGAGAACGAGGAATGCAAATGTGTAAAACACTTCAGCTATACCTATAACAATATAAAATTATATATCTATAGAGAAAGAGATATGAAGAAAGAGAATGAGCAAAATAATAGTTTTGTTTGTGTTTGTAATCAATTGAAATATAAATGTTTATATAGGAGGAGAGAGATGGGAAATTGGATAGATAAATATAGATTATTTTTATTATATATTCAAATTCAAATTTAAATTATCTTTATTTTGGATTTTGTTGATAAATATAGATTATCTTTATATAGATTTTCAATTCAAATATTTTTGAATTTTGTGATAACTTTTTCTTCTTTCTATTTTTCTTGTTGATAAATTTGTATTCAGATAACTATTATTCTAAGAGCATATATTATTAAATTATTAAAAAAAATTATTTTAAATGGAAGTGATGGGAGAACAGTGAGTTTGAAACTTAAGTGTCACATAATTTTTTAAAATTTTAGGAAATTAAGAATAAATATTTGGAGGCCTAAGAGTACACCCACTACATTTGCTTATATATATAGTATAGATCTTCAAGTGAAAAAAAGAGATTGAAAGTGATGTGGTGTAAAAGAATGGAGAAATAGTATTGTTGAAATATAAAAATGTAATGAGTAAGAAAAAAAATTAAATATTGACTAACCTTTAACAATCTTAGAAAAAATAATAAAAATGGTGTGATGTTCTTTGCATGATATAACCTCTATAAGGAAAAGCAAGTTGCATATGACATTTAAAAAAAATATTGGAACTGTGTAAGGCAGGTATGCTTTTTTTATCAAAGAGATAGTTTGGGGAAAGAAGATAAAGCATAGGAAGAAATGTTTTAATTTTTTGAAAATTGGTGAGAGAGATTATGATAGGGGAGATTATGGAATATTTTGTTATCTTTTCATTTAAAATCCATAAATTAATTAAATAATTATTATTTCTAAAATAATTAATAATTAATTAAATATATGGAATATTTAATCTAACATCCTCCTTCAACGTTAAAAACTAAAAAGCTACTTTTAACCTCTTTGCCTAAAGAGATCATAGTAAATTTTATAATTTTAATATAATTATATCGTTCTTTTTTATTTTTATTTTTATAGAAAGATATCAAAACTAATACAGATAGTACAAAAATATAGAGAGACAAAAAGTAAAATATATATTTTAATATAAAAAGATGGTAATATTATTTTTTCATTCATACGACCATTGAATTTTCAAAAAAAATTAAAACCAAGTGTTATTTAAAACTTTAGAGGACTAGTGTAATTATACTAAATTTGTGAGACTCATTATTATATTTTCTTCAAATGTTGAGAGAGGTCAGTGTAATTTACCCTATTCTTTATTATCTAAAATGGTTTCAAATGTTAAAAAAAAAGTGCTGCTAAATAACTTTATAATTGGGTTAAAACAAAAAACTAAGGTAAAATTTGCAAACTTAAAAGGGAAAATAATATTTCAACGTTATGTTAAAAAATAATATCAATTTGATGCAAAAGTTTATTATCTTATCTTAATCTCGCAAAGCTTTTCATTTATACATATTTTTTTCCTAACTACTAATTAAAAATGAATGGTCATGAAATCATTAATTCAAAAAATATGCATACTTTCCCCTAGATGCTTGCTCCACCATAAATCCAAAGTTTTATTTTTTATTTTCTCCCTTTCCTTTGTTTCTTATTTATTTATTTATTTTTAAACAAATCTTTTTTGGATAAGATATTTGGCCTAGTTTGTGCAACTAATTCTCAAAGTTAATTTATTCAACTAGGGTTTTGGCTTTAGAACATTTTAAACCTAGTTTAGAGTTGAGCAAATTCAAAGGAAGAGCTCCATTTTTTGATACCTCCTTCCCATTTAGTTGTTTTTTAGACATGAATTTGTGTAACTTCTTCCCATTGAGTCTTATTGATTCTATGCTGAAATGGTTAATTCACGTGTTAATAGATCTCAAATAAAGTTATATGAAAAAATAAGATTGTGTTTGGTAGAATTTTGTAAATATGATTTGAGAATATGAATTATATTTTGAGTTTGTGAGTTGTGGAATTATGATTTGAGTGTAGAAAATTTGTTTGGTTATGATTTTTGAATAGAGGGTTAAATTGAGTTTTGAATTAAGTGTGGAATTGAGTTTTGAAAGTTTGATTTGACATGTGAAGTAAGAAAATTTGTTTGGTTATGAGTTTTGAAAAGAGTTTTTAAAATTTAATTCAAATTATTATAACTCATAACAAAACACACTACTTTCACACTATTGAAAATTTTGATCAATACTCATAACCAAACTCTTTTTAAAATTCAATTAAAAAAAATTATTATTAACAGAAAATAACATTAATCAATTTTTTAATTGAAAATACTATGAAGGAAATAAATTTTTTTCAAAATAAATATTCAAAAATTTTAAATCATAAATATTTAAATAATTTAAATAATCTAAAAAATTTAATAAGTAAAAAATTGAAATAAATATTTAAAAAATTTAAATCGTAAAAATTTAAATAATTTAAATATTCAAAAATTTTAAATAATTTAAAATATTAATATTTTAAATTTAAAAACAACTCTACACTCAAATCGTAACCAAACACATAAAACAAAAGTCAATTATGAAATTATTTTTAAAACGCATAACCAAACGCATAACTCGATCACCCGCCATCCGCCACCCACGTGCCACCACCACCACCTTCCACTCACTACCACCCACCACCCGCCACCGTCACCCACCCATCGCCACCACCCACCCGCCACCAGCTACCCACCACCAACCGTCACCACTTTCCACCACCGTCTTCCGTCGCCACTTGCCATCACTTGCCATTTTTCACTCTTTTTTATATTTTTAAAATTTCTTAAACATTTTGTCAATTACCAAACGCATTTGTAGTTTATGTTTTTCTAAAAATAAACAAAAATCAGTTTATAAATTTTTTGTAAATATAAACTGAAAACGTAAACGTTACCTAACACACCCTAAATAAACAATATATTTAAATCAATAGGTAGAATTATATTTTGAGAGACTTACCAAACGGAGCCTAAAACTTTTTAAAAAAATTCCATTTTTCCTTGTCTATCTTTTTTTGTTTTATGTTTTTGTCTACAATACCATGGAAAGCTATGTGGAATGACAGTGAGGCCTCGTGGTCCATCCACTTTCCATCTGCTAATGGAACAATCTAGAAAAAGTGTTGATCGGCAATTTTTTATTTTTATTTTTATTTTTATTTTTGTTTGTGAGTAAAATGATGAAAAACTAAAATATTTTGCATCCATCTAATTCATCAGTTCGATGGGCATTTTGGGAAGAAGCTAAAAAAATTAATTTTTTGGTTTTTTAATTTTTTTAGCTAAAAAAGTCGGCATTTTTAACCAAAGAAGCTAGCATTTTGGTCAAAAAAGCTACCAAAAAAGTCAAAAAGTCAACTTTTTACCAACTTTCTAAAACACCACAAAATAATAGAATGGAAATTGAGAGGGAGTTTTTATGTGCATTAGGGCCGAACTAGGCTCAAACATTATAATGGACTGATCTGTGGGCCGTAGTAAAAAAGACTTCGCAACTGGACCTTGCTTCTGTTAGCTCGATCAATGTATGGTGGCAATTGGCTTGGTCTACGTATTCCGAACCGAGGTATAGTTGAACAATGACCGAGCTAAGTATCGCCTGTGAGAGCGCCGAGCTGAGTATGGTAGAAGGTTAGAGATAGCTCGGTTGTGCTGTTATTCTACTGTAGTAAAACCATCCCCACTCGGTTAAGCAGTAAGAAGGGGTAGAAAGATAAGCATTATCTTTCTGATTCTTGGGAGAACTCTGCTGAGGAGAATAGAGTCCTATTAAGAGTGTGCAAACCATCTCACTTGGTTGGAAGTGAGTAAGGTGTGTCATTTCTAAGTGGATTCTTATAAGAAGAATCGAAATCCTACTAGGATTATGCCAAGCAGAATTTATAAAAGCTCATGACATGACCTATGGACAGGTATCCCAATTTTGACTCTTAAATATGCAGAGCTTTTGTCTATTGTCTATTTGCTGACTCAGGTATCGGAGAGGTATCCAGCACACACCTATCGGCTAGCTCACGTTTGTGTTTTCAGGGAGTAAAGTGACGATATTTGGAGGAGTGCAAACTTGATCAACAGGATTATACGAGAATATTATTTCGTGCTCGTACAATTGGCGCCGTCTGTGGAAATTTTATAAAGAACAAAACTTTTTGATCGAGTTTTCCTCTCTAGTTGAAATCAATGGCGCACAATGAAGACTTGCCGCAATCTGCTATTGATGGGCCGACCCCGGAGGGGGGTGGGAGGCGTGAAGGTTTACTTTCTATCCCACCCATGGCAGAATTAGAACCCTAGCGATGAAACTCCCGGAGGGACACGCGGGAGAGACGAGGCACCAGTCCCTGTCACTTTCAAAGTCTTGAAAAATAGAGGTGAAGGTTGGATCCTTAAGTTCTGGAGGATCGCGTAAGAGAACAAGACGAATTAATAAGGAAGATGACGGCAGACATGGAGACAATGAAGTGCTAGATAAAAGGAAAAGGGATGGCGACAGAAGAGGGGCGCAAAAGTAACACGCCCTCTCGCCACTCAGAAGATCGTGATAGACATGTCACACCGTCACAAGCAGAAAACAAGAGCCTTAGAACATGCGACACTTAATCAAGGACTTCCAGGACTCGTCACTCCAGGTTAGAGAAAACGAGGACTGAAAGGTCACATACAGAGGGAAGCAGCTATTGGCCCTCGTACACGCACTAGACGACATCTAGGCACACGGAGTTTCCTAGGTCAGCGGACTTACGAACAGTGCTTGAGGAAAGGGCCCGATGGAAGGAAGACACCAGGGCTCGTGACCCTCGCAGGGTTTCAGCCCTACAATGATTGGCCCCTAAGACACATGGGAGTGTCGAGGTAGGGATGCCAATGTCACGCCTTGCTTACGAACCAGCGGATAAAGTATTAGCAAGGTTACAGAGCTCGCCGTTCATTCCGGCAATAGAGAATGCACCACTACCTTCAGGCTTCCACCAGCCCAAATTCACCACTTATGAAGGGAAGTCAGACCCCTACATGCACTTAAGTTACTTTCGTCAGGTTATGACAGTATACCGGCGAAACGAGGCCCTAATGTGTATCCTATTTCCATTTAGCCTTGGCGACCTAGGTCTAACCTGGTTCGAAAGACTGCCAGAAGGCAGCATAGCCTCATGGGCACAGTTGGCAGAAGCGTTCGTGATTAGATTCAGAATGAATACCAAGACACCAGTGGAGATTGACCAGCTACTCTTCATTGACATGGGCGAAAAGGATACATTGAGGTCTTACAATAGTCACTATTGGGAGACCTTCAACCAGATTGGGAATTGCCCTACAAATCTCGCCATCGCACAATATAAACGGGGTTTGCCAGTCGGTAACAAACTGAGGGACTCAATGACAATGATGCCACCCTTTACGATGGAGGCCCTAATGAAGAGAGTGCATCAACATATCCGCGTAGAGGAAGATAGTGCTCATGCTAAAGCAAAATCTGGCACAACGACAATGCTAGATAAAAAGACTACAACGAAAGTCAACACGGTGGAACAACCAAACAAGAATGGGCGAGGCAGGCGAGCCAACAGAGAGGACCCAGAAAAACGGAAGTTAAGAATCTGCACTGCCATCACCACTGTATTCAATAAACCTATCTGCCGGATTCTTAGCGAGATACGTAATGAACCCTTCGTTCGGTGGCTGGCCAAGTTGGGAGAAACATAAAGAGGCTATGATGAGAGGTCCCGTTGCGCCTTCTACGATGAGAAGGGGCACCGCACTGAAAATTGCACGCCATTAAGGCAGCATTTGGAAGAGTTAGTGGCTGCTGGACACCTGGATCAATTTATAAAAAGGGGAACACAGCCAGCCCCCCAGGACCTTAACGGACCAAATGGGATGCCGGTCGACGGACCACCTCAAGGCATAATCAACGTTATACATGGGATCGTCGAACCTGAGCGAGTTTGTGAGCTCAGGGGGATAATAAAAAAGGCCGAGCACTTAAGAGAGGTATTGAGTGCACAACCTACCGTCAAAATATGCAGAACAGAGGCCATGAACGTCCTATCCTTTTCAGACAGGGATCTAGCAAGGCTACATTGCCCTCACAATGATGCATTGGTGGTCATTTTGCACGTCAAGAATTTCGACATCAAGTGGATTTTGATTGACCAAGGAGCTCATGCGAGATAATGTACTACGAGACCTTCAAACAACTGAAACTGGAGGACAAAGACTTGGCACCTGCGACATCTCCCCTAGTCGGTTTCAACTTAATGCTAGAGTGGTTAGTGGGCAAGATAATCCTCCCAGTCAAGGCAGGAACCATGACAAAACAGGTGGAATTTTGGGTATTGAAGGTCCCGTTCACTTACAACATAAGCTTGAGGAGAGCATGGTTGTGCGCCATGCAATCGGTAGCGTCAACCTACCATCAAGCATTGCAGTTCCCCAACGAAGTTGGAGTAATTGAAGAGGTCTTGGGAGACCAAATTATGTCAAAGCAATGCTTCGTCACAGTAAATGGCAGCCGGGCTGCAAAAGGGTATGTATAGATGGTGGAAGAGCCAGAGAGCAATGAAGTGTTTGCAGATGTCGACAAAGCAGCTGAACAGAAGGTAGTGGAAGACTTGGTAGAGGTAAGAATAGATGAAAAGAACCCAGAAAAGTTCTTTTTGCTTGATTCGTCTTTGTCCAGCACTAAGAGAATAGAGGTCATGGAATTCTTAACCTCAAACATCGAAGTGTTTGCCTGGACACCATACGACATGCCTAGCATTGACCCAAACTTCATCTGTCACCAACTTAATGTCCACCCAACTGCTAGACCAATTATACAGCGCACTCGCAGATCGGCACTCCACCACGCGGAGATAGTGGCAGAGGAAGTGGGAAACTTGCTGGAAGCAGGAGCCATCAGAGAAGTACACTATCCTAGGTGGATCTCCAATACTGTAGTAGTACCAAAGAAGAATGGAAAATGGCGTGTTTGTGTAGATTACAAAACAGTTAACAAGACATGCCCAAATGACAGTTTTTTCCTACCACAGATAAACCAACTAGTAGACCTGACGGCAGGACATAATTGACTTAGCTTCCTTGATGCGTATATAGGTTACTATCAGATCACTATGTATGAACCAGACCAGGAGGTCACATAATTTATAATGCCTAGAGGATTGTATTGTTACAAGGTCATGCCCTTTGGCCTAAAGAATGCAGGGGCTACATTCCAACGGATGGTCACCAAAATGTTTGAACTATTGTTAGGCAGAACAATGGAGGCTTACATAGATGACATGGTGGTCAAAAAGCAGGTATAAGAAGGACCATCTCAGGGACCTAGATGAAATGTTCCAAATTTTAAAGAAGAACAAGTTGCGTCTAAATGCATCTAAGTGTGCATTCGGCGTAAGATCAGGCAAATTCCTAGGCTTCCTGGTAACCAATTGAGGTATAGAAGCTAACCCCTCTCAGATCAAAGCAATCCAAGATCTTGAGAGGCCCAACACGGTCAAAGAGGTACAGCATCTCACTGACTTAGCAGCCGCACTCAACCGGTTCATAAGTCGGTCGTCAAACAGATGTCGACCATTCTTCCAAACATTGAAGGCCAAATTTAAGTGTGATGAAGAATGCGACCGTGCCCTAGAGAGCTTGAAAGACTACATGACCTCTCCTCCGTTGCTAGTAACCCTAGTGCCAGGAGAATAGCTCTTTTTGTACTTAGCGGTTTCACAGCATGCAGTCAGCGCAGTGTTGGTCATAGCGGAAGGAATCTAACACCTGCCTATCATTTATGTTAGCAAAACCTTGCTGGGTGCAGAAACCAGGTACCTACCATTGGAAAAACTGGTATTGGCTTTGATAATGGCCTCAAGAAAGTTGTCACACTACTTCCATGCCTACACCGTAATCGTCCTAACGACTTTTCCATTAAAGGCCTTATTTGAGAGGGCAGATTTTTCTAGACGAATCATGAAATAGGCGGTGGAGTTGGGGCAATTCGATATCAAGTTTTAACCCAAAACAACAATAAATGCCCAGGCTTTAGTAGACTTTGTAGCTGAGTTCACACCAAGAAGTCATCACATCTGCCCAGTCGATTTGACCGACACAACCAAAGTAAGAGGGAAAAGTGCCGCGGGAACTGCGCAACCCCTAATACAAGATGCCCAGCCACATTGCAAGCCACACAAGATTGAGGACTGGAAGGAAGGAGAAAATCATGCTATTCCCATTAAGGACTCATCAAAAAGTAAAAACTTGAGGTAGTCAGACAGTGAAGACCAAACCCCAACAGCAGGCATGGACTTGGAAGAAAACATTAGCGACACTCATGATCCCAAAACATCATCCTATCCCTCTACTTGCTGGAAGTTATTCGTCGGAGAGATGTGGAAACTCTTCGTGGATGGAGCATCCAATAGGCACGATGCAGGACTTGGCGTGGTCCTCATTTCACCAAATGGCCTAACACCTGAACAAGCAGTTAATCTTGGCTTTCCAGCATTCAACAATGAGACGGAGTATGAAGCATTGTTAGCAGGCCTAAAATCAACACTTTTCATGAAGGCCACTGAGCTAATGGTTTACAGTGACTCCCAGTTGGTAGTAAACCAAATTTCAGGCGACTACGAGGCAAAAGATGAGAGGATGACTAAGTACCAAGAGTTAGTCAAAAAGAAGATCATGAAGTTCGAAGTAGTTCGGATAGAGCAAATCAGCCAAGAAGAAAATAGTAGAGCAGACGAGCTGGCAGGTTTTGCTTCAATGGCAGATATATCTATTTCACACCCATTACTGATTGACTTCCTACCTAGACCAAGCATTGAAGAACTCGAAGTAAATGGGATATGCTGTGCCGAACTAGGTCCTTCATGGATGGACCCCATCATAGTGTTTTTAAAAAATGACATCTTGCCTGAAGAAAAGAAAGAGGCCAACAAAATTAGAGCAAAATCACAACGATTCTGGCTCTCTCCATCACTAGCATTGTACAAAAAATCCTTCACAAGGCCTTACCTGAAATACGTTCATCCCAATAAGGTCGAGGGATTTTTGTTCGAGATACATGAAGGTGTATGCGAAAGTCACTAAGGGGGAAAATCATTGGCTTACAGGGTAATTTCACAAGGATATTGGTGGCCATACATGCAAACAGACTTAGAGAAATATGTTAAGAAGTGCAAGAAATGTCAGAAGTTCGCACATCAAATACATCAACCAGCTAGAGAACTTCTACCGTTAACCAGCCCGTGGCCCTTCCCAATATGGGGCCTGGACATAGTGGGACCACTTCTAACAGCACCTAGCAACAGAAAGTTATTCCTCGCAGTAACAGACTACTTCACAAAATGGGTGGAGGTTGAAGCACTTGCATCAATAAAGGAGAAAGATGCTAAGTTCGTCTGGCAGAATATCATTACTCGATTCGGCATACCAAAGGCTTTAATATCTAACAATGACACTCAGTTCGATGGAAAAATCTTCAGAGATTTTTGCGAGGAATACAAGATAGAATTCTATAACTCTACACCAGCATACTCTCAAGCGAATGGCCAGGCAGAAGCATCAAACAAAGTCGTCTTAGAAGGCTTGAAGAAAAGGTTGGAGAGGGCAAAAGGCAAGTGGGCTGAGGAGCTTCCTCATGTTTTATGGGCTTACCGTACCACATCTCGGCGGTCAACTGAAGAAATGCCGTTTTCCTTGGCCTATGACATGGAAACAGTAATCCCACTGGAAGTAGGCCTCCCCACTATTAGAAGTGAAAATTTTGACCCAGACTTGAATGAAGAAGCTATAACCTTGGAACTCGACCTTGCAGAAGAGAGAAGGGAAAGTGCTCTGGTTCACATAGCCTCATACCAGCAGGAGTTATCTAGAAAATATAATAAAACAGTGCATCCAAGGCAATTCAAGATTGGGGATTGGGTATTACGCCAAAGTAATGGGCAACACATTGGTACCTGGAAATGGCAAGCTAGGACCTAACTGGGAATGACCATACAAAGTGGTTGGTTTAGCAGGAAAAGGGGCATATCACTTGGAAGATGAGGACGGCAAGGCTATTCCCAGGCCATGGAACACTGCCAATCTCAAATTATTTTATTTTTAGTTTTTTCTTAAAATACTTGTAATTTCTTTTCCTTTTTCAAACAAAACAAGTAGTTTTTTTAAGATAATTTTTTCTACTGTAAAAGTTGTTCTCATTGCCAGCAAGGGGCAATCAAAAAAGTTTGGCAGGAAGAACCAAACATTTAGCTCTCTTCAGCCGAGATCAGGATCTAGACTGAAGAAGATTGGTAAGAATAACCAACATTTAGCTCTCTTCAGCCGAGATAAGGATCTAGGCTGAAGAAGGTTGGCAGGAATAAACCAACATTTAGCTCTCTTCAGCCGAGATCAGGATCTAGGCTGAAGAAGGTTGGCAGGTATAAACCAACATTTAGCTCTCTTCAGCTGAGATCAGGATCTAGGCTGAAGAAGGTTGGCAAGAATAAACCAACATTTAGCTCTCTTCAGCTGAGATCGGGATCTAGGCTGAAGAAGGTTGGCAGGAATAAACCAACATTTAGCTCTCTTCAGTCGAGATAAGGATCTAGGCTGAAGAAGGTTAGCAGGAATAACCAACATTTAACTCTCTTTAGCCGAGATCAGGATCTAGGCTAAAGAAGGTTGGCAGGAATAAACCAACATTTAACTCTCTTCAACCGAGATCAGGATCTAGGTTGAAGAAGGTTAGCAGGAATAAACCAACATTTAGCTCTCTTCAGCCGAGATAAGGATCTTGGCTGAAGAAGGTTGCTAGGAATATACTAACATTTAGCCCTCTTCAGCTGAGATAAGGATTTAGGCTGAAGAAAGTTGGTAGGTACGACCAACACAGTAAACAGATTACAAAGCTCTTGGACCGAGATGGCAATTTCGGCCATAAAAATTAAGACATGAGAAACCGAGCAAAGAGTTCAAGCCTTACTCAATTAAAGTTAAAGGATAAACACATGAGGTATGGCGTGAACCGAACAAAAAGATTGGAGAAAAAGCACAATTCATTCCATTTTAAATGTTCATTACATGGGAGGGGCTGAAGCCCGGTTACAAATTCTTTCAAAAGCAAACATCAAAATAAAAAAAACAAGGTCAAGCAAATAGATCATCCAAATCTGCATCAAGGTCAACCCAAGCTTCACCACTCGGTAGCTCGGTCCCAACAGGCAGGTCGGTCACAGGCGCATCATCAACCATACTTGGCACTGGTGGCTCCACCTGAGCTAACAGAAGAGTTTGGAGACCGTGATCAGTGGTGACAGGTGGGGCGTTGTTTGGTTCTGGGGATTCTTTCCCCTACTCTCCTTGAAGTAACTTTTCTTGAATAACATTGGCGTAGTCCGCCATATAACTTGGAATGAAGTGGGGAGGAGGGTTCTAGAAGACCTCGGTTTCTTGACCATAACCGAGTTTTGTTACAGCCGCCTTCCATTTGCATTTGAAGAATATATCCTTTGCAGCTTCACATTGCAGGATGTAGGTGGCTTCTCCTTCCTTGTAGCCCCTATTTTCAGCATCCTCCATTTTCTTGTTCAGCTTGGTGATTTGGGCATCTTTTTTCTTTTCAAGCTTGGCCAGTTCGTGCAAGTAGCGATCTTTTCTCTCGGCCAAAGCTTTCTGCTTGTTTGCTTCCGCCGCGTTGACCAGCTCGGTAAGTCGAGCAATTTCAGATCCAAGCTCGGTCATTTTTTGCTTGGCCTTATTCAGCTCGGCCGTCTTGGTATTGGCATCTGCAACAGCCAGCCGCGCTGTCTTATGCAGTTTTAGCACGCGCTTGTGAGCAACGTGGTTTTTCTGCATGGCCTGCAAAAGGAGAGATAACAATTATGATTAAAACCGAGCAAATAGATGTGTGAATTGGAAAACAAACAAAGGGAGCACTTACCAGCACCATCGACTTAGTTGCCGAGTGGATGGCCTTGAGATCGGTTAGATGATCGTGGTGCTCCATGTCGGCTGGCAGACACACACTCTTGGCAAGGTTGAAGGCAAGCGTGTGGTCCTTGTCTGCAACCACTGAGTCGGTGTTTGAGATAGCGCGGTTCTTGTAAGTCATTTTTGGAGCCTATTCCGAAGGGCTAGCTCGGTTAGAATGCTCAGACTCAGGGCTAGGTATCGTGGTGTCAGGAATCACGATGTCCTCATCAACCAGGCGCTGCGGCTCGGCTGAAGCGATTCGTGCACGTTTGCTTGGCCGAGATGTGGAGGGCCTCGCAGTTGGAAAGGCCACCACGGTATCACGGGGTTGGCCAGTTGGCTCTAGCCCGGCTTGAGCTTCACCAGTGATTTGCTCGGTGATGAGCATTCGCACGGCTCTCTTCCTTGCCATTTCTTGTTCTTCTGTTAGCGGGATCGACTTGATTTGGGGAAGTATGGGATCTGGTTTAGGTGATGGCTTGAGGAGAAAGTTTGTCACCCTGGTCTTCCTCCTTCTGCTGTATCGGTAGGTCGGTTCAAAGTTTAGCAGCTCAGCCCAACCGCGATGACAGTATGGTAGCGCGGCGCGAAGGGCGTCTTGGTTTGTGTATAGGTATTGTGATTTTAGTTGGTTTAAGTCTGCACAAAAGAAAGGCAGTTAGTACGGTGTAAAATTATAACCTAGAATAGCAAAGTAAAAAGAGAACCGAAGTATCCTTATCGGCAGTTTCCTTATTCTAATTTATGTTATATCTCGGTATCTGGGCTTTTTGGTCTTCAAAATTGCCCAAAACCCAAAAAAAAATCGTCATCATTTAAGTCTTTGTGCGGTGTATTTTTAATTATCTTCTCTCGGCCTCTCTTACTCTTAAATAATACACCCAACCGTTATCATTTTAGCCGAGCGAGTATTGATGGAATAGCTCGGCCAATTCGAGGTTGAGACCGAACCGATCGTTTAGCTCGGCAATGCCATTTATTATTCGGTAAGTGTTAGTGTTGAGTTGAGTTGGGCATAACCTAGTCTGCTTGAGGAACTCGCATATTAGTGGCTGAATTGGGAATCAGAGACTGGCCTCAACAATGGATATTACGGTAAAGGGAACAAAGCTCGGTTTTCCCCAGGGCGTGGTATCTAGTTCGGCTAATGAGAGATGGACATCGTCAAGAATGTTGTAGTCCTTACGAAATTTGACAATGGCCCCAGGGGAGTTTACTAAGAACCGGTATTTACCCATTTAACTTAATTTGTTTATAAATTAGCACGGTAGCCTAGCTCAGCATTGAGATAACGATTGAATATCTCGGTTGAGCATGCAAAGGTGTGCCTGGCCAACCTAGTCAAAGTCTGCAAAGTGGAGATAAAAAGTGTTATGCCCAGATCACTGAACCGGGCTAAAAAAGAAGGATAAATAAAAATAAACCCTAGTTCGGTTAGATGGATTGCAGCTCGTTCTTAGTTTGGTTGTAACACAATGAGTGGCTCCAAGTTTTTGGCTTGGTCTTACAGCAGGAAGTTTCTTAGGTCGGTCGTAACACAAGGAGTGGCTCTAAGTTCTAGCTCGATCATTGGGTGTGGTTTCTAGTTTGGTCTAATACACGCCTATTGCAAACAGGTTCCTAACTCGGTCGTGGTGTTATTTTGGATTAAAAGCATCACATTACAGATTGTTTGTGAATCTAGTTAGAATGTGATTAAGGACTTATCATGTGGTTTTTGGGGACTAAGTGGTTCTTACCCATTTGTGTGAAAACTATACGAGTGTGTTTTGAAAAACATATGTATACTTTACTGTATATTGCCATATTATATGAAATAAACGAAAAGAAAAAAAAGGATTGAGCCACTTGCAGCTTTGAGATGAAAAGATGAAGATGAAGACCGTAAGGATGACAGTGAGAACACAAGCTTTGTAGGTGCTATGGTCATGAAAATGGAGGCTCAGAGTGCAAGTGTGAGAAGATGAACAATGGAGTGTTTGGTTCAAAAAGTAGGGTTTTTGTATAAAGCATAAAATTGGGCGGGACTGTTAAAAAATTTCGAGGTACAAAGACGGCTATGACAGTTGTACTTGACCAGTGAGAGCAGGCCACGTGTCCAGGGGAATAGGTAACGATTCAGGCGTGCTTGAAAGACGGACGGCGTGCAGAGCAATTGACAAGACGTTTCTTAACCGGGAAAATCGGTAGCCTGGTAGAACATGAGTTCGGTGGGATTACTTGCTTTAGCTCGGTTGGTTTGGACCTTTAGCTCTGCTGGAAATAGGTAATCCCAAATCATGCGTTGTAGATGGGATTAATGAGCAATTGAGAGGGAGTTTTTATGTGCATGAGGGCCGAGCTAGGCCCAGACATTATAATGGATCGATCTGTGGGCTGTAGTGAAAAGGACTTCGCAACTGGACCTTGCTTTTGTTAGCTCGATCAATGTATGGTTGCAATTGGCTCGGTCAGAATGGTTGCAATTAGCTCGGTCTATGTATTCCGAACCGAGGTATAGTTGAACAATGACCGAGCTAAGTATCGCCTGTGAGAGCGCCGAGCTGAGTGTGGTAGAAGGTTAGAGATAGCTTGGTTGTGCTGTTATTCTACCGTGGTAAAGCCATCCCCACTCGGTTAAGCAGTAAGGAGGGGGTAGAAAGATAAGCATTATTTTTCTGATTTTTAAGAGAACTCTGCTGAGGAGAATAGAGTCCTATTAAGAGTGTGCAAACCATCTCACTTGGTTGGAAGTGAGTAAGGTGTGTGATTCCTAGAAGGATTCTTAGAAGGAGAATCGGAATCCTACTAGGATTATGCCAGACAGAATTTATAAAAGCTCATGACATGACCTATGTACAGGTATCCTAATTTTGACTCTCAAATACACAGAGCTTTTGTCTATTGTCTATTTGCTGACTTAGACATTGGAGAGGTATCTGGCACACACCCGCTGGCTAGCTCACGTTTGTGTTTTCAGGGAGTAAAGCGACGACGTTTGGAGGAGCGCAAACTTGATTAATAGGATTATACGAGAATATTATTTCGTGCTCGTACAAAAATGACCAAAAACAGAGGGTAAGTTAGTCTGACCGTTTGCTGAGGTAGAGTAAAAGGACAATAAGCACTATAAAATAGTATAATTACACTGATATTTTTTTTTATCAAATTAAAATGACCAAAATTAGTGGAGATGTGTGAAAATATAAGGATAAATAAAATAAAATATATATTTCAATATAAAAAATATTTTTTTTTATACATATAACTAACCAATTACTAATGAAAATGAGCTTTATGTGTTACGTTGATTAAATTTTTTGAAAAATATCAATATAATTATGTTAAATTGTGAGATTCAAAATTAATCCAAAATAAAATAATAATAATAAGGATTGTCAACAAGGAAAAATTCACTAATCATCGGAAAGTTTTTTTTTTTTTTTTTTTGTTTAAATTTTAAAATCTACACCTTTTTGTTTAAATTTTAAACTCTACACCTTGTCTATACTTTTCATACTAATATCTCGTTTGCCATGCGAGCGTTTTAGCTTAAAAATTAAAAAGTTATTAAAAAAATCAAAAAATCTATAATTCATATTAAAAAGTCAAAGATTTCCTTTCTTCTCTACTTTTTGTACATCTTTTTGTAAAAAATTAAAAAGTCATTCGAAACAGACTAATTTTTTTACCTCAAATTTTAACTAAAAAATTAAAAAATTATTAAAATAATTTGTTTCCTAACAAGATCTTATTATTGTTATCTATAAATTACACCGGATGACACATTGAATATTGGTGGTCCTAAACTCCAGTGGGTCATAGGACTTGGGACTAGATTAGTAATTGTGTGGGTTGTGTTTCGTTGTAGAAAATGTGACGAGACTATTAATACTCCGTTGCTAATGTGAGAGGTGGATTGTTAATTTAATCCCATAAGATTGGAGGGGGAAATATTTATTTTGTCCCAGTTTATAATAAGAATTTTTATATAATTTTATAAATATAATCTTAATTAATTAATATCTTAATGTACAAATAAATATAATTTATTTTACATATCTAAATTAATATTGTTACACTAATAATCCTATTAGGATTCGTTTTGGATGTGGATTTACTTTTTGGCTTTTTAATTTTTTGGCTATTTTAGTCTGTGACTAAAAAGTATCCTTTGTGATAGACTTTTTGACTTTTTTGATTTTTGTAAGAGAAAAAATGAAATGATTATGATTTAGATGTGATATTTTATTTTATTGGGTTAAAAAACCTATTTTTTCTTTTTGTGACTAAAATAGCCAAAAAATCAAAAAACCTAACATGCCAAACGAAAACTTACTCAATATTTTTATACTTATAACCAGCGACGGATCCAGAATTATGTCTTTGGGGGACTATTCTATAGTTTAAAAAATCAAGGGCTACTCTATATAATTTTAAAATTATTTATAAAAAATTTGAGAGTGCGAATTTTTATAATTTTAAGTTATTTTAAAATTTTTAATGTAATATATAATATTTTTCAAATTTTTAGGAGTGCAGCAGCAACCGCCGCAGCCGCTAGATCCATCAATGCTCATAATTCTACCAAATTTTATTTTTATTTGTAATTTCCACTTAACCTAATCCCAACCTAATCATACAATCTAACATAAATTTTGGGGACATAATTACTTTGAAGAATGTTATATTGACATGACCGCCCATGTAATTATTCATAAGCCTCTCATTTATTGGTTGAGGTGAATGCCCACGTATCCATATAGAGTTTTCTTCAACCAAATAAAACCTTTTGTCAAAAGTAGTCATAATACCTCCTTTGATCCATATTTCCCTATTCTATTTGAGTTTTGTAATTCATGCATGTGGACTTATTTTTGAGTTTTGTTGTTAAAAAGATGACACCTATTGATTTATCATTACCTAAGTGTGATTAATTGTAAAAGAACAACTTGTGACAACAAACATAACTTGTGACAATAAAGATAAATTTGGCCTTATCATAGAGGCCTTGCTTTCCTTTAAAGCAAATATTCTACACTTACAAAAAGTATGTTAAAAATATTTTAAAATAAAATATAAAAATAAAATTTATTTTGAATATGATTCATATTGTATTAAATTAGATTTGTAATATGGGTAAGTTATTTAGGATTCACAAAACTCATATATTTCAAAAATTATTCTAAAATTTAAGGATAATAATTTTTTCCCGTCCTATTTTACTCATTCATCTCTCGCCTTGCATAAATTTTTCGGACCCCAACAAAGTAGTGGGATAGATATGGATTTTGCTCCCTCACCTTGATTTTATTTATTAAATATATATATATATATATATGTTATATACAATTACTATTTTATGAGCCTTTTTATTTTTAAATTGACAGAATTAACTCATGATGTCATCTTTTTTATTTATCTTGTCCCTTATATAATATGAGACGAGAGTAGGTGACGACAAACCCGTCCTGTTGCCATTCCTAAACTTACTCCAAAAATGACACGTATGATGTAAATTAAAAATAGTGAAATATAAATTATACTCATAAATTATAATGAATGTAATACATTAATTTAGTTTTATAAGTAATTTTTTTTTGAATAAGTAATATTGTTAATTAGAATTATAATAGAAAGGGTAAATCTGTAATATAAGGTGGGTGGTCCGTAAGATTGAGGAGGATATGGGGGGAGCTTCTATATACACACACCCTTTCATTTCTATACAAATCCTTCTCAATACACACACTAAAAAAATAAATCCTAATATATTTGACTCACTGCACACACCTATCATTCCACATATACCCCCAAATGTAAATCATACACAAACACACCCCCTCTCTCACACACACACCTGTCACCCCTCTCTCACACACACCCATCTGAGAACCCCTCTCACACACACACCCATCTCTCACACTCTCCACCGTTCCTCTCCAAAAGCTTCATCCATCCATCTGTGTCATTGAAGTATTGGCATTGAAGGGCATTGAAGAGCATTGAAATCTTCACATTTTAGGTTAGTTTACACAGATTAGAATCTTCTCATTCCTATTTTATTTGTAATGTAGGGTTAATTTTTACCATTTTCCGTCCACCATTGCAAGTGATTGCCGTGTTTCCTCATTCGGAACTGGTTAGTCGAATTTTTTGTTTTTGTTCGGCAATCTAGTTTCGAAAACAAAAATAATATTCGGCATTAGAGTTCCGAATTTTCTGTTTCTATTCGGCACTATAGTTCCGAAAATATTTACTTGGTTCGGCTTTCAAGTGCTGAAAATAATTTTTTTTTTCGATTTTCAACTTCCGAATAGTAGCTTTAATTTCGGACAACAACTTCCGAACAGAATAGGTATTTTCGGTTGTGAACTTTCGAACAGGTTTTTTTTTTTTTTCCTTCTTAATTAAAACACTTAATTAAAACACTTAATCATAACACTTATTATAATTTAAAACACTTATTATTTACACACACACTCATTACACACACTCTCATTAATTTTACACACACTCTCTCATTATAATTTAAAACACTTATTATTCACACACACACTCATTACACACTCTCATTAATTTTACACACACACTCATTACACACACACTTATAATTTAAAACACTCATTAATTTTACACACACTCCGTTTATTTACACTTAGTATTTTTTGCAGATAATATGGATTCTGAATATCAACAACGTGTCCCACCTATTGCTTCAAATAGACGACGTCGTGAATTGGATGTAGACCATGAACGGGGACGAGGGTGTGGGCGAGGACGAGGTCAAGGTCGTGATCTAATTTCGGTAGAATATGATATTTCCAGTGCCAGTCAAAGTGGGGGCCGAACCCAAAGACGAGTTGAAGGTTATGATATGCCTGACATTGCTGTGGAGGATACCTCTTTACCTGATTCTCCTCCTGTCCAGGAAGAGTACCTTACTCATGCTTTTCTAGGTGGATCGACTGATTCGTCAATATTGCGGAGTTTCAATAGTCATGTGGCTGCAGCTATTTGGCACGGGGAGGTAAACATTCCTCAGTAAACTGAAATTCATTTGTATATGATTTTTGTTTTGTGTGTGTGTGTGTTGTATGGCAGTTTGTAATGAGATATCATTTGTGTTGTAGGAACGAGGACCCCTAAAGTGTCATAATCACTCTTCCAAGATCCTTGCATGGCCATGGTGGTTAGTAGAGAACAACACCAGATTCAAAGCCATTATTGAGCAGTCTGGACTGTCACAGTTAGCTCGTTGCACTTATCGGTTCGTCAACAAGCTTCTGGTCTCATGTTTTGTTGAGAGATGGCAACCTGAGACGAACACATTTCACATGACAGTTGGTGAGATGACCTTGACCTTGGATGATGTTGGCACGATTCTTGGCCTTCCCATTGTAGGCAAATCAGTCAGCATACCAGATGTGACAGATCATCATGGAGTTACATTACTCGTTCAAGGCTTGGGGATTACTGAACGTGCAGCACATGAAGAGGTTTCTTCTGCTGGTGGCAATTCAGTCAGGCTTGAATGGTTGCGAAGTCAGTTTGTTGGTGTCACAGATTCAGACCCCGAGGAGGCTATACAGTGCGCTGCAAGAGCTTATCTTACCCTTTATGTACTTTAATGCAAAAACACTTTACGTTTACAGGTTTTTTGGGATCCATACCACAGCTGCAGAGACCGGCATCCATGTAACCCGATTACGTTCTACCATGGATGCTTAAAGTGCTTAGACGTTGTCGAACCCTATCATCCAGATAGAGTTTTGAGGCAGTTTGGCAGGGTTCAAACCATCCCAGATGCACCGCTAGCTCCCAGTCGTGGTGCACGAGGCAAGATATACAGTCATGTACAGATACTTGGATAGGATCTGGGAGGCTTGGGATAACCACGTGTTATCTGAGCAACGGAGGAGCACACCAGTTCATCAGCCTTGGGAATGTGTACCGGGTTATATGGATTGGTATAAGAATATCACGTACCTATATGTCGAGCACACTGATGAACCGCGTGTCCATGACCATCAGGATTTCAGTGAACATGCGGATGTAATCTATTATCCTCTCTTATGCATATGTAACTTACTTTTTTTTTCCTTCTGATATGTTCCCTAAAATGTGATATTCTTTTCAAATGTAGCGTATTGCACTTGCATTGTAGATTTCACATCCGATTATTGACGCTGGTTATCAGGAGGGGATTCGCCATCCTTATCGACTTTACCAGGCTATCGAGAGTATGACACATGTTCTTGAAGGTCAGCACATTGACGAAGCTGGACCTAGTTCTGCTGGAGGTCGCTTTCCATCTTCGACATTGACATACAGTCGTAGGCCTAGGCGTAGGCATACAGCTGATTCGTGACATGTTATGTTGTTACATGTTATTTTGTTAGTTGATGAATCTTTTTTGGTGTTTTTTGTAAGATGACATTGTTGTAATGGTAACAGTGGTTAATATTTTCTTATTAGAATGGAATGACAACAATGGTATTGTAATGACCTTTTATTATTAGAATGAAATGGTAACAATGGTCGTTGATTTTGTAAATGATATTTTCTTATTACAATGGAATGGTAACCATGGTCGATAACATTCAATCCACATTGCAAAATATAACACATCAACATAAAAAACACATTCATTAATTTCTTCCATAATTGTAACATTGTCAAATGCATACATGTGTCATGCGACATCAACAACATCAAAAGTCTCTCGAGTAGCTACATTATCATGAATAATGTCCTTGAAATGTTGAATGCGACGCACATATGCATCATCCCAGTCGACAGCACAAGGGTGACGGTATTTTCTCCAATTAGTGGCAATAGGAGAAACTGGATGGCCTGGCTGCAACAAAACCTGCACCAAATATCAATTGACTTAGTGGTCATACCTCATAACTTCTTGTACATGCACAAACCCAATTGATAAGTTTCTGTTATACCTGGACGAAATGATTTCTGTTGACAAACCCAATGGCAATCTCACGTCTATCAAGTTGAGGTATTGGCACTGTTCTAAGAGGTAAAAAGGTGAGACATTGCTGTAAAGACAAGTGGTATAACACAAGATTGTAGCACGATGCAACAAGATGCCCCATGTCTGGCATAGTCATCCAATGTGAGTATCCAGGACTGTCTTCAAAGTATGACAATATGCTTGTCAATTCTTCAAACCTTTCATAGGACCCATAAAGTGTAATGTATTCCTCTTTGTGTGTGTGCAGCTCACCCAATAGGTCACGTCTAACTTGAGCCCAATCATCTTCTGTATGACCAATTGAAGCAACTATAGCCCTGAAACCACAATTCCCATCTGCAGCTACATCTTTGATAAACTTAATGTATGGTTTCAACCCAGCAAGGAAAGCATCAACATATGCACCAGGTTTCACTGTTCTAGTAATGTATGCCTTCCCTTTCGGATTCACCTTCTCCTTTCCCTTAACAGGTCGCTTCTTCTTGGTTTGCAGAGTAGAAGCTAATGTAGTGATTTCAGTGTCCCTGGGTGAGAAGGAATCATGTCCAGATTGCACTAACTCAAATGCACACGGGTCACGACGGGTAGAAACATTGATCTTCTTATGATCTCGATGACGTGTTTTGGGCTTCACCTCCGGCTCAACAAGAAAAGTGCTTCCCGGATATACAATCTCTTTCAACTTCTTCAAAAGCTCCAACCGCATGGTTCTATCACTTTCATTAAACTTGTTCACAAACAACTCTACTTCTGCATGACAAGTCACCTCTGTTTCCTCTTCTTTCTTGCATATGGAGATATGAAGTTGCCTCCACTGTGAGTGTATGGTAGCAAGTGGTATAGGACGATCTTGTCTGATGTAGTCAGCAATCTCATGGGCGCAAGGTAAACCATGAGTGTGGCGAAGGACGCATCCACAAGCTTCAACATCAATACCAATGGAATTGGCTCTCTTACTCTCGACAAGCAAATACTCCAATGCAGAGATAGACACATTCCCCCGTAGCTCCCTGAATTGAGAAGGTTTAAATTGATGTTGCACAACAGTTAGACTTTTCTCAAATGAAGCCTTGATATCAGTGTGTTGCAACTCAAGCAGACTGTGTATTTTCTCAAATGATGCCTGAAATGAGACTTGACATGAACCCAATTGTCTTTTAAGTTTTGCATGTGCACTCTCAGCCCTGTTCAATTAAATGTAAGTCAAGTTAAAATCAAGTACATGGCAGTTATTAATAACATATTCAACAAAAGTAATGTTACCGGTTCGTTGTAACATTGCCACAATGCATACACGTGTCTGTCCATGCCGCCACAAATTTGTCCTTGTAAGGAACCAACCAAGTATCCATGACATATTTGACTGCATCAGGATAACTACTGAATTCCTTAAGTAATGATTTAAGACGCTCATCGTATTGAATTTCAAAAGATGAATACACTACAGAGTTCCACTCATGGTTGAACTTCTCCCATTTTTGCTGTGTCTCAAACATTTTCTTGCATTTGGTCAACACATTCTTACTGATATGCCAACGACATAATAAATGTCTGGCACTCGGGAATATCTTATGTATGGCATTCATCAAGGCTAGCTCTCTGTCAGTAACAATAACTGTTGGCACAACAAACCCATCCATGACATCACGCAATGTAACTAACACCCACGTATAGTTATCGACCCTCTCATACTATAAGTATGCAAAAGCTACAGAGAATGTCATTTCAATTGATGTCACTCCCACAATTTCAAGAAGAGAAAGCCGATATCTGTTGGTTTTATATGTGCAATCCATAATTAATATACGTGGGAAAGACCGAAATAAGTCCAAACTAGTAGGATGTGCCCAAAACAAGTCAATCACAGTCATCGTGGACTCTTCAGACCGATGGCACTCAATGTAATTATACTTGGCCAATTCACCCAATAAGTGTTGCATCTGTGATATTCCAGCTCTCTGTACCACCCTGTTTCGATGGCGTACATTGTAAATGGTTTTAAGTGTGCTTACATTGAGGGCATCTCACTGTTTTAAGGTTACTAGGATTTCTTTTGGACGAACCATGCCCTTTGACATATCCATTAACAATGCTTTCTCATCCTTGGATAGCCTCCCCGCATATGAATGTCCCTCGAGGTGCTCCGCAAGTGGATGATTATGCAATCCGCATACCACAGTCAATGTCCATTCATCATATGTGGTAAACCTGTGAGCCCTCATATCAAAAGGACAACCACACTTCTTCGTACCGGTTATTCTTGATGTATTGTTGCCATCATGTTTTAACTTCTTTGTTGCTCTATATTGGCCACTCCTCTCACAAGCAAGATACATCCTGGGTCTTTTTTTCCCTCCACCATAGTCTGATGTTTTGATTACAATGACCAACAAGCTTCAACATCAATACAAATGGAATTGGCTCTCTTACTCTCAACAAGCAAATACTCCAATGCAGAGATAGACACATTACCTAGTAGCTCCCTCATGCAAACATGCATGAATTTAAATCATTTCAAAGCTTCAATTTGATGCTCTTTTTAGTGCAAATACTACTGAAGCAAGTTCCAGATCAGGGGTCGAGTAGTTCTTTTCATGCGGTCTCAGTTGTCGGGAAGCATAGGCAACTACTCTCCCATTCTGCATTAAAACAAACCCCAAACCCTTATGAGAAGCATCACTAAATATGGTATAACCATCCGTACCTGAAGGTAAGGTTAGAACTGGTGCAGTCACGAGTCGAGTCTTCAACTCTTGGAAAGCTGATTCCCTTTGGTCAGTCCAGTCAAATGACATCCCTTTCTGTGTCAGCTGAGTTAATGGTAAGGCAATTTTGGAGAAGTCTTTGACAAATCTTCTGTAATACCCGGCTAGTCCCAAAAAGTTTCGAACTTCTGTCACATTTGTTGGTCTAGGCCAGTTCACTACAGCTTCAATTTTTTGCAGATCAACAGAAATTCCATCTTTGCTAACAACATGCCCCAAAAACATAACATGATCAAGCCAAAATTCGCATTTAGACAGTTTAGCATAAAGTTTATGTTCTCTTAGGGTCTATAGGGCAAGTCTCTATTTACTAAAAACAAAAAAATATGAAAAATAAAAAACTCAATTTCTGAAAAATTGAATTCAAAAAATTGAAACTAAACACACTGAATATTCTTCTTCTGCCATCGTTCTCTTATTTTATCTTATCTTATTTCTCTCTCTTTATCTCTCTCTCTCTCTCTAAAATTTCTCCAAGAGCCTCACATTGCCATTGCTATCATCGCTATTGTCATTGACCACCACCCCCATCGCCATCCACCGGCTACCACCACCATTGTCGTTGACCCCCACCGCCACCACTGTCTTCTACTCTCTATTGTCGTCGTCATTTGCTATCATTATCGATCTACATTCTACCATCACCAATCTACCACCACTGTTCACCAACCACTTCCACTATCACTGATTTACACTCCACCGCCACTAATTTACACTTTACGTCTCCGATCTCTACGCTACTGTCGTCAATCCATCAATCTAGTTGTTTCAATGATGAAATCGAATCTAAATGACTCATAACAATATGATTTTTAGATCTTACCCATCATCCTCTCTCTTGTCTCTCTATTTTTCAGTGATAAGTTTATCAGTCTCTGATTCTATATGTATATGTATGATGAGAGTGTCTTGTGAATAAGTGTGAATGTGAATGGGTGAATTGGCGTCTGTAATTTTTTCAAATTACTCAATAATAAATTCATCACTGATATGTTTAGTGATATTATTCACTAAACATATCAGTGATAAATTTATCACTAAATGTATCTTTAATTATTTTATTGATCTTGTATTGATCTATGATGGTAAAGAGAAATGTGAACTGTTTTCTAGTAAAGATTTATTTTTCCTCCTCATCTTTTCTCTTTATCTCTCTTGTTGACTAGAACTAAGAAGGTGGTGGCAGTGGTAATACGGTGGAGAAGAACATTGTTTATGTTAAAAAATGATCGAAAAAATATCAATGGAAATTACTACAGAGAGTTAAATATTGGTTAATTAGAGACAACGGTCAAAGGTGGCCACCGAAAGTAGGAGGTAGTTGTTGGAAGTGGTCGTCGGAGATCAGAGGTAGTTGTTGAAGGTTGGAGGTTATTGCCGGTGACCTGAAATAATTGCTGACAACACGGGTCATGATAGTAGTGTTATGATTGATGTACTGAGGCCTGGTCTGAGAAGTTGGTTATTTTAGTAGGTTATTTTAATTTTTGACTTAAAAGTTATATTTTTGAAGTTGTGTTTGGGAAGTGGGTTGGCTTTTTGGCTTTTTGGCTTTTTTGGCTATTTTAGCCTGGGCTTAAAAGCTTGGTTTGGGAATGGCTTTTTGACTTTTTGGCTTTTTGGCTTTTTTGAGTTTTGTTGTGAGAGAAGAATGTAATGATTATGGGTTGGATGTGATGTTTTGTTTGTTATGGCTAAAATAGCCTATTTTGTCTTTTGTGGCTAAAATAGTCAAAAAAGCCCAAGAACCAACTTGCCAAACAGAGGCTCAATGGTTTCTATATGGGGAGTATATATATATATCATTTTCACAAGGGAAATAGGGGCTTTGACGTGCTCACTTGTTGGTTAAGAAAAGGCTCCTTCAATTCGTCGAATTTGGTAGTATTATGGGATAGTGTCAAACTTATACACAAGAATTGATAAATAATATTTACCATTATCACATTATCATATTTTGTCAAACTTATACATAAGAATTGATAAATAATATGTAATAAAATATAATAACACAATCATCACGAGATTATTATTATTATTTTTTTAAAAAACCTATTATTATTTTTAAATAGACAAGGTGACACAGCCCAACACTTCTGTCCAAAATATAAGGGAAGTCAACAACAAAACATCATGAGTCAATAATAAAAGTGACTTTAACTAGACAAGAATAAATATAAGGACGACACATTTTAAGTAAAATTTTAAGTACCTCTAACATTACTATTAAAATTTTAGGTGAAAACCGATTTATCCTTCCTAAAGATGTGGGTAATTCCTAAAGACAACACGTGACGAGAGCAGGAGACAACAACAAAGCCGCTGTAGAAATATACAATAGTAACAGAGCCTCTTAAATTCCATGAATAAAGTGGCCAAACACGCACAAATCAAACTCAAGCCCCTCAAATAGTATTCGTAGACCCCCAAATAGTAGTAGTAGAGCAGACACAACATTATTAATTTTCTATATTTTAAGACCTCTCCAAAAGTGAGTAGTTCTTTCCAATTGCACTTTCAGTGTCTCAGCTCACTAATATTCATGCTACATGATGTTGAAACTAGAGATAGAAAGAATTTCATGATCACCCTCGTTTGGGTTGGGTTGGGGGTACAACAAAAGATTTTGATTGATACCAAAGTAGATACTCATCTCCCAACCAACATTTACATTGTAAATCCTAAACACAACCCTTTTCTTGCAATATGAACTGCATATAGTATTAGTTAGCATTGTTGTTTTCTCCCCTAGTACTAACTACTACACTCTTTACAAGCCAAGAACATGACTATGTTCCAGAATTTCGCATTTTGCTTCATCAAAACCCTTTACTTGCAATCTGAACTGCATATAGTATTAGTTAGCATTGTTATTTTCTCCCCTATTACTAACTACTACACTTTTTACAAGTCAAGAACATGACTATGTTGCTTCCAGAATTTCGCATTTTGCTGCATCAAAACTTCTCCACTTTTAGCACCTACTCCTTCCCGTTACTAAGCTGCACTGCACCTGTAGTCCGACAAGTTAATTTTGTAACAAAAATGCTAAAACCACCAAATTTAAAAAATAAATAAATAAAAAATTGCATGGAGAACAATGTAGCTTTAATACATTTGTAAATTATGATATCAACCAAACCAAGTGATGTATAAAATTCTTATGACAAAATATCAACTAAACCATGAAGCACTAAAAACTCATAGATGGTTGGGACATTTTCGAAGTGGGAATCTTGAAAAAACCTGTCTATCCATGTGTTCAAAGTGTCCGATTTTGTATTTGATTTGTGTGTTAACGATTTTTCTATTTGCATATTACTACTCTAGCAAGCTTTCCCATGCCAAATAAGGATAAGATGCATTTTGCTTGTTACTATATATATTTTTTTTTTCCACAAAACATATCCAACTTATAAATCACGATTTCACATGCATTGCCTTGGATTTGAAACACAATTCAAGTACTCTCTGTCTAAATTACACATTAAAACATTACAAGCATCATGGAACAGAACATCTATTTCATAGAGAACACTACTAGATGGGACTAAAGCAGCAAGAAAAGATGTTACCTGCAGCATTAGCAGGCCGCCGCATAAAAAAGTTGGCCAAGGTAGACAAGGTGCCAAGATAGAACCATAAGTGTGAGTACGTTGAGAAAGGAAGAATAGGTATTTAGTTTCTTCAGCCTCGCGTTAAGTACCACAACTGGAGACTTCACTACTTCTTGCTCTGCTCTTTCTGGCATTCTAGTCATGCTAGGTGGAGTTGAGGTGATGTCTGCACCAAGGGCAGGTGTTGCTGTAGGCTCCACAACACAGTCTGCTGCTTTGCTGCTAGTGTCGGTGTTTAAACTGACTCGCCCTTCTTCCTTCTTGATCTTCATCCTCTCGATCATCACCTTCATATGATACAATTTTTTAAACAAGCTTCAAATGTATTGAACTTGTCTGCAATTTCTTACATGTACAAGAAACTTGAAATTGTTTTTTGAAAAATTGAAAAAGTTTTTTGTAGTTCTATAAATTTTAAAAGAAGGAACAAAGTTTCTAAATATGTGAAGGGGGAAAAATGAAGCCAAGTGTTGTTTAAAACTTTAGGGAGAACTAGAGTAATTATATTAAACTTGTGAGATTTATTATATTTTATTTAAACTTGAAGGGAGACGAGTGTAATTTACCCTATTCTTTATTATCTAAAATGGTTTCAAATGTTAAAAAAAAATGTTGCTAAGTAACTTTATAATTGGGTTAAAACAAAAAACTAAGGTAAAATTTGTAAATTTAAAAGGGAAAGTAATATTTCAGTGTTATGTTAAAAAATAATATCAATTTGATGAAAAGTTTATTATGTTATCTTTTAATCTTGCAAAGCTTTTCATTTATACATTTTTTTTCCCTAACTAATTAAAAATGAATGATCATGAAATCATTAATTCAAAAAATATGCATACTCTCCCCTAGATGCTTGCTCCACCATAAATCCAAAGTTTTATTTTTTATTTTTTCCCTTTCCTTTGTTTCTGAGAGAGAGAGAGAGGAGTGTTTGAGTGTAAGAATTTCCTTACAAAATGTTTGTGTGTCGCGTATGGGGGGCACAAACATGCTTATATACCCTCTGCGCCCCATATCCACTCCCAGTCTTCTCCTGACACGTGGCTCTACTATCCCATCTGTCAGCATAAACCTTGCTGATCATCACCTAATCTCAACTGCCTGCCTTCTCAGCTGGAGCTCGGCAGCCGAGCTGCTCTATCCACGGCCGTGCTGTGCTTCATACCCAAGCACCTCACTGGCCAAGCCCAAGGAGGACCGGGCTAGGCGGCATCTCGGCAAAGCCTAGCCCGGGCACCTCCTGTGGTCGGCCTTCCTGCCGATCAAACGATTATCTCGGCTGACCACACCTTTCCGAGCGCCGGTCACTTAGCTTGATTGGCTCTACCATCGCCTGATCAAGCAGCTCGGTCCAACCGAGCACTGCCTCGCCGAGCAGCTTCTTCACGGTCTTGAGCGGCACACTCTCGGCCCAACTTCTGCCCGGCCCAAGTCCTGGCAGCCCATCTATGGGCGAATCGCCGGTCATCTCGGCCCCATGCCTCATTAGGCTCTCAACCTGCTCGGCCGTTACCTCGGCCCAATTCCAGATCATAAATCTCCCTCTCAGTAACTTTATAATTGGGTTAAAACAAAAAACTAAGGTAAAATTTGTAAATTTAAAAGGGAAAATAATATTTCAGTGTTATGTTAAAAAATAATATCAATTTGATGAAAAAGTTTATTATGTTATCTTTTAATCTTGCAAAGCTTTTCATTTATACATATTTTTTCCCTAACTAATTAAAAATGAATGATCATGAAATCATTAATTCAAAAAATATGCATACTCTCCCCTAGATGCTTGCTCCACCATAAATCCAAAGTTTTATTTTTTATTTTTATACTTTCCTTTATTTCTTTATTTTTTTTAAAATCTTTTTTGGATAAGATATTTGGCCTAGTTTGTGCAACTAATTCTCAAAGTTATTCAACGAGGGTTTTGGCTTTAGAACATTTTAAAACCTAGTTTAGAGTTGAGCAAATTCAAAGGAAGAGTTTCTTTTGGAAAATGTCTCGTAACTCAAATTTTGTGGCTCAAAAGTGGCTCAAATGGCGTTGTTCTGTACTCAAAACGACGTCGTTTTGGCCATTTGAGCCACTTTTGAGCCACAAAATTTGAGTTACGTAGCATTGTCGGTTTCTTTTTTTGATACATCCTTCCCATTAGTTTTTTTTTTTTTTTTTTTCAGACATGAATTTGTGTACCTCCTCCCGTGGAGTCCAATTGACACTATGCTGAAATGGTTAAATATAAGGATAAATCAAATGAAATATATATTTCAGTGGTCATCCATATAATTAATCAATTATTGAAAAATAAGTTTGAATTAAAATTTAAAATAAAAATTAATATAATTATATTAAACTTGTGAGATTCAAAATTAACTTGAAATAAAATAATAATAATAACGAATTGTCAACAGGAAAATTCACTAATCATCGGAATTTTTTTTTTTTTTGTGTGTGTATGTGTGTGTGTTTAAATTTTAGAAAATGTTTGGTGGCCACAAATTCTGTGATTCAAATGGCCCGAAAATATCAAAACGACATCGTTTTGACATTTTTAGAATTATTTTGTATCCAAAACGATGTCGTTTTAACATTTTCAAACCATTTAAGTCACAAAATTTGTGACCACCAATCATTACCCTTAAATTTTAAACTCTACACCTCGTCTATACTTCCCATACTAATTATTATTGTTATCCATAAATGACACTGGATGACGCATTGAATATTGGTGGCCCTAACCTCCAGTGGGTCATAGACCCTGGGACTAGATTAGTACTCCCCCGGCAAAAAAAAAAAAAAAAAAATTAGCGTTTGGTTGAAGAAAATGTGATGAGACTATAATACTGAGGTGGATTGTTAATTTAAGCCCAGAAGATTGGAGGGGAAAAAAATATTTTGCCCCCGTTTATGATAAGAACTTTTATATAATTTTGTAAATGTAATCTTAATTAACATCATAATACTGATACATAAATAAATATAGTTTATTTTTCATATTTTGGAAAGATAGCTTCCAGCTTTTAATCCATTTTAAGTCACATTACATCTCACACATTTTTTATACATTTAAAAAAAAAAAAAACTCAACTTTTAACCATCGTTCCAAAACAACCCTTAATATTGTTACACTAATAATCCTATTACTCAATATTTTTGTACTCATAACTCTATCAATTTTTTTTTTTATTATTTATAATTCCACTTAACCTAATCCCAGCCTAATCAAAGTTTTATGACTTATTCATAAAAAATAAATAAAAATAAAAAAATAAAAAAACTTAACCATAGAATCAAACATAAATCTTGAAGACATAATTACTTTGAAGAATGTTATGTTGACATGATCCTATGTAATTATTCGTAAGCCTCTTATCTATTGGTTTAATTACACACAAAAAAAGAAAAATTGAGATGAATGCCCACACCATTAATTGCTACATATATATAGAGTTTCCTACAATCAAATAAAACGTTTTGTCAAATGTAGTCATAATATCTCCTTTGATCCATATTTTACCCATTCTATTTGAGTTTTGTAATTCATCCATGTGGGCTTATTTTTGAGTTTTGTTGTTAAAAAGATGACACCTATTGATTTGTCATTACCTAGATTTGATTAATTGAAAAAGACAACTTGTAACAAGAAACATCAACTCGGCCTTGTCATCGTGGCCTTGTTTTCCTCTAAAGCAACATTCTACACTTACAAAAAGTATGCTAAAAATATTTTAAAAATAAAATATAAAAATAAAATTTATTTTAAATATGATTTATATTATATTAAATTAGATCTATAATATGGGTAAGTTATTTAGAATTCACAAAACCTATATACCTTAAAAGATTATTCTAAAATTTAAGGATGACAATTTTTTTATGCTTTGCTCTACCCATTCATCTCTTGCCCTGCGTAGATTTTTTCGACCCCTACGAAGAAATGAGATAGATATGGGTTTTGCTCTCTTGTCTTGATTTTATTTATTAAATATATATATATATGTATTATATACAATTCCTTTTTTTATGAGTTTTTCTATTCTTAAATTGATTTAATTTGTTCTATTCCCTATTTGATACGAGGCGAGAGTAGAAGATGACAAACCTGTCCCGTTGCCATTCCAAAACTTACTCCAAAAGTGACACGTATGATGCAAATTAAAAATAGTGAAATATAAATTATACTCGCAAATTACAATGAATGTAGTCCATTAATTTAGTTTTATGAGTAATTTTTTTGAATGAGTATTATTTTTGAACGGAGAGGGTAAATCTGTAATATGATGGGTGGTCCGTAAGGAATTCCATATCCTCTGTCATGATTCTCTGCAATGCTTTCTGCTGTGCGGTGGTCTAAAATGACTTCGTTTTTTTTTGGTGTCCCTTTGCCCCATTTTCATTTCTCTCTCATTTGTTAAACGCTACCTCGCCAATACAAAGATAGGCGAACAGAGGGAGGCCAGGGCAAAATGACGGAGGTTGATGGCGATGGCGGCTAGTTGGTGAGGCGGTGGCGGCTAATCGGCAAGGCTGAGGTTGTGACGAGGGGCGATGGCGGCTAGTCGGCGAGGCTGCGGCTGTGACGCGAGGCAATGGCGAGGTTCTTCAATCTTCATTCTCACCTAATCTCTACTAATTGATGCTTCAATTTCTATTTCTCATTTGTATACATATTTCTCCAATTGTCAAATTCACAGTCAATCTCAACTCCACCACTTATGATGATCAAGATGTTCCCAGCCGTCCCATGATGACAAATGAAGGGTCATCAATGAGATGGACTTCTTCGCCGACGATGAACACCACCACTCCAAGGCGACAGCCTCCACAGGCGATGAAAAGGACTTGCCTGGACCTGCCCAATTGGATTTCAATGTCAAGTAAGTTACCCGTTTCAATTCTTCTATTTTTTTTGTTCATTATATATATCAAATTTCTTTTTATATGTTTTTTTGAGATTAATTACATTTGTAGTCTATGTTATTTGAGTCAAATATTAATTTTGTGGATCCTTACACTTTAAAGTTTTTTTTAAGTTGGTGTTTATGTTCAAGTTAGAAGCTAAAATCAGTAATTTTGGAGTATTTGTAAAAAAATTAACGAAAATTTAACCCCAAAGTTTGGGAATTTCAGGAGTCCTGTGACTAGCTTTGTTAGTCCCAAGCATGGTACTCGATTCTTCCATTTGGGGCTTCAAGTTCATCCTCCAATGGGATAGATTACAGATTCACTTGCTTGTCTTCCAACAAGAGACCTCTATCTTCTGAAATTTGTCTTTTCAAAAAATTGTTTAGTTCTAATTCAAGATTGTGCACTTTACTAAGTTGAGAATGGTCTCCTCAGGCTGTAAGTTTTGGAGGAACAAATATTGATCCGATGGCATGGGAGCACAAAAAAACCTCGGGAATCCCGTTTCCCTGCTCTGGTATGTTAAGTGGACTTTAATGAATTGTAACATTTCTACCATTTTCGCCTTATAATAACAAAAAATTCTCCTGTATATTTATGCACCTAATTGACAAATAAAGTTGTTATGTAAGGTTGCTAAACCTATGTTTATGTTTAAATGTTTTACGAAGAGTAATATTTCTTTATATTTTTTCAGTGTTTTTTATCAAAAATCAAAAAATGCTACAGACTCTACAAATTTCAACATGATGCGTATAAATTACAACTACATTTTGATACTAACATAGTTTACACCGTGCCTTTAGGCGGTTCAATTTCTCCATTTGTCATATTCATGCACAAATGAACTTCTTAAAGTAGGTTGTTAACTACATTATTAAACCTCATTTTGCCTTCTTACAGTTATCTTTGTCTAATTTACATAACCAGACACTTTCAGGTTGAGACACTATTGACCTTCAACCTCTAATTATGGACAGTATTATCATTTTTGGTCACGTAAGTTGTTTTCTTTTTAATTTATTTGAACAAAAAAACAAAATACACCTTTCTTATAAGTTGAAGTCAATTTTCTTTTCTTTTCATTATTTTTTATCTAATTTCCTGATAACAAAATGCTCTTTTCTGATGGATGGAGACCTATGTCAAACTGTAAAATTGACTCTTTTTACTCATTTTCTTACATGCATACATTTTAAATTTTTTTTTACCTCTATTTCTTTTGTATTTATAGTTTCAATTTTTTCAAGAAAGAAATGCTAAGAGTGTTTTGATATTTATATAGATTTTCTTCTACTAATATACTAACTTTTTTATTTTCATAAATTACTAGATTGTTGTGCATGCTCCTCATTGGAGATACATAGAAGTTGATACAAAGACTTTTTGGAAAGTGATGAGGCGCTCCTACGAATTCTAAGAAAGAACAAGTTTGAAACTCATATTTATTTTTTGTGAAAAGAGTACATATGCTAGCTACGATCTAGATTTTGTAAAGTTTCCTATCAATGTGAATTTTAGTTTTGTAAAGCCTTTTATCCATGTGCAATTTATAACTAAGTTTAGATGTATGTTATATAATATTCATTTGAATTATTCACTCGGTCATATAGTCTTTTTTCTTTTTTCTTCCTAATATGCTCTTGAATTAGCAATCATATTTTTTTTTTGTTGAATTTGAATTTTTGCTTTCTTATATATTTTTAGCAAGAAGGGTGTTACTTTTAATATAGGATTGGATTGTGTACGTATTAATCTTTTAAAATAATTGTTCATTTCACAATTTTTATCATTTTTTTTTTGAATTGCAAAGCACGGTTGGTGTGCTTTATTTATTTGTTATTTTTTTTTATTGTGGAGCATTGATTGACGTGCTTAATTTGTTATATGTCCTTTTTCTTTTGTATTGTAGAATATTGGTTGATGTGCTTAATTTGTTATTTGGCATTTTCTTTGTATTGCAGAGCACGAACTGGTGTGCTTAATTTATTTATTTATTTATTTATTTTTTCTATTGCAAAGCATTGGTTGGCGTATTTCGTCTAATTTTTATTATATGTTTCTGTGTTGTGAGACTTACATTTTATTGTTTGTTTAAAATCTTAAAATTATTCCAATTACATTTTCATTTCAATAATAGTTTCACCGTGCCTTTAGGCACGGGTATACCCTAGTATATATATAAGAAAGAAAGAAAGAAAATAAAAAATCGCCGGTTCGACCGCCGGGTCTCCCGGTTTTCCATTTCTAGGCCGGTTTTCCTCTTACTCCAGTTCTAGGGGATTGACCGAACCGGAACAAGGCCCGGTTCCCGGTTCGACCGGCCGGCCCGGTCCGGGTTTCACAACATTGACGTGTTGTATTCCCAGAAAACTATCCAAAGAAAATAACCGTTGGTGGTGCTATTGTTCCGAACCTTGCCGAAAGTGAGACCGAATTATACCATTGGAAGAAACTTTATAAAATATTTTTCGATTCAAATTGTGTCTCCAAATTAGCACCATCTTGTTCTTCTCAAAATTTTGATCACAACGGAGAAATTCATTGTGAAAGATGGAGAAAATTTCATCCACAAAATCCAACTTACAGTGTGTGGTCTCTTACCCCCACCAGAGAAGATAACCGGAGCAAAAGAGCCATTACATCTTCTAATTTAAAAGACCAAACAATTGGGCTAAAGCCAAAAGAGCCAAAAATTAGAAAAACTGCAAGGAAATCAGTGGCTTTGGGCTTAATTATTAAAAAAAAACAGATTGGGCCAAATCTATTTGCAGCCTAATCCAGTTCCAACAAGGCGCAGCCCAACAACCCTGAGCCGCAGGTCGAGCCAAGCAGCCCAAAGCCATAGGCGCGGCCCAGCACATCAATACAGTCAGCCCAACATGCAAACCTAGCGACACGGTCGGCCCAACACACTAACCAGCGTGCCAGCCCAAACACGCGCGACCCACGCCCGACTGCCCAACGCACTGACCAGCGATTCAGCCCAGATTCGCGCCCTTCTGCTTATCGCCCAGATTCGCGCTCTAACCCGCCTCTTGATCCACCGGTTCAGCCCAGCCCTTGAACCGACAGCAGCCTAGTCCAAGCAGTTTTTTTGCTCATTTTCACTCATTTCAAGGCCGTTTTCAATCATTCAAAAGCCAGAATTTTTCTAAGAATTTTTCTATGGGTTCTTGTACTACATTTTCAAAAGAATTTTTTTGAAGAGGAGGCTATCCAAGGGTGTTACCAAGGAAAACATCCAAAGAAACATTGCTAAAAGGCACCGTCGTGTCCTTTGGGCTCGTAACTATTATTACAATACTCATAAGCAAAGTATTGGATTTAAAAGGCTATTGGGTTTTCATAATTCTTCTTACCCAAGACAAAACAACCGATTTTTTGCTTACTGTAGGAGCCGACTCAACAACTTCAAGACTTATCCTTATTAAGACTTGTTGTTGACTTATTTACTTTGCTTATTTGTTTATTTTAGTTTGTATTATCCACATTTGAATTTTTATTGTAACACATTTTTGTTTTTAGTATGGCTATTAAAAATGCCATGGAAATAATTTTCGAGCATGGAAGTACCGCATTTCTTATCTTCTTACACATGAGAAAACATTGCACACTTTATCCACTTCTAAACCAGATGATGATTCTAATTGGTTTCAAAATAAATGGATAGAAGATGATGCAATGGCAAAGGCCACTATGTTACATAATATGAAAGACAACATTATTCCGCTTTTTGAAGAACATGAAACTGCAAAACAATTAATGGAAGCACTAGAAAGTAAGTATGGAGTTCGATTGGAGACTCAAATTCAATTGCTCTTGGACAAATATAATAACACTCGTATGAGTGATAATGATAGTGTTGGTGATGATGTTAATCAAATGGAATTAATTGCTAAAGAATTATCCAACACTGATCACCCTTTGTCGAACAAGATGCAAGTAACTACCATACGTAATAGTCTTCCATTATCTTGGGATCATGTTGTTACATCTTTAACTTATAGCCGCCGAGAGATTTCAATGATGACATTGCATGTACTCTTAGTGTTAGAAAAAGAAAGAATGAAGCGAAGGCGTAAAGAAGGTTTGTCTTCTAACTTGTTGATGGCACAGTCTTCGTCATAAGCACAGAATAATTTCCATACACCATTCAACAAGAAAAAGACAACTTCATTCAAGAGAAAATGGAAGAAGGGGTTTCAGAAAAGGATGGAAGAAACAGCAAGAATGGCAAAAACAACAACATCACAAGCATCAGATTGGCCCATGTTGCAAGTGCAATCAAAAGGTCATATCAAAGCCACTTGTCTTCAGAAGCAGAAAAGGATCATAATCCTATTGCCATGATAGTTTCTAAACCAATGGTGCTTGAACCTTCATCAAATTCTTGGTAGATTGATTCTGCTGCAACTAGGTATATTGTGCAAAATAAAGACATGTTCGTAGAGTTTACTGAAAAGAAGGTTGGTGAACACAGAATCTACATGGGCAACAACTCCCATAATGATGTTTTGGGCATCGGCAACTGTTAATTCTCTATTAATGGAACTTCCATTGTGCTTCATGATGTGCTTTATGTACCCAGCATTTGTCGAAATTTAATTTCATTTCTGGTGTTAACTCAAAAGGGTTTTGAGATTAATTTTAGGTTTAACACAGTATTGATTAAGAAAGGAAGTGTATTAGTGAAAACTGTAAGGGTGAATGACATGTACTCTCTTCCTATTGATAATAACAAAGTATGTATTTCTGATATTTTACATGTTTTTACTAGTAATAGTTCTTATCTGTGGCATTTAAGATTATGTCACATTAATAAAAATAAAATGTCTTGAATGTTTAAAAGTGGCTTATTGCCTAAAGTATGTTCCGATGATTTGATATATGTGAGCCATGTATCAAAGGCAAAATGACTAGCAAGCCATTTGTCAAACATTGCAAATCATCGAAATTACTCGAAATAATTCATTTGGACATTTGTGGCCCTTTAAGAATTAAAACTCATCGCAACAGGGAATACTTTATTACTTTCACTGATGATTATTCAAGATATGGACATATCTACCATCTTAAACACAAATCAGAGGCAATTGACAAGTTTAAGGAATATAAATTAGAGGTAGAAAAGCAACTTGGTCGGCCTATTAAACCCTTGAATAATGATAGAGGTGGCGAATATGAAGCTATGGATTCTTTCTGCAAGGACAATGGCATTAAACATTTGTTTACAATGGCATTAAACATTTGAGGGAAGCTTTGTTCACCGATGCGTACGTATTAAATAGAGTCAAAACGAAAGCAAAACCTCTAACTCCTTACGAATGCTGGAATTGTACTAAACCTAATGTTCAAAATCTCAAAGTTTGGGGATGTAAAACACATGAACTTATTCCCAAACCTTTAAGAGATAAATTGGAAAGTAAAACTTGGGAATGCAAGTTTATTGGCTATGTTGAAAATGGGAGTGGTTATCGTTTTTACCATCCCGAACGTGGTTTAATAGAAAATCGAGATGCTATTTTTCTTGAATCCACTGATCTTGTTACTCCTATTAAACAAATTGAATTGCTCTCCGAAGTATCTCCGGATTCTTCTCTTCATTTTTTGTCACCAGCACCACCAGTTCTCCATGAACCACCTAATAGTGAGAGGAAACGATAGCTACATGATGTTGTGTTACTTGCTTCGAATCTTGAGATAAGTGGGAGTAAGAAAGCAAGACGTCCATTTACGTTTTTGAAAGATCATTATGTTTTTCAAGTTGAAGAACTTAATAACTTAGTAGATGATCCTACTAGTTATAATGAAGCAATGAGTAGCAGTGATGCTAAATAATGGCTTGAAGCAATGAATGAGGAACTTGACTCGATCAAGAAAAATGATGTTTGGGAATTAACCAATCTCCCGAATGGAAGAAAAGCTATTGGTTGCAAATGGGTTCTTAGAAAGAAATTCAAAGTAGATGGAAGTTTGGAGAAATACAAGGCCAGGTTAGTAGCTAAGGGATTCACTCAACAACTTGGAATAGATTTTGTAGATACATATTCTCCAGTTACAAAATTTGCCTCAATAAGGATTCTAATGGCGGTAATAGCCAGGATGGAATTGGAATTGCATCAATTAGATGTTAAAATAGCTTTTCTCAATGGAGAATTAAAAGAGGAAATTTATATGATGCAACCTGATGGTTTCCAGAACCAAGGCAACGAGGATAAAGTCTACAAGTTGAAGAAATCTCTGTATGGACTTAAACAATCTTCAAGACTGTCACGCCCCATTTTTTATTACTCGAAGTATTACCAATTTCATTTACTTAATTCCATTTCAGAGATAACATGCGGAAATAAACTCGTATATTCAACTCATAGAAGTGAATAACATTGGTCTCATTCATATGCAAATAAATACAACATGAGTATAATAAATAAATTGCCCTTGGGCTTACATCATTAACAAATCAAGAAGAAGGGTACAACCCTTTTACACATGGCATTCCGCCAATACAAGGGAGGCCCCGTGGCGAACAAATAAGAAGATCCAAATCTTGCAGCACATTCGGCTCAACACCTGAAAAAGATTCAACAACGTGGGATGAACATATAGTCCAGTAGGGATGTCAACATGGCCCTCAACAATAACAACTTACAGATAGCTATGTTCATGAACGCTCAATCTCATACTAGAATAGTAATGTGACTGTTTATAAAAAATATACATAAGTATGAATTTTTCTTGAAAACAACCATTTCAATCAACGCCATAGGCGATTCATCCTTCCTTTTCTTTTCATTAATCCCCGTTTCCAATCTTTCATAACATTAACAATACCTTAGGAAATAATTTCACTAAGCCCACTACTCTCTTCCATTTTCCAAACATACATAGATAAGCCCTTTTTAAAATATATATTTCTTTAAAAATATCCATTCTCCTTCGTTCATTCCAAAAGACAAAAAGACATTTTGGCTTCTTTCTGGTATAATCAAATCTATACATGCACCGTTATAAAAAG
Source organism: Camellia sinensis (assembly GCF_004153795.1). Lineage (NCBI taxonomy): Eukaryota > Viridiplantae > Streptophyta > Magnoliopsida > Ericales > Theaceae > Camellia > Camellia sinensis. Next base: position 3,394,152 of record NW_021025777.1, on the reverse strand, counting down.
GGAGATAACAACTCACCAACATGCATAAGATAAAACAATGAGGCAACTCGGCCCTCCAAAACTGTAACTGACACAATCCATGGTATTCCCAGACACACTGAAATATCAACAACAAAACTTTGCTCTACTAGCTATATGCGTAGTAAGCCAAAGATAGACCTCTAACAACCACATGCCAGTTTACCAGGCGCTAGCTGGAAGGGTATGGTGCCTTATATTCTCAGCTCAGTCAGTTCTCTAGGCGCTAGCTGGAAGGTCACGGTACCTCTGATTTTTAGCGCAAGGTATAACACCACCAACCAAACACAACAGGGCATAACCAACATGTATAACACATATACATAAACCATCAAGATACAAGCAATGTGTTAAAGTATATGAACACATAACTACCTCCTCCCGAGCAAGCATACATATATAATGTATCTCAACACTTCATCATTTTTCCTTTCTATATAATTTCACTTGCTATTTTCTTTGAAGTTAATATGAGTGAATATACTTGTAAGGGGAATATTGTGCTGTCTTTGAAATCAATATTATCAAGATTTCAATTCTATTATGCTTTAATTCTACCTACCTATCTATAAACATTTCTATTATGCTTTAATTCTACCTACCTACCTATAAACATTTCTGCGACACTACTACCATCAGAAATGGCGAGCTAAATTTCCAAAATAAGGAAAGAAGGTTCAAAATTTGTAAAACAGTGAATTTCAAACACTGGGTTTAGATTTTGTAAAAAGAACTATCAATGTAGATTATTTCATTAAGAAGCATCATGTAAACTAAAAGAAAAGAACAGATGAAAGACAGCTTCGAAGAGAAGTCAAAATTGATATGTTCACTTGGGTTTGTTTCTGGAAATTCTTCTGTAACTCTCTCTCTCTCTCTCTCTCTCTCTCTCTCTCTCATCAAAATATGATTTAGGGCTTTTTCTTCTATCAACTACAACATGCTAATTTACACTCCAATTAGCCCAAAACAACCATCAATGATAACGTAACCATTTTTCAAACACCCAACCCTAGGTTCCTTCTCATGATTTCAAACAAATCCAAAATGGATATGATTTTCATGCAATACAAAATTACCACATGTCTATCTATAGACGAAGTATTGAAAAAGAACAAGGAAATCCCTACCTCAAATGTAGAACCCAAGGAGAAGAAGAGCTAAACTCGGAAGTGCTCCAAACACCAAATTTCTCGGATCAAAATGTAGCCCTCAAAGATCAACACATTTTTTGTAAAGGCCAAAGGTGAGGAAAACACTCTTACTAGATCAAACCCTAGAGAGAAGTTAGGTTTTAGAGTGAGGAGCTCTCAAAAATCGATTTTGGGAAAGTAAGAGAGAGAAAGGAAAGTGAAAAGTGATTTTAAAATGCCTAGCTGCCAACTGATATATGACTCTCCCGCTCGAGCGGAGAACACAACGCTCGAGCGTCAAGGACAAAAAACTAGGTGCGCTCGAGCGCAAGAAGGCTCACTCGAACGCCAAGACACAAGAATAAAGTATATCCGCTCGAGCGCGAAAACCAGTCCACTCGAGCGTAGATTTCCCACTCCCAAAACTTACACCAAAAAGTACTACCCGTTCGAGCGCCAGAGTACCCGCTTGAGCGCGACCGCTTGAGCGTAAAGAAACCCGCTTGAGCGTAAAAATCACACCTGCAGAAGATTTGCAGAGGCACAAAATACTGGAAGTGTGTAAACCCCGCTCGAGCACAAGAAGACCCGCTCGAGCGGACCATTCAAAAACTGAGCAACAACAATGGGAGCTAAAGCTCTACCAACCTGTAACAACCAAGCCCAACACATTCTAAAACTCAAACAAAAGAGTTTAAAGGTTGACAACACGATAGGTACAACTACCAACTCCATGGAACCGCGTCCGGAAAACAACAGAGCAGTGAAGGGATAACCGGGATCGCTATAATCTCCCCCCTTAAAGAATTTCGTCCCCGAAATTAAGGATATGCCAAAACACAAGGCCAACTGATCGCACAACACCAACACCTGAGTACTAGGAGAGGAACTATTCTTCCTACAAACCTTCGATTCACTCTTACCAAGGGAGAGACTAACCAAGGAAACACATTCCAAACGACAACACTGTAGGCACAAAAGTTACAACAAAACCAAACCTTCCCCGAAACGGTTTACCAATATCTGACTAGCGCTTCAAGCTAAGTCACTACTCAACAACCCTAATTTCCAATAAAAGGATAATCAAGGCAAATCCTTTACATTAATATAAGGAAAACATTTTTTTGCTCAAGAGACATTTCAAAATAAGCCTTGCATTTTCAACGTAAAACTCAAAAGTTTTGTAAACATTTTTTTTTTTTACAAATACGGTGTTATCCAGAACACATAACCATCCACAGTTTATTTGCCAAAAAGATTCATTTGGAATTCCTCAAAACCCTTGAATTAAATCAATTTATCAACAACGCCTTTAGGTGGCCCAACCACTAGAAAAATTTTGTTTTCCATTTCTTTCCAAAATAATACCATCAACGACCATCACTCACACAGTGAGGCCAAAACCAACACAAAACATAACATTTCTATTTTGATAGTTAATAGAAATGACAATTGTGCTATCAACACTTAAGGCATAAGAAATTCATGATTTTGCAATTTCGTTCCACCTTCCTTCACTTAACCAATTTAAAATCATATACACGACTCAGAACCTGGCCAACAATTAAAGGAGATCACATCTCACATCAACAATACCTCCTTAATACACAAATGATACACATTTTGGTACTGTATCAATATAACATAGAAACACTTCTATACTTCACAATTGATAACGATATACATTTTAGTGCTATATCAAATCAAACAAAATCTCCCACACGCAACAATGCATATAAGCAATTAACATATACAAGTTCAATCAATCAATACAAAACTTGATGTATTATTCCAACCGCCAGATTCAATGACATAACATGTTCGATTAGTTTCAGTTTTCCCTAATCAACATACAGAGTCTACAATGAACGAAACTAACCTCAAGGTGACAAATGTCAACCCAAAACCCAATACCAAAAGCTGACTAATCAACTCAATAAACCACCACTCTCAGTAAACCACACACTGACGTGCCACTAACTCCAAACACGGAGTTCCCCACACAAACCCGCAAATTTTGGAATCTCACTGGATCTCCTAAAATCGAACCACACCAGCATTGTGTCTAAGGGAATCACTATTCCCCCCCCCCATGGCTGCATAGTAAGCCTACTCATCTCCTCGACCGAAAATCGACTTGGTAAACCTCAATTACAACAACCCAATCACGAAGGACAATTTGACCGACGCTAATCTCGTCACCCTAGAACACAACCTGTTCTTCCTCTTAAGGATGCTGCCAGAATCCACTTACAGACCACACCCAACAACTGATAGCCAATCACAATACGAACACTACCCCTATACAACCGATGGGGTCACCACGGACTCCTTAACTAGCAAAGCCCAGAACACTAATCAACATACAGGTACCAAGCAAGCAACAACATCAAGATCATTGATCCCATTAACAACTTCTCAATAAACATTATAGGGGTTTCGAAATTCCATATATACTCCACAATACATGAGGGTTAAACAAACAACAATATGCATACATAAGCGATACATAAACATGTGCCTCAGCATCCAACAGTACACCAGTCAACAACAAAATGATTCATATAATACATCACCGGTCAATAACACAAAAATCCCCTCCAGGGTAATACCATAGGACTAACTAATAAGTTCCCCCTCGCGAGGCTCCCGAAGCCTGGCCTGCCCGTTTCTGGTACCGATAGCGCCCTTGACTGGACGGGTACAACTGAGTCTGATTGGGTTTTGAAACACCCGAAGAATTTACACGCAAAGGACAAAAACGTCTACCATGGCCCAGCCGACCACAAACAAAACAACCACCAGACCCCCTACTCTGAGACTGGTCTGAAACCTGCACCTCCCCGAACCCCCCAACTCATGAGTCCGAATCCCCTGGCGAAGGAAAGGAATTAGCCCCTGACTGAGCATGTTTCCGCCTCCACCCCTTACTGAGCCTAGAGCGCTTAGGAACCGCAGGACTTACCAAGATGGTCTCTTCCCTATCCCGACCATCACTCACAACCATGGCCTCCACATGGGCCGCTGCCTCGACTAAATTATAATAATCCTTCCAAAAGGATCCAGCTACCTTCTCCCGAATATCGAAACACAACCGCCTTTCAAACTCATAACAGCGACGCTCCTCTGTTGCCACCAACTCTGGAGCAAACCTCGACAAACTAGTAAACCACATGTCAAACTGTGCCACAGGAGTATCATCCTGACGCAACTCCAAAAACTGATCCCTCAACCTTTCCCGAGCAGAAGGAGGGGAATACTTGGCCCAAAAGGCCTCGGTAAAAGCAACCCACGTGCTACCTACGGTACTCTTAGCATACTTCCACCAATAACTCGCATCGCCCTTCAATTGAAAAGTCGCCAAAGAAACCCTCAACTCCTCCTCTTCGACTCTGAGCATATCAAGAGTCTTGGTAATCTGCTCCAACCAACTCTCAGCCTCCAACGGTTTAGCCTCCCCCACAAACTCTGGTGGGCCGGAGCGAAAAAACTCCTTAGTAAGCTTGAGAGCATGCCCGCTGCCGCCCTCAGTACAAGCTAGGGCGTCTTGCACTGCTCTCACAATCTCACGTGCGCCGCCGACAGCCGATACTGCAACGGCAGGTGCTAAAGGGACTGCTGTGCCCTTACCGATACTTCTACTACTCAACCGTCCTTTACTTCCTCGTGTAGACATCCTATAAAGCACAAAAGCAAACACCACGCTTAGTGCACAACACAACAGCCGTCTCTGAAGCACACACCACTACTATTAAGTCACAAGACTCACTAGTCACAAAGTATACACTTCTATTGCATATAAACACCTAAACATGTAAACACATAATCGAATCAAGTCCACAAAGATAGCCACTCATCCCGGAACTCTCAAGGAATTCCTATCAGAAACCACGTTGATCAAGCGTGTTTCCAAAAGGACCTCAAAGCAAGTTCACCGGCTATGAATACTATCCGAGAGACTGAATCCCATGCTCACATAAACGCAACACATAAGTCCTAATTTTCATGATATCTATATGCAACGTCCTCACTATACGTAGTAAACCCACTGTGGTAAAAACCACTTCCCACGAGCCCAAAGTACTCAAACCCGACTCGCTCTGATACCAACTTGTCACGCCCCACTTTGTATTACTCGAAGTATTACCAATTTCATTTACTTAATTCCATTTCAGAGATAACATGCGGAAATAAACTCGTATATTCAACTCGTAGAAGTGAATAACATTGGTCTCATTCATATGCAAATAAATACAACATGAGTATAATAAATAAATTGCCCTTGGGCTTACATCATTAACAAATCAAGAAGAAGGGTACAACCCTTTTACACATATGGCATTCCGCCAATACAAGGGAGGCCCCGTGGCGAACAAATAAGAAGATCCAAATCTTGCAGCACATTCGGCTCAACACCTGAAAAAGATTCAACAACGTGGGATGAACATATAGTCCAGTAGGGATCTCAACATGGCCCTTAACAATAACAACTTACAGATAGCTATGTTCATGAACGCTCAATCTCATACTAGAATAGTAATGTGACTGTTTATACAAAATATACATAAGTATGAATTTTTCTTGAAAACAACCATTTCAATCAATGCCATAGGCGATTCATCCTTCCTTTTCTTTTTATTAATCCCCGTTCCCAATCTTTCATAACATTAACAATACCTTAGGAAATAATTTCACTAAGCCCACTACTCTCTTCCATTTTCCAAACATACACAGATAAGCCCTTTTAAAAATATATATTTCTTTAAAAATATCCATTCTCCTTCATTCATTCCAAAAGATAAAAAGACATTTTGGCTTCTTTCCGGTATAATCAAATCTATACATGCACCGTTATAAAAAGGGAGATAACAACTCACCAACATGCATAAGATAAAACAATGAGGCAACTCGGCCCTCCAAAACTGTAACTGACACAATCCATGGTATTCCCAGACACACTGAAATATCAACAACAAAACTTTGCTCTACTAGCTATATGCGTAGTAAGCCAAAGATAGACCTCTAACAACCACATGCCAGTTTACCAGGCGCTAGCTGGAAGGGTATGATGCCTTCGATTCTCAACGCAGTCAGTTCTCCAGGCGCTAGCTGGAAGGTCACGGTACCTCTGATTTTTAGCGCAAGGTATAACACCACCAACCAAAATACGACAGGGCATAACTAACATGCATAGCACATATACATAAACCATCAAGATACAAGCAATGTGTTAAAGTATATGAACACATAGGTGTGTGGAGTCCATCCCCTATCTTCTCACACACACTGGAGTACAACCCCTCTCTCCTCCCTAACAAGTATACATATATAATGCATCTCAATATTTCATCACATAAGATGTTCAATCAACAATGGTGTAATGCATACACGACAATTCAACACAACCACGTCATCCTCCACCGATGACCAAGGACAAAACCTCTAGATGCAAATATTTAGTACATCTATTAAAGACTCAATTACTATGAGACCACAAACCCGATGGTTAACCCAACTGCACCCTTTAATCCCATACATTCCCAATTCCAACATTTTCAATTCCATTTCTCATTTCTCACATTTATTTCACAAATTGATTTAACAATGCAATTAGGGCATTTCCTATAATTAACGAAATAACCCTAAGGTTTCATTTCTATCAACAATCCAACATTCATCTCATCTTTCTATGCCCAAGATGCATATAGGTAATAATAAATAAAACCCCAACTTTGTAAAATCACACAAAGGCCCAAACTTCCTCAAAATTATCCAACGACTCCAAACATATCAAAATGCCAAAATTCAAAGACAAAGCTCATAAGATGGAGTAGGATATCCCTACCTCGAAGTTAGAGCTCAAACGGAGGAAAGGACCAAACTCAAAGTGCTCCAAACTCCAAATTTTTCGGGTCAAAATGTAGCCCTCAATGATCAACACACTTCTTACAAAGGCTCAAGGTGAGGAAAACACTCCTACTAGATCAAACCCTAGAGAGAAGTTATGTTTTAGAGTGAGGAGCTCTCAAAAATTGATTTTGGGAAAGTAAGAGAGAGAAAGGAAAGTGAAAAGTGATTTTAAAATGCCTAGCTGCCAACTGATATACGACTCTCCCGCTCAAGCGGAGAACACAACGCTCGAGCGTCAAGGACAAAAAACTAGGTGCGCTCGAGCGCAAGAAGGCTCGCTCGAGCGCCAAGACACAAGAATAAAGTACATCCGCTCGAGCATAGATTTCCCACTCCCAGAACTTACACCAAAAAGTACTACCCGCTCGAGTGCCAGAGTACCCGCTTGAGCGCGACTGCTCGAGCGTAAAGAAACCCGCTCGAGCGTAAAAATCACACCTGCAGAAGATTTGCAGAGGCACGAAATACTGGAAGTGTGTAAACCCCGCTCGAGCGCAAGAAGACCCGCTCGAGCGGACCATTCAAAAACTGGGCAACAACAATGGGAGCTAAAGCTCTACCAACCTGTAACAACCAAGCCCAACACATTCTAAAACTCAAACAAAAGAGTTTAAAGGTTGACAACACGATAGGTACAACTACCAACTCCACGAAACCGCGTCTGGAAAACAACAGAACAGTGAAGGGATAACCGGGATCGCTACAAAAACAATAGTACTTGAAATTCCAACAAGCCATTTGAGAAATGGGCTATGTTGTGAGTCCATTAGATCACTGTGTTTATATCTGGAAAAATGATGACAAATTAACAATATTGTCTTTATACATGGATGACATATTGTTAGTAGGAAATTGTCCAGATATGATTATAAAAACCAAAACTTTCTTGGCGTCTAGATTTGAAATGAAAGACATGGGTCTTGCAACCTATGTTCTAGGAATTAGAATTTCAAGAGATAGAAATTCAAAATTGTTATATCTAGATCAAGAGAAATATCTAGACAAGGTGCTCAAAAGATTTAATATGGATCAGTGTAATTCTTTAAGCACGCCTGTTTATAAGGGACAAAGTCTTAGTAAATGTATGAGTCCTCAAACTAAGTCTGACGTTGAGGAAATGAGAAATGTCCCGTATGCTCAAGTAGTAGGCAACCTAATGTATGCTATGACAAGCACAAGACCTGACATCTGTCATGCAGTCGGATTAGTAAGTAGGTTTCAATCCAATCCAGGTAAGGAACATTGGCAAGCAGTCAAAAAAATATTTGGATATTTAAAAGGCACTAAGAATTTGAAATTATGTTTTGGTTTGTGTGATCTAGACATAAAAGAATACACTGATGTGAATTTTGCAGAAGATGCAGATGATAGAAAATCTATGTGTTCTTGTTTGGTGGAACAACAATTTCTTGGTTAAGTAAGAAATAGAGTTGTGTTGCAAGTACACTATGGAAGTTGAATACATAGCTTACAGCATAGCCGTGAGTAATGCGGTCTGGATAAAATGATTTATTGACAGATTACAATTAGGTATACTTGCCAGATTGGTCAATATGTTTTGTTATAATCAGTCTGCCATCTCATTAATAAAAAGTGGAGCGAATAGCTTTAAGGGAAAACATATTGATGTAAGTTACCACTATATTCAGGACATAGTGGAGAGAGGTGAAATTAAAGTCAACTATATACCTTCAGAAGAGATGGTGGTCAACCCTATGACCAAAGGGTTGTCTCTAGAAAACTTCAGAGAACATGTAGCTAATATGGGATTGAAAAATAGCTAGCTAGGTGGTTTAGCTACTTATATAAGAGCATAGTCAGATGACTCTGGGGACGCCTAAATAACCGATGTTTTGCGCCTCTATCTTACATGGAAACATGTGTTTGGACAGGTAATAAGATAGAGGAACTGACAAGGTACGGACATCATAGTCAGCATGAGATGTAAAGTCCATGATATGTAACGTGCTGACTAGATGATGTTGTCTTCTTGATCAGCAAAAACAAGTCGTTGATAAGGTGTGTTAAGGAAAACCTTTAGGAATGGGCCGTAGAGGAAGCACTTAACTGTCACGACCCAAACCCGCCCCCATAGGTTTAGCATCGTAACCGGCTAGTAATCCTGGGATTACCGAAGGCCTCTGAGACAGATTAACATAATATTAGGGGCTAACGGAAGCAAATAAGAAATATACAACGTCTATTGAGCAATGCAGACTTATATGAAACAGAAAATTTTTAAACTTTTTATATACATATATGCACATTATCTTTAAGTCGTTATATATATACAGATTAGACAAAAAGGGACTTAACCCTATTTACAAAATACACAAGACTTGTTCGACCAAACACGAAAACAAAACTTAAACTTTAAATCACATAGCGTTAAACACTTAACATATCCAGAACCTCCACGGGTGGCATATAGGTTGGCTGACAAAACAGATTCTAGACAGATGCCTCTAAGCCTGGTCATGCGCCTGATCACCTACATACATAAATAATACAATGAGCTAAAGCCCAGTGAATAATAACAGAGTAAAGGATTTAATGAATGATGTCCATCACAGAGTTAGAAATCAAATTCTTATCGGAAACAGAGTCTTACGCATATTCAGATTCCAAATCAGAAACAGATTCATATACATATTCATAATCATTTCCATATTCAGATTTTGCATACAATCATACGTGATACATCCATTAGCGTTAACAAATCCGATGACCCATAAAGGGATGGCCTTAAAGGCATTCCGATGACTCATGTGTACAGAGACGTTTTTGATGACCCATAAAGGGACCTGATGACCCATAAAGGGACCTGATGACCCATGAAGGGACGCATATCATATGATGCTAAGGATGCCATGAATAACTTTCAGAATCTTGGACAACCATTCATTCATTTCAAACATAGCATAACATTTCAAAGAACTAATTACTTCGTATCATAATATTTAGAAAATACTTAACATTGAATATAACTTTACAAAGTTATTACTCACAGATGGTTGCAGAAGCAAATCAGACAGACTGGACATATCAGATAAATCAGGCAGACAATGGCGCGTGACCTACACAAGCACATAACATATACACATTGAAATACAATATTACTCCCTTGATCAAACTTGACTTTTCTAGTCTTCTACTACGCTTATTCTTTCTCATTCAAATAAACCGGGTTCTTATTTCACATATTCTTTCATTATTAAGCCCTTCTTTTCCAAATAGATTGATCTTTTACTTGGCTTCTTAAGCAATTACCACTAGATCAATGATTAATTCTTCAACTAACTAATCTATGTTGATTGGTAGCTTATTAATCTTTATTAAGTCATAATCATGTCTAGAATGCCTTGGAAAGAGATAAGAATAAAAATGTGAACTAAATGCAATTTTTCAAAATATGCTGAAAATGGGTCTCCGCTCGAGCGCCACTTTGGTCGCTCGAGCGGACTGTAAAATTTGAAAAACTACTGGGAGCTCAATTTTCACGCTCGAGCGAGACTTTCTTCGCTCGAGCGGACACAACGCAAATTCTGAAATTCCAAAATTGCAATTGAAGTTCAAATTTGGTATTCAAAGCCTCAAAACATGTACTTTTGGTACACAAAAATGGAAAACCATTGTATACTTAAATACACACTTTCAATTAGAAATCATTCATTCAAAATCATGCTCCAATTGTTCAAATTTAGTTTTAACTCATCTTCCCATATCAAACCCAATTTCAAGCCCACAAATTTTAAAACACGAATTAAACTTTCAAAACTCTTGAAAAATTCATAATGTACATACAATTGGAACTCAATTTCATGTTAGGACAAATAAATTCCACCCATAGTAATTAATTTCTAAATTAATTCTCGTACATTTGATCATAGCTTCAATTTCTCATTTTCTCTTTAATTACATAAAATTGGAGTCAAGTTCTTTCTATTTTCCTTGAAATCATGAAATTGGAGTCATGAAACTTCTTATAAATTTTCCAACTAATTTCCATAATCTTAAACTCAACTTAATTTGTAATCAAAATATGTTTAATTCAAATAAAATCTTAAATTACATTACATGCATGGATTAAAAATCTAATTATAAAATCAAAGTTTTATCTAGCATTAGGATTAATTCTAATTTTCCATAAACTTGATGTTCATAAAATATATATATTTTTTTCACTTCAAAATATGAGATTGAATTAATCCAAATCCTTCAAAATCCATGATGCATGTATAATTAGAGTACTAGACTTGTAAAATTTATTCATGCATGTAACAATGAAGCTTAATTTCATGCAAAATCACATCATCAAACCCAAAATAATTAATTTCTAATTTATTTTCCATAACCATCCACATGCATGCAACCCATTTCAAATTAACTTCTATAATTTTGAATCTAACAATTTCATCATCCTTTTACTAATTCCTTTTAATTTACATGAAATTGAAGTTATTTGACTCTTAGGAAAGTATTTGTAGGTATGAAATTAAGATTAAAACCAACTAATTTTCTATATTCAAAATCAAATCATAATTTCATTCTTCAATTGCTTTAATTTAGATTTTTATTAATTTCCTTCATATCTAACCCAAATTTAAACTTATCAATCTTTTACACATGAATTAAATCTAAAACCTTGAAATTCCAACATGCATGCAAGGATGAGTTTCAATTTGTGAAGAATAATAGAAATCCAACTCTAACTAATTAATTTCCAATTTATCTCCATAATCTATAAACATAATTCCAATTTTCTTCATCTTCTTGCTAATTCCTATTAATTACATGAGATTGAATCCAACCATCTTTTAATTTCAGCTTTTAGGTGATTTGTCTACAAAAAATTAAGCTTCAATTCCTTACCTTAAGCCTTCCATGGTTGAATCTCTTGAGTTCACTTCTTCCCATTTCCACACAAGACTTGAGTTGCTCTTTTTCCTTCCAAAATTTCCATCAAAGTGTTTTCCCTCTCTCGGTTTTGTCTCCAGCCGGGCAAATTGATGAACTAAACAATACATACCACTTCTTCTTGACCTCTACATAGCACACGTGCACTCTCCTTTGCTTTCCAACACATCACATACACACACATACACAGATTTCTCAATACACCCACACCCATTTACACCCCCAATACCAATCTAGTCCATAATTCAATTTGTCTAGGAATAATTTAATTAAGCATCACTTAAACTTAATAAATTTTAATTAACACAAAATTAGTTAATTATAACTAATCTCAAATCTCATATAATTTAATTAGTCTAATTGACTTCCATTAGGGCCTAATTAAATATAATTAAATTGATCAATCTGAATCAGATTTTTAATCGAACTCCTAAAAGGTTCCAAATATTAAATTAAACTTGTTTTCATCCTCAATTTTGATTCCCCAAATCATTTAGCCCTTCAATTTTTGATCAGACACCAAATCTTTGTCAATAAATTACATATTCAAATTGAACACCCCATAAATAAATTTAATTCGTAATAGTCACAATTCTCAATCCTTATAATTTAATTAACTTAATTTTCTCCAATTCGGATCTAATTAATCGAATCTCAATTTTACTAACTGAAACGAATATTTAATTAAACTCCCAAATGGGTCCATAATTAACATTAAATTGATTCAACTTCTTAACTTCACTTCCTTAAGCCATTTGGACCCTTAATTTCTAATTTCAAAATAAATCTCTAATAGAATCATATACGGATCAGATCCCACAATCCTCATAAATCTCAAATTAAATTACAATACCCGGCAATTAAATTTCAATCATCGTAATTAATCAAGTACTAATCATTATACGTGATGGGGTCGTTACATTAACAAAAATTTCGGCGCAGGTCAACACATGAGGAATATGTGCGACTGAAGTTGTCAATGGTGATTGGGTATGGACTATGAACCTAGCACTGAAAATTGATGCTATTCATTTAAAATATAGTGAATTGAAGTCATCTGGAATGTGTTGTCAATAGGAGAACACATTCGTACGAGTGTGGTCAGATTGATGGAAAAACGAGCGCACGTATGGCCAAGTCACAATCAGACGTCGATCTATGAGGTAATTTCATAGATGAAAGTTGGCATGAGGCAAAATTTTGGTACCAAGGTAAACATGTCCAACTCAGGTTTTATCACCAATATTATAATGTGATCAAGTGGGAGATGAAGGTATGAAAGGTGATCACACCATAATATGGTGGACCCTCTCACACTGAATTAAATCTTTATATGGTGATACAATCTTCCCTCAGGAAGAAGCAACTGGAAGTTTGAAGTTTGAATTTTAAATGAAGAGATACAATGTTTAGATATATGGTGACTATTGAGTTTGATTTTAATGGTTATAACCATTGATCAATAGCCACCATATATACTATAAATATATGGACAGAACGTGGGTTCAATTCACTTGAATTTCTCTCTGTTTTTCCTCTTCCAGATTGTGTTCTTCTGCATGATTAAACACCCTCATGGGAACTTTGATGCATTGCCATTGTTAAGATTATCTTACACTTTAGAGCTGCGGGTGAGTGGAAGGATTTTCCTGTAAAAAAAATAAAAAAATAAAAAGGTGGTAATTCGTACGATGCATAGTTATATATAATGAGTGCTACTATTAGCACTTATCTTTTTTCTTTGGACCCCTCTTTTTTTTATTCTTTTAATTCCAATTTTGCCCAAATATAAAGTTACATTTTTACTCTCGTCCCTAACATTCTAACCCTAATTTCCCAAACCCAAACCCTAACCCTAACCCTAATTTCTCAAACCCTAACTCACTAACCTTTTCACCACTATCTCCATCGGCGACCACCACTGCCATTGTCGCCGGTGACCTCCCCTTCTATCTTCGGTGAGGTCTTTGAGCTGACGGAGTGTTCGTGATCTGCAAACCAGGAAAACTCTAAAGTGGGTTTGGATGGTAGAGGCAGCAACATCGCGGAGAGAATTGGAAGCAAAATTAGCAGAGTATTGGCGGCGGAAAGAGGATTCGAGGGTGGCGAGGCGGCAGAGAAGAGAGGACACAATGGGTTGGGTTTGCGTTTGGGTTTGCTGGTGGAGTTAAAACTTTTCTTGGTATTTGCGTTGGTGGGTCGGCGATGGTTGTTGGTGAAGGAAGGTTTTGTGAGGATGGTGGAGATAGAGAGAGTGGAATTGGGACTATAGAGGAGGGTGGTAGTGTTGGATGAGGCGTACATTAGGTGGAATAGTGGCAATAACAACAGGTGGTGGTGGGTGGTGGTAGTGAGAGGCCATTGGAGGGGGAATCTTGGAAGAACAGTTGGGGGAGGTTTGAGAGGGGTTAGGTTTTAGGGCTTTGATTCGTGTTGTGGAGATGAATGGTAAAGTAAAGAAAAGAAAAAGGAATAAGAAGAATGTGGGCTGCCGGAGATAAGGTAGTGGTGCTGGAGGTGGTGGTTGGGAATGGGGCTAGGGTTTAGGTTTGGATTTGAGGATAGGGATATAGTTGGTATTAAGGTGGAGGTTTAAAGAGAAAATGGTGGGGATTCATTTTGTTAGGTGGGGGTTCAAAGAATTGGGTGGTCCAAAGTAAAGAGGTAGGTGCTAATAATAGCACTCTATATAATTTAAAATTAATAATTTAAAAATAAAATTATAAAATATATGATGTGTTATAATTTAGGTTTAATATCATTCGCATTGATTGTCTTTTAATTATTTATTTTTGATGAGATTTTGATAATCAAAAACATAAAAATTAATTCGATTAAAAAAACAAACAAATAAATAAAAAATAACTATAGTGAAACATCAATACGTATCATATCATTGAGAACTATGTTTTCCTATGATAAAAATAATATTCTACTACTGCCAACCCACAAACAAAACAAAATAAAAGACTAAATTATTCAAGTTCCTTATTAAAAAAATTAATTTGATATCAAATGTAAAGGAGCAAAATTAAATATTACATAAAAACATACAAACTATATGAATCCATCACCAAAATATTCTCAAAAGATAAAATTTTAAGCAAAAGAATATAGTAGATACTCAATAGCCAAGATAAATTACTTTGAAATTCTCAAATAGAAAAGAGTTTTTTAGTTTGGTGGGAAAGTTATTATGAGAATGATACACATAAATAATTTTCTTACACTTATTTTTTTTTTTTGGTACATAATATTCAACATTGATGCAATAAAGAAATTCAAAAACTCTCTAGCCGTCAAGTTTGGTATTATATTTATGATGTCACCTGCAAAAAAAATTAAAATTCAGACAAAAAATATAAATGTGTGGAGCATTTCAGCCATACCTATAACAATATAAAATTATATAGAGAGAGAAAGAGAGGGGGTAATGCAAATGTGTAAAACTTTTCAGCTATACCTATAACGGTATAAAATTATATATCTATAGAGAAAGAGAGAGAGGGGAAAGAGAAAGAACAATATAATCATTTTGTATGTGTTTATAATCAATTGAAATATAAATGTTTATATAGAAGGAGAGAGATGTGAAATTGGATAGATAAATATAGATTATCTTTATTATATATTCAAATTCAAATTCAAATTATCTTTATTTTGAAATTTGTTGATAGATATAGATTATCTTTATATAGATTTTCAATTCAAATATTTTTGAATTTTGTGATGGCTTTCTCTTCTTTCTTTTTTTCTTGTTGATAAATTTGTATTTGGATAACTATTATTCTAAGAGCATATATTATTAAATAATTAAAAAAATAATTTTTATTTTAAATGGAAGTAATGGGAGAAGAGTAAGTTTGAAACTTAAGTGCCACATAATTTATTAAAATATTAGGAAATTAAGAATAAAGATTTGGAGGCCTAAGAGTACACTCACTACATTTGCTTATATATATACTAGCGGTAACCCGTGCTGTGCACGGAAATCAGGAATGTATAAGTTAAATAATTTATTATACTAATTTTTGTATTATAAAATATAAAATTCTTATAAATTTAAAATATAATAGGGAGTTATAACTAACAAATATTTTGAATATGATAACTATCTAATACCTAAGTTCATACATTCATTTTTTCCATCAATTTGTCATTTGAAACATTGATTATAAAATTATCTTAGCCCAAGTAGGTCATTTAGCAACATGAACTATATTTATATCGAACATTATTCTAGCTTTAAAAACAAATAATGTAAAAGTGGATACCATTACAAATAATATAAAAATGTAAAAATGAATACTGCTACAAATAATGTAAAAATGTTCAAAGGCCCCTTTAAAGAAAACAACAAAAAAAATGCCCCCACTACATATACATATAGGTATACAATGAGAATAAAATTCATCAAAATCCTAAAATCCTACAATTGCCTAACCAATTATAACGTTGTCGATGGTTGAATGTAACTCGAATCTTAAACGTAGAGTTTGAACAAAACTTTATACCCAATATGCAAACACTAAAAAAACTCGATGGCATGTTAAAATATATAGCAAAAGTGTGAAGCATTTGAAAAATAAGATAGAAATGAATTTAAAGATAATTATTAGATTAGAGAATAAAATAAATTAAAAAAAAGGATCATACGAAAAATATAATAAAAATAAAGTTGGAGATAATTATAGGATTGGGGATAAAAAAAATTAAAAAGGAAGAAATAAGAAATAAAGAAAAATGAAAATATTGGAGAAGAATAAGATAAATAAAAAATCAATAAAAAGATATAAGGAATCTTCGATAATAAAAAGATTTTAAAAGTTAAAAATTTAAAATAAAAACAATAGTAAGAGAAAAAAAATATTTCTTATTGTAGAAAAATAAGGATGAAAAATTAAAATCATAACTTTGAGAGAGCAACATGTAGGAAATAAAATCTTAACTCTGCTTAAGAATTGAGTATAGAGACTTTAAAAATTTTAGAGAACACACTATATTTGCTTATATATATAGTATAGATATATACATAGGTAAAAAGATAGACATCAAATCTAATTTAAAAAGCAAAGATAAAAGTAAAATAAACATCCTACAAAAAAAAGAAGAGAAAAATGTGGGAATTCGGTTGTTGATAATCAAAATTTTAAAAAGATAAAATATTTATGAGAGATTACGTATGAGTAACAGATAATTTAATTTTGCTTGTTATATCAAAATAAAGGCATATATATTTTATTGAATAGTAGAAAAATAAATTTACTTTTTTAATAAAGTTGTAATAGAATAAAATATATTTAATTTTTAAATTGCATGCTTGATGATGATTTTTTCAACAAAAAAAAAAAACCATTGATAGAAAAATTTAAAATTGATGGTAGTCAATTGTTATCATTATAGCCTACAAAAAGAACTTTGGATAAAATCATGGATAGCCAATAAAAAATCAACACTTAGCATTAAATTTTGCAAAAATTTTTAAAAAAATGAAAAATTCAAAACAAAGTATTGGAATTCCTCTGATCATATAATTAGACATTTTAGTTAATTTTAAAATTTAAATGTTAAATCCAGTAAGATTATGCCATGTGGGTTAATTTAAAATTTAGATAATACACTAATAGATTTGAACCATTTTTTTTAATATTATTAAAAAAAATTCAAAAATTTAAATTAGGTATGCTTAGATAGAATTTAAACATTTTAAAATTTTAAAATTAAATATTGTTGGATGTACCTATCACTTTAAGCCAAATATATTTTTTATTTTTAAAAATTTTAAAATTGAGAAATTGTGTTTAAGGTTTTGAAGCTATTTTTTGTGTGTGTATTTAACTGGATGTATATTGGTTGTAGACGATTGAGAGAGCTTGAAAGAACAAATGTGAGATTAACTCTATGCATAGCTGATCTTATTGATTTTTAGAGTTTATCTGAAACTATTAATGGGTGTGATGGTGTGATAGATATGAGATAAAATTAAAAAAAATAAATTAAATTCAAGATTTGATGAGTTTCAAATCTGATTAAATTGAAGAACAAACGCAATTCACAATTTTTAATTTTTTATTTTTAAAAAAAGCAAGCCCAAATCATGTAAAATGTAATAATGAAGATGATGAAAAGATGTGTAAATGAATTGAAAAATAGTAGGGAAAAATATACACACATAAAAGTAATAGACATTGGAAAAATATATATAAAGTAGGAAATAATATTAGGATCATAAAAATGGAGAAAATGAAAAGATGTGTAGATGAGTTGAAAAATATTAGAAAAAATATATATGCACACAAAGTAACAAACACTAAAAAAATACATAGAAAGCAAAAAATAATATTGCACTGACCTTGTAATGATTTTCACAGATCATCAAACTTGCAAAATATAACAAACGAGAAGATGAGTGATTTTGAGAAAAGATAGGTAGATGAGAGAATGATTGAATGTAATAATGGAGAAGATGAAAAGATATGTAGATAAACTGAAAAATATTGGCAATATATATTTATATATATATACATACAAAAATAATAAACACTAAAAAAATGCATATAAAATAAAAAATAATATTAGGAGCATAAAAATGGAGAATATGAAAAGATGTGTAGATGAATTGAAAAATATTAAGAAAAAGAAATATATACACACAAAGTAACAAACACTAAAAAAATACATATAAAATAAGAAATAATATTACACTGACCTTGTAATGATTTTTTTTAGATCATCAAACTTGCAAAATGTAACAATGAAGAATATGAGTTATTATGAGAAATAAAAGATGGATAGATGAGAAAATGATTGAATTTGATTGGAATAAATTGAATAGAGGTGTGTGTGTGTGTGAAAGTTATAGGAGTTCCGGGGTTTTTTTTTTTTTTTAATTAAATTGAGATTGAGAGTGAGATAGATATTATTGTAAGTGATGGATATGGATGAATATTTTATTATTTGGCGATAAATATTATTGTTGGTGATAGATATGGATGATGGATATGGATGAATATTTTAATATTTTATATTTTATATAGGGAGAGAGAGAGTGAAAAGGCATGAAGAGGGAAAACAGAGGTAAAAGACAGTGCCACATAAAAAAAATTTTCTTTCAAAATTATGAGAATTTATGATTCAAGTTTTGAAACTTTTTGACTTAACAACTACATTTGGATATATATATATATATATAATATAGATATAGATATATA
The DNA here is from genome assembly GCF_004153795.1 of Camellia sinensis. Classification (NCBI taxonomy): domain Eukaryota; kingdom Viridiplantae; phylum Streptophyta; class Magnoliopsida; order Ericales; family Theaceae; genus Camellia; species Camellia sinensis. The sequence continues at coordinate 3,374,963 of NW_021025777.1, read as the reverse complement.
TATTATAGTCTTCAAGCAAAAAAAAAAAAAAGAGATTGAATGTGATGTGGTGTAAAAGAATGGAAAAATAGTATTGTTGAAAAATAAAAATGTAATGAGTAAGAAAAAAATTAAATATTGACTAACCTTTAACAATCTTAGAAAAAAATAATAAAAATGGTGTCATATTCTCTTGCATGATATAACCTCTTTAAGAATAAGCAAGTTACACATGATATTTTAAAAAAAATATTGGAACTATGTAAGGTAGGTAATTTTTTTTATCAAAGAGATTAGTTTGGGGAAAGAAAAGTAAGAGTAGGAAAAAATGTTTTAATTTTCTGAAAATTGGTGAAAGAGAATATGATGGGGAGATTATGGAATATTTTGTTATTTTTCCGTTTAAAATCCATAATGTTAGGTTTTTATTCTTGGCAATCCCGTTTGACAAAACTCCTTTTAGTTGTACTTGCTTTCGCACTTTTATTTCAGTAAGGCTATGAGTTTGTTAGATGCGAATCCAACCCGAATTGTACCGTGCAGAGAAGTTTGTGATGTTAATTCTTTCAAGATTGCCACTTCGCTGATTATGACAGGGATTGTCATGACCCCTTCCCGCCACCGTGGGTTAAGGACATAACCGGCCAGTAATCATACCTACGGCCTCAAACCAAAACAACGTATTTTAACAGAGTTAATGGGGGCCAAACGGAAGCAACTTAAAACTTTGTCCTTAGAGCTGTGCTTATATGGCACATTAAAACAAACCATACACATATACATTAATAACTCACAATAGATACACAGTACCATAAAGTTCTGTACAGACAGGATCATCCAGAATTAAGTCAACCCATGTAAACTATATACAGACATATACAAATACTTCGCCATCATAACAACTTAGAACAAAATGGCAAAAGGCGAAGGTGAGTCTCATGCGTGAGACACATAGGTTGACTTTCCAAAACTTGGTTATTCCATACGAACTTCACTAGGGCTGGGTTTGGACCTCTCTTGGCTCACCTACAAACACATGAATGAGCGTGAGCGAAAGCCCAGTGAATAATATCAAATAAAGCAAATACATTGGAACATTATGCATCAGACGGCCTCGGGCCTAATTCATTCATGTCAAACTGGCCTTTGGCCTTTTCGAACATTCATATCAGACTGGCCTTTTGGCCTTATCAAACTTTCATTTCAAACTGGCATTTAAGCCTTTCAGACTTGTCATATCAAACTGGCATTTAAGCCTTTCAGACTTTCATTTCAAACTGGCATTTAAGCCTTTCAGACTTGTCATATCAAACTTTGTCCACCTTTCAACATTAATAAACTTTACAAAACTTACGTAGAAGTAAGCAATTGGACAATAACATATTTCAGATATTACTCACAGTGATTGGTTTGCGAATTTGCCCTGGAGCTCGACCTTACACATTCCATGAACACAAAAGGGTCACTAACAATCCAATCCGTTCTAAATTCACATTTTCCTCTTTAGGCTTTATTCTTATCTCTTTAACTCATTTACAATGTTTAACACATGCCTAAGAGTGCTTGCAAGTGAAAGAGAATGGAAAACGAAACACAGAATGCGAAAACAAAATCTCAGAAGACAAGGTCCCCGCTCGAGCGGACACCAAGTCTGCAAAAAGTACTGGGAGCACGTATTTCCCGCTCGAGTGGCCATTACCCCGCTCGAGCGGACATCAAAATTCTGGGTTTCTCAGATTGTGTTCTTGAGTTTCATTTCGACTTTCAACTAACAATTCATGCATTTTATAGCTCCAATTCCACACATACTTGTACTAACATGGTATAAACACCAAAACACATCATCATGGAGCTCAATTTCAAAGATTTAACACATCCATGGCTCAAATTGACACCAAACTCAATTCTAACATACACATTTATGCATTCAAAGCTCTTATCTTCATAGATTGTACATGCATGTGATGTCTAGCTCCCATTCTCAACTTAGATGATACCAATGGTGATTTTACATGAGCTTCAACTACTAATTTACATGGATTTCACCCCTTTGAGCTCAAACATGCAATATTTAAAGCAATTACACGCACATTGTGTTCAAATATGAAAATTCATAACAATTTCCTACATGCATGTGTTCTAAGACTTCAAATTTAACAAAACCAACTCAATTCATGTTCTTTAACATTTTCAACTTTGAACTTACAAATTACAAACAAGAGTCCATGAATCCACTCACCTAAGAGCTTCAACACTCAAGCTCTAGCCAAATCTAGAGCTAGATCTTCAAGAAATTCAAGCCTTGAACCAAAATTGCACAACTCTCCCCTTTTTCCTTCTATAGCCGACCCTCCCCTCTCTTATCTTAGAGTTGAAATCAGCCCAAATGAATATAAAAAGGGAATTGAGTGTAGAATGCCCATTTAAAATAAGTCCCACTAGCCAAAAATATAAATATCAAATAATTAGGCACTAAACCATTAATTAAATCAATTTAATCTGACTCGAATCAATTTTCAATTAAATTTCACCGTAGGCTCCAAAAATTACGCTAATCATAATGGCGCAATCAATTTCGGGTTCTGTGGCCGATAAGGCCTTCAATTTAATTTCCAAGGCAGGTAATCAAACAGATATTCCTACGGTGAACAGATAGAAATTCAAAACCACATATTTTCACATAATGGTGCACACAATCATATTAATCACATAATCATACTCAAATTAATGACCAATTAGCATACCACGGAACCGGGGTATCACAGGGATCGAGCTGCCCGGTCAGCTCGCGGGAGTCTAAGGGGCAGCGTCCCTTGGCGGGTCCAGGGCAGCGCCCCCGAAGCAAAATGAAAAATTACGTTCAAAGTTGCATGTCTGCCCTTGCTCGCTCGAGCGAAGGAGTTCTCCCTCGAGCGAAGGCTGCGTCTATGTAAAAACCTGAAAGAGATGAATGTACGCTCGAGCGAAGGGTGCGTGGCTCGAGCGAAGCCACTTATGAAAAACACGCGTTTTTGGTTCCTCGCTCGAGCGAGAGAGTCTTCGCTCAAGCGAGCTTCGCAGTCCCAGTCCCAAATTTCTATAAGTATTTGTTTCAGTCCAAAACTAGGATTACTCCTCCAGATCTTCTTCTTGGATATTAAGGTTTATATCTGGGGATATTTTGCTAGTTTTCTTACTTCTCCAGATCTTCTTCTTGGGTTCTAGGGTTTATATCTGGGGATATTTTGCTAGTTTTCTTTGATGTTTTGATTGAGTATTCAACTCATGGTTTAAAGAGTATACATCAAAGGATTATTTGTTTGTTCTACACAAAAGAGAGAGTTGTTCTTCGGTGGATTCTGAAGAATTCGAGCCTGAAGCTTTGGTGGATTCTGAAGTGGCTCATCGTCAAGACAATTCCGATGTGAAGACGGGGTTGGAAGAGGCACATAGGGGTTGGTTCAATTCGGGTGTGGATTCGCTAGGTAATTGAGAGTATACCTATATAATTCCTTTATATCTTTCTAGTGGATTGTTTTGTGACTTTTGTCCGTGATTTTTTTATCATAATTGGAGGTGTCCAATTGTGGTTTTTTTCACGTAAAATCGTTGTGTCGATTTGTCTTGATTGTTTGATTGGGATTGTTATTTACTGCTTAAAATTGATACATAATCACAAATCAACATCTAGGGGATTTCTAGATTTTTCACATAAATTAAGAAATAATTATTATTTTAAAAATAATTAATAATTAATTAAATATATGGAATATTTAATCTAACATCCCCCTCCAACTTTTAGTAATAGAAGAAATCCATAATATTTATTTTTATAGCCTAAGGTCCCTCATCCATACCCATATATGACACCTACTATCTCCTCTCTCTTTTCCTCTTCCCCCTATAGCCTCCTCCTCCACATATTGCATTTATTGCCGATGCCCAAGCTATGATCTTCTGACAAAGACCTTGATAACTAAGAAGCGATCATTTTGATGCATTGATTTGATTTCTTTATCTTTTGAACTGAAGTTTTGTGCTTCCATGTATGATTCTCCCTACTCTCTCTCTCTCTCTCTCTCTCTCTCTATGTAGATGGGAATGGAAGGTGAATGAAAGTTGTGTTGATTCTATTGATTTTAGGTAACAGAAGAGGGTAGCGTAATGTAGGAATCATATTCATATTTCTCTCAACAAATTCAGACATTGATTGTTTCACTTTATATGTAATTGGAATCTCTGTGTGTGTGTGTACATATAAGAGAGAGAGAGAGAGAGAGAGAGAGAGAGTGTGTGTGTGTGTGTGTGTATCCACAAATGTTGGGGGATTTGGATTTGAGAAGAAGATAATATGGGAATTGATTGTGGATAAGGGTGTAAATTTAGCCTGGTTTAACCCATGTCAAGTCTCGTGGGCTCCCACCAAAATTCTGGTTGGGTCGGGCTAGCCCACTGGCCAAAAAATTAGGCCCAGGCCCAAGAGCATTTAGGCCTTAGGCGGGCCTTACCAAATTTTTTTGTTTTTTTTTTAAATTTTTTTTATCAAAATTTTATTATTTTTCACTGAAAAAGACACTAGGCCCCGGACAAGCCAGGCCGAGCTTTGAGTGGGCCTTAAGGGGGTCAATGGGCTGGGCCAAGTGGACCCGATTTACGAGGTCGGGCCGGGCATCAAAATGATGGCCCAGGCCTAGGGGTTTGTGCTAGGCTCAGGCCTGGGTCCAACTTATAGCGATCCCGGTTGTCCTTTTACTGTTCTGTTGTATTTCGGACTCGGTTCCGTGATGTTGGTGGTGGTACACCTTGTTGTCATCCTTTAATTCCACTTGATTGAGTTTTAGGATGTATAGGGCAGAGTTGTTACAGGTTGGTTAGGCTTTGATTTCAATTCCTTGTTGCCCAGTTTTTAGGAGGTCCGCTCGAGCGGGTCTTCTTACGCTCGAGCGGAGATTACGTGCTCCCAGTTTTTCGTGTCCCTGCAAAACTTCTGCAGGTGTGATTTTTACGCTCGAGCGGGTTTGTTTACGCTTGAGCGGTGGCGCTCGAGCGGATACTTTGGCGTTCGAGCGGGTAGTACCTTTTCGGTGTAAGTTCTGGGAGGGGAAAATCTACGCTCGAGCGGACTGGTTTTCGTGCTCGAGCGGATGTGCTTTATTCTTGTGTCTTGGCCCTCGAGCGGGGCTTTCTACGCTCGAGCGGACCTAGTTTTTGTTCTTAACGCTCGAGCATTATGTTTTCCGCTCGAGCGGGAATGTCGTATATCAGTTGGCTGTGGGACATTTTTAAATCACTTTTCCCATTCTTTCTCTCTCTTACTTTTCCAAAAAAAAACACCATTGTTGAGCTTCTCACTTTAGAGCTCTACCTTTTCTCTAGGTATTGATCTAGTAGGAGTGATTTCCTCACCTTTGGCCTTTACAAAAAAGTTGTTGATCGTCGAGGGCTATCTTTTGATCCGAAAAGTTCTTGGTTTGGAGCATTTTCGTTTCCATCATCTTCTTGGTTGGGTGTCATTCTTTGAGGTAGGGATAACCTACTCCTCACTATGGGTTTTGTCTTTAAATTTTAGCATTTTGAGATGTTGGGGTTGGGTTGGTAATTTTGTGAAAGTTTAGGGCTTTTGTGTAAATTTACAAAAGTTGGGGTTTTAGCTATTAAAACTAGATACGTGTGTTTTGGCATGGGAAAGTGAAATTAATGTTAAAACATTAATGAAAATGGAATCTAAGGATTGTAATGTTAATTATGAAAATGCCCTAATTACATTGGTTAATTAATTTGCATAATTAATTATGAGAAATGAGAAATTGATTTGAAATGTATGGAATTAAAGGTGTAGTTGGATTATTATATCACTCACCTAGTTGACATGTTGATTATATATCCATTGTTGCATTTATTTTCTGTATAAGAATAACGGCTTTGGCCTATCAGTGGAGGATGTCTGATTTGTTTAGACAATGCATGATGATTAGGCAAAACTGAAACTAATCATGGAATGTTCATTGAGTATGACGGTTAAAGAATACATTAAATTTACGTGTTGTGTAATGATGTGTATATAATTATTGTTTATATGCATTGGGTCGTGTTGGAGGAGATAGGGGATGTACTCCACGTTTAGGGGATGATAGGGGATGGACTCTAAACCGGATGTTGTTGGGAAGAGATAGGGGATGGACTCCATAGATAGAGCTCATATGCTTATCTAGTAATGTGTTGACATAGCTCATATGCTTGTCTTGGATGTGTGATGTGCTCTTATGCATATCCTATGGAAGTGATGAATAGCTTATTGCTTGTCTGTTGATGTGTTGATATAGCTAGTACGCTTATCTATATTAATTGGGAAGAAGTTTAATATGAGTTACTGTCTCATATAAGTTGTTTGGCCAGGTTCTGAGCCATGGTTATAAAATTAAGAATCGAAAAGAATTGGAAAATGGATTGTAACATAGACTTGGTATGTCATGAAACCTGTAAAGTGTGATAAGGGAAAGTATCAGTGTTGACCATCTATCAACTACTAATCTTTTAGTCATTGTTCATATTTGGTTTAGTGTATTTCTACTGGGCTGTGGCTCACCCTATATGGGAATATCATTTTCAGGTACAGGTAGCATGCCACCTCCAAGGACGTAGCTTGGGAGGCTAGGGGTGGACAGACTTTTGTTGTTTAGTTTCTTTAATGTGTTACATGTATATTCAAGCCAAAGGCTTAATGTGTAAATGAGTTAGCACTCTTTTGTTGTAACAAAGTGTTAACTTGGAAAGCTGTAAGCCTTTAGGGCATTTGCTCTTGTCATTAACATGTAATACTTTTTGGTAATGGAACTTTGATGAATAGAAGAATGTGGAGCTTTTATATATCAATGCATGTCTATATTGATGGGTTTAATGTTATTATTTTGAGGGCGTTACAAAATGGGCCAGGCCCGTTTCGGGCTGTGGGCAGGCTTCGGGCCGTCCATGAGTCACGGGCCATTTTTACACTCCTAATTGTGGATTCCTGAGGAACTTATTATGATTCTATTTCTATTTTTTTCTTGTCATCTATATATTTGGACTTGGATTTACTTAAAGCGAGATGGTTGTTGTTGTTGAACGCAGAGAAAATTATAAATAAATCAGAGAAAATTGTAAGGAAATCAGAGAAAATTGGTCAAACAGAGATATTTGTGAGCAAACTAGAGAAATTTTAACCTAGAGAAATGTGTTTGTAAAATTTGTCTGTGTTTTGAAATTCTTTGGAAAAATATTGAGGCACTCCAATGATTATGAAAATATTGTATGCCTTTTATCCTTTGAAATCTTAGTACCAGAGACCTTAAAAAATTCTCCTAAATATATTAGTCAATAATTTGTTTTTTAATCTATTTTGTAAATTGAAAATTTAATAATTTTAAAATGAGGGTTTAGAACTCCTATAAAGTTTCCCATTAAAAACCTCATTTTCCTTATATAATATATAGATATGAGTTGTTTTAGAAAGTCGGTTAAAAATAATTTTTTAGTTTTTTTTGACTTTTTTTAAAAAAAATGTGTAAAAAAATAGAGAAGTGATATGATCTAAAAGATGTTAAAAACTAAAAAGCTGCTTTTAACCTCTTTGCCTAAAGAGATCATAGTAAATTTTATAATTTTAATATAATTATATCGTTCTTTTTTATTTTTACTTTTATAGAAAGATATCAAAACTAATACAGATAGTACAAAAATATAGAGAGACAAAAAGTAAAATATATATTTTAATATAAAAAGATGATAATATTGTTTTTTCATTCATACGACTATTGAATTTTGAAAAAAAATTAAAACCAAGTGTTATTTAAAACTTTAGGGGACTATTGTAATTATACTAAATTTGTGAGACTTATTATATTTTCTTCAAACTTTAAGAGAGGTTAATGTAATTTACCCTATTCTTTGTTATCTAAAATGGTTTCAAATGTGAAAAAAAAAGGGCTGCTAAATAACTTTATAATTGGGTTAAAACAAAAAACTAAGGTAAAATTTGTAAACTTAAAAGGGAAAATAATATTTCAATGTTATGTTAAAAAATAATATATCAATTTGATGCAAAAGTTTATTCTCTTATCTTAATCTCGCAAAGCTTTTCATTTATACATATTTTTTTCCTAACTACTAATTAAAAATGAATGGTCATGAAATCATTAGCATACTCTCCCCTAGATGCTTGCTCCACCATAAATCCAAAGTTTTGTTTTTTATGTTCTCCCTTTCCTTTGTTTCTATTTTATTTTTTTATTTTTTTATTTTTAAATAAAACTTTTTTGGATAAGATATTTGGCCTAGTTTGTGCAACTAATTCTCAAAGTTAATTTATTCAACTAGGGTTTTGGCTTTAGAACATTTTAAACCTAGTTTAGAGTTGAGCAAATTCAAAGGAAGAGCTCCATTTTTTGATACCTCCTTCCCATTTAGTTGTTTTTTAGACATGAATTTGTGTAACTTCTTCCCATTGAGTCCTATTGATTCTACGCTGAAATGGTTAATTCACGTGTTAATAGATCTTAAATAAAGTTATATGAAAAAATAAAAAAAAAATTAAAAAATTCCATTTTTCCTTGTGTGTCTTTTTTTGTTTTGTGTTTTTGTCTACAATACCATGGAAAGCTATGCGGAATGACAGTGAGGCCTCGTGGTCCATCCACTTTCCATCTGCTAATGGAACAATCTAGAAAAAGTGTTGATTGGCAATTTTTATTTATTTTTTTTGTTTGTGAGTAAAATGATGGGAAACTATTATATTTTGCATCCATCTAATTCAAGAGTTCAGACAAAATAATAGAATGGAAATGACCAAAAACAGAGGGTAAATTAGTCTGACCATTTGCTGAGGTCGAGTAAAAGCACAATAAGCACTATAAAATAGTATTATTACATTGTTATTTTTTTATAAAATTAAAATGACCAGAATTAGTGGAGATGTGTAAAAATATAAGGATAAATAAAATAAAATATATATTTCAATATATAAAAGTATCAACAATATTTTTTTTATCCATATAATAACTAAACAATTACTAATGAAAATGAGCTTAAGTGTTACTTTAATTAAATTTTTTAAAAAATATCAATGTAATTATGTTAAATTTGTGAGATTCAAAACTAATCCAAAATAAAATAATAATAACAAGGGTTGTCAACAGGAAAAATTAACTAATCATCGATATTTTTTTATTTATTTATTTTTTTTTTTTGAGTGTGTGTGTGTGTGTGTGTGTGTTTAAATTTTAAACTCTACACCTTGTCTATACTTTCCATACATTATTGTTGTCATCTATAAATAACACCGGATGACACGTTGAATATTGGTGGTCCTAAACTCCATTGGGTTATAGACCCTGGGACTAGATTAGTAATTCTGTGGGTTGTGTTTGGTTGAAGAAAATGTGATGAGACAATTAATACTCAATTGCTAATGTGAGAGGTGGATTGTTAATTTAATCCCATAAGATTGGAGGGGGGAAATATTTATTTTTCTCCAGTTTATAATAAGAATCTTTATATAATTTTATAAATGTAATTTCAATTAATTAATATCATAACACTAATGCACAAATAAATATAATTTATTTTACATGTCGTCGAGTACTATATGTCTGTAAAAAATCACGTTAATCGGATATGGATAGTTACATGGTTAAATCAGTTTTGTATAAAAAATAGATGGTGTTATAGTTAACAGTTGACAAAAAAAACTAACACGATCAGATAGCTATCGATATTCGATCAACGTAATTTTTTATAAGCATATAATAGTCAACGATTTCTACATATTGAACAGTTCCGATTAGCAAAACGGGACCCGTGGTAGGCCCATACAGGTTGAACAACACCGTCCAATTGAAGCCCGAAAAGGAGGCAACCATTTTCCATCTCTTACCAACCGACTACACTGCCTAGGTACTGTACGGACTACTCAGTAACTTCTCCTATACACTTATTTATATAATTTTTTAATACACATTTTTTCGTAAAAAGTCAAAGAGTTAACCCAAACATCTATTTTTTTCCTCAACTTTTTAGTCCCAAAAGACAAAAAGTGTAATTATTTAAGACACCTCAAACAATCCTTATTACTCAATATTTTTATACTCATAATCAAGGACGGATTCATGATTATGTCTTTGGGAGACTATTTTATAGTTTAAAAAATTGGAGGCTACTCTATATAATTTTAAAATTATTTACAAAAATTTGGGGGTACGAACTTCTATAATTTTAAATTATTTAAAAATTTCTAATGCAATATATAATATTTTTTAAATTTTTAGGAGTGAAGCCGCCCCAGCCCCCGCTAGATCCATTGTTGCTCAATAACTCTACCAAATTTTATTTTTATTTATTTTTATTTGTAATTCCCTCCTAACCTAAACCCAACCTAATCATACAATCTAACATAAATTTTGGGAACATAATTACTTTGAAGAATGTTATATTGACATGACCGTCCATGTAATTATTCATAAGCCTCTTATTTATTGGTTGAGGTGAATGCCCACGTATACATATAGGGCATGTTTGATTGGAAGGATTAAAGTATGGGATTAGGATTATTAATCCGTGGGCCCAACCATCCTATGTTTGTTTTGACATTTGGTTTAGGACTATTAATCCAATGGATAATTAATCCAACAAATTTGTAGGATAATTAGTAATGGGGTAGGGGTGGGATAGTTAATACCACACTAATTTGATAGGATTATTAATACCTCACTATTAGTATTGTGAATCAAACATGACGATAGAGTTTCCTTCAATCAAATAAAACTTTTTGTCAAAAGTAGTCATAATACCTCCTTTGATCGATATTTTCCCCATTCTGTTTGAGTTTTGTAATTCATGCATGTGGACTTATTTTTGAGTTTTGTTGTTAAAAAGATGACACCTATTGATCCTAGATTTGATTAATTGAAAAAGCACAACTTGTGACAACAAACATAAAAGGACAACTTGTGACAATAAACATAAACTTGGCCTTATCATAGAGGCCTTGGTTTTCTTTAAAGCAATATTCTACACTTATAAAAAGTATGTTAAAAATACTTTAAAATAAAATATAAAAATCAAATTTATTTTAAATATGATTCATATTATATTAAATTAGATTTATAGGATGGGTAAGCTATTTAGAATTCACAAAACTCATATACTTTAAAAATTATTCTAAAATTTAAGGATAACAACTTTTTCCCTTCCTACTCTGCTCATTCATCTCTCGCCTTGCGTAGTTTGTTTTGACCCTAACAAATTTTATTTATTTATTTTTTTTTTTTGAGTGTGTGTGTGTGTGTGTGTGTGTTTAAATTTTAAACTCTACACCTTGTCTATACTTTCCATACATTATTGTTGTCATCTATAAATAACACCGGATGACACGTTGAATATTGGTGGTCCTAAACTCCATTGGGTTATAGACCCTGGGACTAGATTAGTAATTCTGTGGGTTGTGTTTGGTTGAAGAAAATGTGATGAGACAATTAATACTCAATTGCTAATGTGAGAGGTGGATTGTTAATTTAATCCCATAAGATTGGAGGGGGGAAATATTTATTTTTCTCCAGTTTATAATAAGAATCTTTATATAATTTTATAAATGTAATTTCAATTAATTAATATCATAACACTAATGCACAAATAAATATAATTTATTTTACATGTCTAACTTAATATTGTTACACTGATAATCCTATTAGGGTTCGTTTGGGATATGAGTTTACTTTTTGGCTTTTTAATTTTTTGGCTATTTTAGCTTGAAGTTAAAAAGTCTCGTTTGGGATAAATTTTTTGATTTTTTTGATTTTTGTCAGAGAAAAAATGAAATGATTACGATTTGGATATGATATTTTGTTTTATTGGGCTAAAAAATATCTTTTTTCTTTTTGTGACTAAAATAGTCAAAAAATCAAAAAATCTAACATGTCAAATGAAGACTTTAGGCCTAGTTTGATGTCTCTAAAAAAATTTAAAAAGCCAAAAAGTTACTAAAAAGTTAAAAAATTATCATTATTCACAAATTAAAAATATAAAAAATTTAATTTATTACATATTTTAATACAAAGACGTGACTGGTACTGTAAATTGATGGAAAGGTTGTCAAAGGAAAAAAAAATTAGGTATATATATTTATTAAATTGGAGGGTAATGTTGGGCCAGTGGGGGCTCACCACGGGTCCCATTTTGATAATCCGAACCGCTAATGTGTAGAACTCGTTGAGTACTATATGTCTGTAAAAAATCACGTTAATCGTATATGGATAGCTACATGATTAAATCAATTTTGTATAAAAAAAAAATAGATGGTGTTATAGTTAACAGTTGACAAAAAAACTAACACGATCAGATAGCTATCAATATCCGATCAACGTGATTTTTTATAAGCATATAGTACTCAGCGATTTCTACATATTGAACGGTTCCGATTAGCAAAACGGGACCCGTGGTAGGCCCATACGGGTTGAACAACACCATCCAATTTAAGCCCGAAAAGGAGGCAACCATTTTCCATCTCTTACCAACTGACTACACTGCCTAGGTACTGTACGGACTACTCAATAACTTCTCCTATATACTTATTTATATAATTTTTCAATACACATTTTTTCGTAAAAAGTCAAAGAGTTAACCTAAACATCCATTTTTTTTCCTCAACTTTTTAGTCCCAAAAGACAAAAAGTGTACTTATTTAAGACACCCCAAACAATCCTTATTACTCAATATTTTGGGAACATAATTACTTTGAAGAATGTTATATATGACATGACCGCCCATGTAATTATTCATAAGGCTCTTATTTATTGGTTGAGGTGAATGCCCACGTATACATATAGAGTTTCCTTCAATCAAATAAAACCTTTTGTCAAAAGTAGTCATAATACCTCCTTTGATCCATATTTTCCCCATTCTGTTTGAGTTTTGTAATTCATGCATGTGGACTTATTTTTGAGTTTTGTTGTTAAAAAGATGACACCTATTGATTTATCATTACCTAGATTTGATTAATTGAAAAAAGACAACTTGTGACAACAAACATAAAAGGGCAACTTGTGACAATAAACATAAACTTGGCCGTATCATAGAGGCCTTGGTTTTCTTTAAAGCAATATTCTACACTTACAAAAGGTATGTCAAAAATATTTTAAAATAAAATATAAAAATCAAATTTATTTTAAATATGATTCATATTATATTAAATTAGATTTATAGGATGGGTAAGCTATTTAGAATTCACAAAACTCATATACTTTAAAAATTATTCTAAAATTTAAGGATAACAATTTTTTCCCTTCCTACTCTGCTCATTCATTTCTCGCCTTGCGTAGATTTTTCTGACCCCAACGAAGAAGTGGGATAGATATGGGTTTTGCTCCCTCACCTTGATTTTATTTATTAAATATATTTATATATGTTACATACAATTACTATTTTATGAGTTTTTATTTTGTCCCTTATATGATACGAGACGAGAGTAGGAGACGACAAACTCGTTCTATTACCATTCCTAAACTTACTCTAAAAATGACGCGTATGATGTAAATTAAAAATAATGAAATATAAATTATACTCACAAATTATAATGAATATTGTACATTAATTTAGTTTTATGAGTAATTTTTTTGAATAAGTAATATTGTTTTTTTTTTTTTGTTACAGGAAAATCCTCCCACTCTCCTGCAGGTCCAAGGCAACGCCCCTTGAGGAGATCACCAGGGTGTCCTGTTGTCCGTTCCGAGTAAGAGACGATAACTTAGAAGCTTGCCCCGACCTCCCAAGACAAGCTCCGCTTAAGTCAGGACTCGCACAGGGAGTATTAAAACCACACCAAGCTGCTGATTAGGCATCTTGAGATTAACCTCCTAACCAACTGTACTACGCCCAAAAAATTGACCCAAAGGAAAATCGAACCCAAAACCTAAGGGCTTAAACCCCAATCCCTTACCAAGTTGCCACCCACCCTGGGTTAGTAAGTAATATTGTTAATTAGAATTATAATAGAAAGGGTAAATCTGTAACTGTAATATGAGGTGGGTGGTCCGTAAGATTGAGGAGGACATGGGTGTGGGCCAATACAGGTCTATGTCAGAGGCCACTGAGCATAGGGTGGTTGCTTTAAAGGGTTTGGATTGATTTGTGTATTTGACTATTAGGTTGGTTTGATAATATTATTTTTTAGTTTAAGAGTTAATGTTTTTTTTTAAAAGTCAATAATTTATATTAAAAAGTAAATTTTTTTATTTATTTTTTATAATTTTTTTTAAATTAAAAATTTATTTTAAATATGTTAATTTTTTTACATTATATTTTAATTAAAAAATTAAAAAATTACTTTAAAAAAAAAGCCTGTACTAGCCTTACTAATGAAGGAATTGAACATGGGCTGGCTGCCTGTTCAAAAAGAAGAAGGAAAAAACAAAAAACAGTGGCCATTCGATTTCCATTATGACTGAGAGAAAGAAGGTCCGCAAACAGAAAGTTTTTTTATAAAAATAATTTATTTAAATAATGTAATAATAATATTTTTAAAATTTTGAGTCACCGGCACAAGATTTTTTTTTGTATATAAAAAATTTTATATGTATATTTGTGTGATTACATGGTGAATTTGTGCTAAATTATGTCGTGAAATCCGGACCGAACTGGCCAGTCAAATCGGTTGGACCGGGTCTTGTTCCGGTCCGGTCAACTCCCTAGAACCGGAGTAGAAGGAAAACTAGCCTAGAAATGGAAAACCAGAAGACCCGGCGGTTGAACCGGGAAAACCGGTGACCCGGACCGGGTTTGGTGGATTGGACCGTTGATTTTTTCTATTTTTTTTATTATTTTCTTTCTTTCTATTCTCTTTCTTTCTTATATATATATGAGAGGGAGATTTATGATCTAGTTTCGGCCAAACAAGATTGGGCCGAGGTATTTGGCTTCAAGATTGTGCCGTGGTTTTGCTCAGTAATGGCAAAGGGCCTGCGGAGCCGAGCTACTTGGGCTCTTTGGTATGAAGGCCGGTCAAGTGAGAGCTCGGCTGAGACGTCCGCGGCCTAGAAGGGCTTCA
>NW_021025777.1:3248982-3359845 GCF_004153795.1 Camellia sinensis | reverse complement strand
ATCTAACATTCAATCAATTTGTTTGGAGAGAATGTTTAAAAAAAATAATTTCTTTAAAAAAAGTGACTTTTTTTTTATCAATTATGACTTTATTAAATATTATTAATAAATATTATACAATAATTTTTATTTTTATTTGAGTATTTATATATATTTTTATTTATTTATATTTTTTAATTATGTAATATTATATAATATTAATTATGACGTCACGGTTCGACCGCTTTGACTCGACGGTTGAACCGGTGACCCGTCCACCCGATCTCTTTTTCGATTCGTTCACCGGTTCGATTTTCAAAATATTGGTGCTAAATTGATCAAGGTGGACCTGAATGGTTTCTATATGGGGAGTATATATATCATTTTCACAAGGGAAATAGGGCTTTGATGTGCTCACTTGTTGGTTAAGAAAAGGCTCCTTCAATTCGTCGGATTTGGTAGTATAATGGGATAGTGTCAAACTTATACACAAGAATTGATAAATAATATTACCATTATCACATTATCATATGTTGTCAAACTTATACATATGAATTGATAAATAATATGTAATAAAATAAAATAATACAATCATCACGAGATTAATATTATTATTTTTTTTAAAAACCTATTATTATTTTTAAATAGAAAAGGTGGCACCGCCCAACACCTCTATCTAAAATATAAGGGGTAGTCAACAACAAAACAACATGAGTCAATAATAAAAACGGCTTTAACTAGACAAGAATAATATAACTATGACACATTTTAAGTAAAATTATAAGTACCTAACATTTCTATTAAAATTTTAGGTGAAAACCGATTTATTCTTCCTAAAGACGTGGGTAATTCCTAAAGACATGTGATGAGAGCACGAGACGACAACAAAGCTGCTGTAGAAATATACAATAGTAACACAGCCACTTAAATTCCATGAATAAAGTGGCCAAACACACAAATCAAACTCAAGCCCCCCAAATAGTATTAGACAACCCCCAAATAGTAGTAGTAGAGCAGACACAACATTATTAATTTTCTAAATTTTAAGACCTCTCCAAAAGTGAGTAGTTCTTTCCAATTGCACTTTCTGTGTCTCAGTTCACTAATATTCATGCTACATGATGTTGAAACTAGAGATAGAAAGAATTTCATGATCACCCTCGTTTGGGTTGGGGGTACAACAAGAGATTTTGATTGATACCAAAGTAAATACTGTCTCCGAACCAACATTTACATTGTAAATCCTAAACACAACCCTTTTCTTGCAATCTGAACTGCATATAGTATAGTTAGCATTGTTGTTTTCTCCCCTAGTACTAACTACTACACTCTTTACAAGCCAAGAACATGACTATGTTCCAGAATTTCGCATTTTGCTGCATCAAAATCCTTTACTCGCAATCTGAACTGCGTATAATATTAGTTAGCATTGTTGCTTTCTCCCCTAGTACTAACTACTACACTTTTTACAAGTGAAGAACATGACTACGTTGTTTCCAGAATTTCGCATTTTGCTGCATCAAAACTTCTCCACTTTTAGCACCTACTCCTTCCTGTTTCTAAGCTGCACTGCACCTGTAGTCCGACAAATTAATTTTGTAAGAAAAATGATAAAACCACCAATTTTTAAAAAATAAAATAAAAAATTGAATGGAGAACGATGTAGCTTTCATATATTTGTAAATTATGATATCAACCAAACCAAGTGATGTATAAAATTCTTACAACAAAATATCAACTAAACCATGAACCAAGCACTAAAAACTCATAGATGGACTGGATATCTTCGAAGTGGGAATCTTGAAAAAAACCTGTCCATCCATGTGTTTAAAGTGTCTGATTTTGTATTTGATTTGTGTGTTACCGATTTTTCTATTTGCTTATTACTACTTCAGCAAGCTTTCCCATGCCAAATAAGGATAAGATGCATAGCTTGTTACTATCTTTTCTTTTTTTTTTCTTCTTTTTTTTCACAAAACATATCCAACTTATAAATCACGATTTCACATGCATTGCCTTGGATTTGAAACACAATTCAAGTACTCTCTATCTAAATTACACATTAAAACATTACAAGCATCATGGAACAGAAAATCTATTTCATAAAGAACACTACTAGATGGGACTAAAGCAGCAAGAAAAGATCTTACCTGCAGCATTAGCAGGCCGCCGCATAAAGAAGTTGGCTGAGGTAGACAAGGTGCCAAGATAGAACCATAAGTGTGAGTGCGTTGAGAAAGGAAGAATAAGTATTTAGTTTCTTCAGCCTTGCGTTAAGTACCACAACTCGAGACTTCCCTACCTCTTGCTCTGCTCTTTCCGGCATTCTAGTCATGCTAGGTGGAGTTGAGGCACGGGCAGGTTTCACTGTAGGCTCCACAACACGGTCTGCTGCTTTGCTGCTAGTGTTGATGTTTAAACTGACTCGCCCTTCTTCCTTCTCGATCTTCATCCTCTCGATCATCACCTTCATATGATACAATTTTTTAAATAAGCTTCAAATGTATTGAACTTGTCTGCAATCTCTTACATGTACAAGAAACTTGAAATTGTTTTTTGAAAAAAGGAAAAAGTATTATGTAGTTCTGTAAGTTTTAAAAGAAAGAACAAAGTTTCTAAATATGTGAACGAAAAAAAAAAAAGGATTATGAAAAGCATTCTATTTAAAAAATAATAATAATAAAAATAAAATAAAAGAACTTTCTGAAGTGAATTTAATTCTATTATTTAGATTGAAAGAAGTATATAACGTAAGTGAAACTTTAAAAAAAAAATTCTATAACCCACATTAAGATGATTCATAAATCCTTTGGTCGAATTTGTTTACACCAAATCCTACTTTAATACTTGAAAAGCATTCTATTTAAAAAATAATAATAATAAAAATAAAATAAAAGAACTTTCTGAAGTTAATTTAATTCTATTATTTAGATTGAAAGAAGTATATAACGTAAGTGAAACTTTAAAAAAAAAATTCTACAACCCACATTAAGATGATTCATAAATCCTGTGGTCGAATTTGATCTATAGACTGGACAAATTATTTACACCAAATCCTACTTTAATACTTCGGTTTTCAACTGTAAACAATCAAACAACGTGGCCCTTCCATTGGTTTGATATTAAATTGGCTAAGAGAGATTGTCATATGTCCATCAAACAAGGCATTTTTAGAGCAAAAATGTAAATTTGTTATTATTATTTTTTCTTTTCTCTATTTCATTATTGTATTTTCTCTTCCTACCATATGACAGTTACAATATGGTTAATTACCTACTTAGCTTTAGCTTATGACTACTTGAGATGGCAATGGCTCTGTGAAAACCGTGCACAAACAGTGAAACATATCATAGAAACCGAATGATATTATCAGATGGTGTCTAGTTTTGTAATCAATTTCTATGCTCGTATAATTATTTGAAAACCGTGCTTTAATTTGACGAAGAGGAACAGGGGAAGGAAAAATTGTAAATTTACCTTGGTGGCTCGGGGCTCCAAGTAGAGCAAATTAACCAAAATCATGACAAGCGAGGCCACAAGATGATAGACCACAAACATTTCGGCCACGCTGAACAACAACAATCTCTTCCTTTTCCCCAACAAATGCCCAAGCAAGGCTACTAGTATGCTATAGGCCATGGCCCTGAAATACACGGGGTATATCTTGCTCTGCACCACACTGAATTGCTGCCTCGGCAAAGCTCCAGCCAAAACATAGCTTGACAGAAAGGTCACCCACATGCACATCCCATAAGCTGTTGCAAATCCTAGCAGATGAACCACACTCATCATTGATTGTAAATATATTAACACATCGTGGCTCACTTCTCGGCCTCGCCGGAGAATGTTATTCATCTCCTTTTCTCCTCCCTCCTTAACTTTCTTTGCACCGGTCTTCACCATCTCTTTTGCTTGCTCTGCCTTTTCACCCACTTCATGGGCTCGTTGGAGTATCTCATTCAACTCCCTTTCTCCTTCCTCTTTGAGCCTCTTCGCATAACAATTTGTCTCCGTGGCTTGCTCTGCCATTTTGCTGCCTTCTTGTGCCTGTTAGAAATAAGAAGGCTGTATAATTTTATTCGCACAATTTAAAAATGTGTAAATAAAATACACCACTTAATTGGTCTAAAACAATAAGATCTACCCAGGTGAGGTCAATACACTTGAGTGTACATGTTACCGGCCATATAATGCATTAAGTGGTCAACTCTGTGTTCTACAAAAACATTTCAACAATATTGTTACGAGTTATGTTAGGGATATCAAAAATATTATCAAATTTTTGACAAAATATCTCACATGAGTTTAAACTCACAGGTTCATCAAATGAGCGAGGGACTCACACCCACACCACTCACACCACATTTGATCAAATATTTGATAAAATTTTTAGGCCTCTAGCATTTTTGCATTGTTATTCCTACTGCAAATCAACATTGTCTAATATTGTCACATGCTATATCACCATTACCACTAACTTCACTACTACATGTAGAAACAAATATGGAAAATTAACTCTATAATTTATCTGTTTGTGTTAATTTAATCATTATAATTTTAAATATATCAATTTTATCTGTAAATTTTTCAAAATGTGTCAAAACCAATGGATAATGTATCTTTAAAAATTATACGGAAATCAAAAGAAAAAATAATTCATTCACTATATCTTCAAAATAATTAAGAGATTGATGCCCAATTTAAAATGATCAATTCCCTTATCAATTGTCTATTTTACCTAGAATTTTGTCTAATTTCTTCATAGATAAATTAGATATTATAGTTAAACTAAAAATGTGAAACGGACCATTTTACTCTTGATTTTGTCTAATTTCTTAATAGAGAAATTAAATGTTATAATTGAACTAAAAATGTGAAAAATTCACAGAATTAACAAATCCCCAAGTACAATTTTTCCAAACAAATAATTCTAAAGTAAAATAAAAATATTTTCTACCGGTACCTTCTCTTTGGCCTGTTCTTTTGCCGACTCAAAAACATTGTGTGCACCACCCTTAGCTTTCGCAGCCATCTCTTTCACACCTCCTTCTACTCGTCGAGCTTTATCCGAAACCGCCTCTTTCGCTTTTGCCGAAACTTCTCCGACGGCTTCTTTCGCAGCTTGTTCGACCTCACGAGCCTTATCGGAGATCTGACTAGTTTTATGCGACACCGCCTCTTTCGCTTTACCCAAAGCATCAGAAACAGTCTCGGCCGCTTGTTCTTCGACATCGTGGGCCTTATCGGAGACCAGAACTTTGGTTTTGCCGAGTGCAGTGGCAACTTTGTGCTTGCAGTTGCCTAAAGCGTTGCAGACGAGCTCTCTGGGACTCTGGCCCTGGCCATGACTCTCAGAGAGGTGAGGCTGATACTGAGATTCGTGGGGCGAGATTGAGACTTTGGTGTTGCCATCTTGTTTATCGAACTTGAAAAATAAATATGGAGAGAATAATTGACAGCGCAAACAGGCCCTTTGTTTTCAATTATACTATTCCTTACGGGGAGATTCTATTTTATAGGAGTGATTATACAACATTTGCAAGACAATATAATAAAAGGTTACTAGACAACATAATGAAAGGCAACAATCATAATTAAAGGCACAACATATAAAACTAAAAGTAACCGAAAGGAAATGGCACTAACTAAAGCAAATTGCACTATCTAAGGCATCTGATGACTACTAATGACACACAAATATAATATATACATTATATATATTATATATTATTAATAATGAAAAGAAGCTTGATTTCAAACAGAACTCCACAACTACGACTCGGTGGCCTTCTTTGACTATGACATCTTCTTCTTTGGTTGGGTTGTTCCCCTTTACTGGGCTTGGAGTCGGTGCTGTTACTAGTGAAATCAAAACCAGACACAGGGCCAAAGCGTTCATCATATTCTCTGTTTTTTTATCTCTCTCTCTCTCTTTCTCTGTCACTCTCTTTGAAGATCGTTGGAATTTCGATGGAGGTGTTGTTGGTTAACGAAAGTTGGGGGGATTGGAATGGAAATGGGCCTGGAGTTGTTCGTTGAGTGGACGCGTGGCATTGTATCATGGTGCGGTTGCAGGAAGCAACACGTGTGATGCTGCATAACGACGTGGTAGAGTTTGGATCCCTCCTTACCTTCTCTCCTTCATTTCCTCCGTCCGACGGTTGAGATTCATCAACCTAAATCAAACGGCTATAAAAAAAAAATTATGAAATTAAAATCAACCAATTTCCCGCCCAAAAGCCATATATGCTATACAGCTATACAGGTTATACACTCTCACTCAGCCTCACACTCCCCTTCTTCTCCACCGAACCCACTCTCATCAGCGACCCAATCTCGGCGGCCACCTACTATTGACGGCGACCCACTCCCGACGACAACGACCCACTCCTGAAACCCAACCGATCAAGGTGTCTGCTTCTCAAACCAGAGCCCTCACGCTCTTCTCCTCTACCTCACCGAACCCGTCTCACCGGCGACCCTCTCCACGGCGACCCACTCCCCAAACCGAAGTCATTGCTTGGCCCTCATTCTATCTGCCCTCACATAGCGAACCCATTGCTCCGTTGTGAGCAAATCAGTCCGACGTCAATCATCCATCCACAGGTTAGTCTTCATTTTTGAAGCTGAAATTTGTCTTTGCATTTTTTTTTTTTTTGTCTTGAAGCTTTGTAAAAACATTCCCTTTTTTTTTATTTATCCATGTAAAGACTTTATTTTTTGTTAGATTTTGCAAATCTGCCACTATGTGTGTTTAAGATTCAATTCATTGAGGCCTATATGGATTTCTTCTATTGAAAAATAAAAAATAAAAAAAAAATAAAAAAATAAATTACAGACATTTGGATCAATTGCTTTGCCGTCAGTAAAGAAAAGAATGTCTTGACATGGATAAATTAAAAACAATGTCTTTTCAAAGATTATTTAAGTTTAAAAGTTTGGTACTATGTCTTTGTTGTCTTTGGAATTTTTTGCCTCTGGAATTGTTGTTTTTAGTGTTTGTCTTTGTAATTTTTTGTCTCTGGAATTGTTGTTTTTATTTTGACAAGGCGTGTGTTCACAAATATCTAATGATTTGTTTGGCTGCTACAAAAACAATGGTGAAGGAAATTAATAAGAATGTAAATTAATTGGGTTTTACCACTACTTCTCCAATCTGCTGCTGTGTGTTTAAGGTTCTCCCACATCCATAAGGATGGAATTGTTTTGTTTTGTTTGTTTGTTTATTTTGTTTTGTTTTTTTGTAGGTAAGATCTGATTTATATGACTTTTCAGTTTTATTTTGATATGAATATGAAACTTAAGAATGATTGTGTTTGGAAGTCAAAATAGGGAATTATATTTGATTCAGAGCAAGGTGTGTATGATTTTTATGATGCATATAGAGAAAGAATGAGGTTTAGCATAAAAATGGATTATTTTAGGAAGAGCAAGTTCACTAATCAATTTATTTGTAAACTTTTGATTTGCAATAAGGAGGAATTTCGGAAGGTTGACAAGCGAGATTTATTAACAAAAAATCCAAGAATTGAAATTAGAACTGATTGTAAAGTTCGATTTTATGTTAAATTAGATGAGAGTATTGAAAAATTTGTTGCGACTGACTAAAAA
Source organism: Camellia sinensis (assembly GCF_004153795.1). Classification (NCBI taxonomy): domain Eukaryota; kingdom Viridiplantae; phylum Streptophyta; class Magnoliopsida; order Ericales; family Theaceae; genus Camellia; species Camellia sinensis. Next base: position 3,352,255 of record NW_021025777.1, on the reverse strand, counting down.
AAAAAAAACACAATCATAATCTTACATCATCCTAGTGTGTCAACACGTTGCGATCACAAAAAAAGATATAAGTAATGGTTGAATCTTGATCGTTTCCTTGCAATAATGACATGAGAATGTGAACCCTGTACGTCTTTGATTTTTATGCAAAAAGAATAAGAAATAAAAAATTTAAAAATAATAATAAAAGGACAAGTGATTCATGTATTAATTGTTTAAATAAGTACTATGAGTTTGTTTAGCTTGTATTCGTAGAGTAGTTTTTGAAATAAAAAGTATAAAAAATTGTTTGGTTTGTTTTTTTTTAGAAATGATTTTAGAAAATTGTTTTGAGGAGAGAGTTTTAAAAAAAGTGATTGATTTGATGTGTATGAAAGAGAGAGTAATTTTGGAAATTAGGTAATCAAACAAAATTATGAGATTTTTTTTAGAAAAATTTGTTTGGTTTGACTACTCTTGAAAATTTGTTTGTAGAGAATTTTTTCCAAAATTTTTTCTAAAAAACAAACCAACACACATGTGGGGGCTGGTGATTGGAGGAAAAAAAACAACAGAGAGAGAGGGTCATGAGAGTGTCCCTTGTGGGGGTCCAAGTCATTTTCTTTTTTTTTTATTCTCAAAATTTTTGAAATTTTTCTCCAAAGAATAAAAATAAAAATTAGACTCTTAATATAATTTTTACACATTTTATTATTTATATATATATATATATTTTACATATTTACCGAGACTATTGGTAGTCTAAAGATTGTCATTAATATTTTTTTTATAATTTAAATACGAACTATGATATATAATTTTTATTTATTTATTTATAATTTTTATACAAAATGACAGAACTTAAAACTTTTCATTTTAAAATAAATTATTCATAAAAATAGTTTTTTATTTATAAAATAACATCGTCACATTTTTTTCGTAATATTTTTTTATATAAATTTTCTAGATATCATTACTCTTTAAAAACTGGGAAGCTGGACATATATACATTGTCATTGAGTAAACAAAAATGTTAAAAATTTTAAAAAATTTATCAAAAATTTTATTAAATGTCTTGCATGGGTGTGGAATTCACATGGAACCCACATTGTGTGAGTTGTACACCTATATGAGATATTTGATAAAAATTACTCTTGAGTGAAAGGATATAGATAAAAAATTTGCTTTGTTTTTATAACGTATTGATAGTCTCATAATTGATAATTGAACTTTATTAAACAATCAACAATGGAGTGCCCATTACAGTTCCCTATCTCAACCCAAAAGTCCTTGGAATCCCAAAGAATCATGCCTCCAATCTTCATCTTGTATATATATATATATATATATTCCCACTTCTTCTCAACTTGTGTCAGTTAATTTTGGTTTCTAAAACAAAACAACCAACCATGTTTGGGAAGAAAGAAAGTACACATGTAACTCTGAAAGTGCAGAGACAACATGTATTGGACGTATTTTTAAGGATCAAACGTGATCTGTCACTTCGTGAACTCAAGCTTGCTTATTGTGTCCGTCTTGGATTGGAAATAGATGCTGTTCGGTTCACTTATGATGGTGTGAAGATCGGCGACAATGAAACAGCCGATGAACTGAAAATGGAGGATGGTCATGTCATTGATGCCTGGTCTGATCAATCCGGTGGTGGCCACGGCGGCGGTGATGCTAGTAATGTTCTTTGATGTGTTCTGTGTTTGACCTGCCATTTTGCTGTTTTCTTCCCTTTTGAAGTTTGTTCAAATGTTATGGAACTTATTGTATCTAATTTAAGCTTGGAAAAATATGTTAGACATACATCATTTTATAATTATGTGGCAATGGTATTTTTCCTCCTACAGGTGGACTACAAGTTTTTTTTGTCTGAAAAAATGTTTTAAGTGCACATAAATAGAATGTGAAAAGAATATGTAAAAATTGTATTCTATGATTACAATCTATTTTGAGTGTGATATGAATTATGAAATATTAACATCTGTATAGAATATAGATATGGCGAGAACATATATGAACACCTCAAGTCTCTAGAAACTACCCCTCTAATGCCGTCAATGATTGTCACCAGTTACTAGCCTTTGGTAATTGTAAAATTAAATATGATCCTCCATTTCAATTCATAAGATTGTAATACATTATTCAAAATAAAAGTCAATGGTCAACAGTTTTAAAGTGAAATTGAATTTTAAAATTGTTTTAAATTAATGTAACAATTTTACATCTATTAATTTTGAGAATAATGCTACACATTTGTAAATTTTGATTATTATAGTCAATCATGTAAAAGTCAAAATTAAAAAAAAATAAATTATAATTGAGCACCATATAAATAATAATAAAAAAAAATCTCTACTATATCAAAATAATATTATAATTAACATAATTAACCCAAGTCACAATCAAATATCAACCGTCGTAATCAGGATTTTTTTCTTAATTTTGATCTCTATCTCCATTTTATTTAGGGGATTTGGGTAGAGCGTTGAGTTTAAATAGCTTGATAAAATAAGTTAAAATAATTTATAAGACAAAATATCATATTTAATTTATAATAATTTAACTTTTTCTTTTACAACTATTAGATTAACTAAAAACAAAAGCCAACCAATTTCCTCAACGCAACTATTTTAACCAGATTAAAATAAAGAGTTGTTTAGAATGTTCTAAATAAGTGTATTTTTTGACTTTTTATGAAATATGGGTTGAGTTTGAAGTGATGTGGTAGAAAGGTAAAGTGATTTAAATAAGATGATGTGACTTAAATAGGATAGTGATTTTTTGACTTTTTGACTTTTGTAGGGGATGCCAAACCTAACCTACCTAAAAAATCAAATAACTAATTAAAATATCTAATTTCCCAAACAAGGCCTTAATTGCAGGCTACGGTTGGAGTTTGAGCTTGGTTACGTAAAGTGCGCTATGGTCTCTGCGCTCTTTTCTCAGCTCTCTCTCTCTCTCTCTCTCTCTCTCTCTCTGGCTCCGGAGTTCCATGTATGAAGGGGTTGGGCTCTCTTTCCGATCTGTGTGTATAGACATGGAGACTTGACCACAATGTGGGCTGACTGGTGGTGGTGAGATCGACCCATGAGATTCATCTCTCGTCCCACTGCCCCTGCCGCTGCTGGTACCAATCCCTTTCTCTCTCTCTCTCTGCATGTATATGAAAAGAAATCGATTGGAAATCCAGGATAAGAAATTGTATATGAATGAACAGATAAAAAATTTCAAAAGTGAATCCACCACCAAATCTTATTCATTCATCTATATTCTGTAATGTGTTGATTTCAATGTTTAGTTTGTGTTCGTAGACCGACTGGTATTTTTTTGTCATATAACCAGTGATATGATTACGATTATTTATTTTATAATTGAAGATCTTGGTCTTTCTTGCCTTTGTTCCCTTATTTATCTCAATGATGAAAATCGAAGCAATGAATTTGTCATTCTACATTCAATGGCTTTCTATACTTCTTCCCAAAAAAAAAAAAAAAAAAGTCATGACAAAAATTTAGCTTTTTAAAACCAAATGATAATAATTATGATTTTTTGAAATTGCTAATGTTTAGTTTAGAGCCTGGCCTAAGGGAAAGGGAGAGAGGATGCTGAAGCTGAGATCCAATCCAGCTGCATAAGCTGGAGAATCAATGCCTAATGTCATCAATTTTTATTTTTGGGATTTTTTGGTGGTGGGTATGGTGTTATTAATTATTCTTTTTTACTTCTTTGTGATTTTTTTAATGTATCCTACTTAAAATCATTATTAGAAAAATGAAATGAGTGCACATTAAAGGAAAAGGTTAAAAAAATAAAAATAAAAAATTCAAGGCGTTAAACGGAGTTTTATTGAATTGAAAAGACACATCGGTGGAATCTTTACTGTATTTTTGAGGTTAATGTGTTCCTTTGTTTCTTCCCTTGTGACAAAAAAAAAAAAAAAATTTATTTTTTTTTTTTTTTTTTTTGGCTTCCCCTCTAACAGTTCCCTCAAAGTAAATCATCAACTATATGGCAGATGAGAACAATCCCATTTGTCTCAACTCATAAATGAGAAAAGAATTTCAGAATTAAGCATAAATTGTGCCCTTTTTGGTTGGTCCTTTGTGTAGTTAAGCTTTCCACAACTAACATCACAGACTGAAAAGTCTTCAAACAATTATTGAAGTGTTGTTAATGCTTTTGCTCTTGACAACATTTTGACAGGCTGCTTCACTTACACAATGGATAGCTCAAACAGATTGTCAAACTTAAGAACTTCCCCATATCCAAGCAGACCAACGCTGCTCCCTCCTATAGGTTCCCTCACACATCCTTTCTGGTCCTATGCCAATTCTCACATTGTAGGATCAGAAGCTATTCAAAAGCCTATGGAGGGACAGAGTCGCCATCATCAACGCTCTTCTTCTGAAAATTTTCTCTTAGAGCAACCATTTTGGCTTGACGATCTTCTTAATGAGCCAGAGACATTGGTACAAAACAGTCACCGACGTTCAGCAAGTGACTCTTCTGCATACTTAGGCCCGATAGCTAAGACATTTAACACATATGGGGAAAACAACTTAAAAAATCCTAGGGATGGCATTTCCTGTCAAGCCACACTATCATCATCTACTCCAGAGGAATTAGAAGGGTTGCCTTCTACGGCTGTTAAAAAGGGTGATCAGGAGGATTCTGGTTCTCAAAACCAAGAAGGTTTGGCTGAAAGAAGTAACAGTCCACAAACTAAGCCTTCCGCGTCCAAGCCAGAAGCAAAACGTGCCAAACAGTAAGGCAATGTTTTCATGTTGTTGGTATAATGATCATTCCTTAAAATAATCGTAGGCTCATAACATGGGATTTCTAGCTTGCTGTTGATTTCAACAAGTATAAGCTAATCTACTCTTAGTTTGTGCCTTCTATATAATGAACTTTTGTATAGAAAACTCATCCAGAACGAGCATTCTGGATTTTTTTTTTTAGTTTAATTCTCTCTTCTTTTTATTTTTATTTTTTTGAGTATGAGTTGAATTGTGATTTTTGTCCAATCAGTTTTGAGTCTTTAATGTTATACTACTCTAGAACTATCCATATAGTTCTCTGCCCTGTATAGTTCTCGAGTTTATAAACTATTTTAGTACCTAGGTGAGGTTCCACCTCGGGGACCATGGCTTTGATACCATGTAAGATGCAAGGCTTGGCCCCACTTGAAAGTATTGTCTTATGGTCCAACCCAACAGTCAGCCTCACGGGTTTGCCCCTTAAGGCTCCCAGCCTAAAAGGCGCCTCCAAGATAGAAGTGTCTTGCGCCGTCTTAAAAGTCCATTATGGATGTGGTCCGCATCCAATGTGTGATGCCAAAACATATTGAAAGTTTTCTTAATTTTTTGTAAAAATTAGATTTGATTGTAGTGAAACTGTAAGATGTGGTAAAATGTAGGCAATCGGCTTACCGGTCATGCGGCAGGAAACTTCAGTACATAGTTGATCTGGAAAGGAATATACAAGTTTTACAGGCAAGGCAACATAAGTTAAAGCACTGTATTTTTTGTATTTACCGTTGCTTCCACATATTCAGAATTGATACTTTATGCTATGTGAACGGTAACACTTTCTTGCCTGTTTCTGGTTTTACAGGCTGTAGGATCTAAAGCTTCATCTGAGCTAGAATTTCTTGACCAGCAGAATCTTATATTGGGTATGGAGAACAGAGCACTAAGGCAGAGATTAGACAGTTTATCTCAGGTGTATCTTATAAAACACTGTAAGTATCTTTTTCCTAATGGTTTGTTTTTATTTTTATTTTTTAAGTCCGCAACTTGTTATGTGTTTTTTATGCAAAAATTCTTCGTGTTGTCCAATTTGTTTCTCAAACAAACTTTTCTTTTCCATTTTTTATCTTCTTTTCGAGTTAGGGAGTTAATCTTATGTATTTTATCATCACATAGTCTTTTTGGTTAGGTTCTCATGAAACTTGTTGTTTATATCATTACCTAATTCATATGGTTTTACTCGTAATGAAATTTCGCATTTGTACACTATCCTTGGGTGTGGATGCACCAGTTTTGCAAATACAATCTCGAAAATATTTTCTCATAGGTTTGACAGCATCTACTTATATTATTTGATGGTTAAATCATTTTTTGTACTTGTGATTCGGATCATGGTGTTGCAACAATTCTTAAAACCTAGAGCAAGTGTTTGAAACTAACATGTTCTTGATTGGTGCAGTGGAACAGGATGTGTTACAGACAGAGATTGCAAGGCTTCAAACGCTGTACCAGCTTCAGCAGCAGCAGCAGCAAAAGCACCAGCATTCCAAAAATTACCGAAAAAAAAGTCCAGACTTTGATGGTCATTTTGTTAACCTATCTATTAAAAACTCCACAGCTTGAATGGTGAAGGGTCTTGCTATGATCGGTGATCTTGGTCCAGTGGTGGTTTGGTCAGTGGTTCACCCTTGTTTAATTTAGATCTCACTCTCTATATTCATTATTTGTTATTTTCTTGATGAATTATACTCAAAAGTCACACATTGTATAACAATAGTCCGCCTCCCTGCCTAGAGTGTTGGGCTCGAAAAAAAAAAAAAGAAAAAAAAAAAAGGGCTTAGATATGTTGTAAGCAAGTTTGTCAGAGGTGGTTCCTAAATTTGTATTGATGTTTCTTTATGCAAAAGTCAATCAATTAAATTCAATTTCTAACAAATAAATGTGAATTTGATGTATTGATATCCAGTGTGTAAGTGACTATGCAACCAAAGAGGTGAAGTGACAAGCTGAGATAGAAGCCAAACTGGTAACCCTTTAACTATGGTCAGCCAACCTCTCCCCGGTGCTGTCAGCTCCCTCCCCACCCTCCACCTCTCTGCAACCCCTTCCCTCCCACCCTTATGCCTCCCAAGCCTATCTCTGCCTCGCCTCCCTCACAAAAGATAGCAAGACTTCCTTTAATAAATACATGTGGCATCCATTATTTCGTGTCTAATGGTAAGAAAATCGGATACTTCGTATAACATTTTCCAAAATTAAACTGTAGCGATTCAATTTCATTAACTATACAAGTGTCTTTATTAGCTAGCTATTAATATGGTTCCTTGAAGAAAATCACATAAATGATGCAACAAATAGCGAAAACTATGATGAGAACATCAAAGGTAAGAGCCGTCATAGCCTGATCACTCAGCTTCAAGTTCCTACCTCCGAGCTGATCCACCAAATCTGGGACTGATTCATAGTTCTCTATTTCTTTCATATATGGATCCTCCAACTTCATTCTCATCTTCTCAGCTTGCCGGCTAGCAGCTTCCTGAGCCAGTGTCCAGTCATAGAAGTTGCGTTTCTGTTCATGGCTCAAAACATCATACACTTCTCTGAGTTTCATGAACTTGTCCGAGGCTACTTTCAGCGGCAGCGATGTTGTGTCTGGATGGTACTCTTTTGATAATCTACGGTAAGCTGCTTTTATCTCTTCCACGTCTGCATCTACTGCTACTCCTAAGAACCTGTTTTGGTTTCCATCAATATTCAGTCGCAAAAACAGTTTTCAAATGAGAATAAATCTTTTACACAGAAATGGATCACACAACTAGACTCAGGATATCTATCAATTAATAATATTTTTTAACCGTTCTAATAATGCTTGCATACATTTTAATCTTGGTTGATGAATAATAACATAAAAGTTATATTTTGTATCCTTGCAAGTTATTTAAAATCTCAATTTAGTTTTTTCATATTTCATTGTAACACTCAATTCCTTGTACTTTCGGTCAAGATTCCATGTGGGTGAGAGAGAGAGAGAGAGAGAGAGAGAGAGAGAGAGAGAGAGACTGACTGATAATGGGAATCAGATGAACTGTTAAGCAATTCAGAAAACTTTTCACCCAAGAGACTGCTCTGGTCCTCTTCTGCTGCTGTTGATTGTGAGTTACTTCCTCCAATCCAGCCTTCATCTTCATTCTCCCAATGAATTCTTGTATCAACGCCTGGAGGTGCCCTTTGTCTCCCTCCTTCTGACCCTTGCACCGCCGACGCAAATACTCCCAAACTACTATGCCTTGTTTTTCTTCCTCTTCTTCTTGTTGTTTGCCATACTGCCCTTGTTCTCCATAGCTGCTGATCTTCCCTTTGGTTGCTGCCACTGTTTCGGGCCCTCAGCCGGAGGAGAGAGAATGAAGAAGCTGGAGCAGCTGCAGCTGCAGAAGCCATGGGAGTGAGTGACTGAGAGACTGAGAGCCAATGGTCTGGTATGGCTTTAACAAGTTCATGATGATGAGAAGAGATGGTTTCATCACCACTTCTTTCTGTGGCTGAGAATTGAATTTGCAAGTGGGGAGGGACAGAGGGCTCCACTTCCTTGCATCATTTGGCCTTTTATGATTCTATTACAAATCAGTCTAAATAAATAATTTTTTTTCCTATTCATGCAATGATCTCAGAGACATAAGTTTTAATTTAATTTGATTATATTACCAATGATTTGGATGCAGGATTGTGCTTGCTTATTTGATACATAAGGTTAATTTCACTTTTATTTCCAAATTATTGTCATTTTTTTTTTCTTTCTATTTCAACACTAAACTATCAATTTTATTTATTTAGTCTTTCAATTTTTTATTTTAGTTCATATGGTCCAATATTCAATTGGAGACAGTATATCCAAATGAGTAATGGTAGAAACCAAATCTATTTACAATTTGAACAAATTAAATCATTAAAAAAAACCTATCTTCTTATTCACATTATATTAAATAACAATAGATATCTTGCAATTAAGTATTCATGTTCTTCTTCGCTCATTTCAAAATAATGAATAAAAAGATTCAATTATATAATTTAAATTATTTAAATTTTAAAATGCCTTTTAACTATCAAATTAAGTGCTAACGATGATTGTAGATTCTCAATTGGGCCGCATAAGCTGAAACTAAATTTTTAAAAAAGCAAATAAAATTATTTAGCTTGTTTGGTTTCCGAATTCAGGATATATTTTTTGAATAATGCTTGGTAGCTCGAAATTCACTAGCTCGAAACCCAAAACGACGTCGTTTTTTTTTTTTTTTTTTCCTTCTTTTTTTTTTCCCTTCTTTTTCTTGCTTTCGAATACAGAGAGATAGAAAAGAGAGAGAGAAGGAGAAAAAAGGAAGAGAGAAGGAGAAGAAAAGAAAAGGAAGAGAGAAGAGGCGAGAGAGAGAGGAGGAGAAGAAAAGAGAGGAGAAAAGATGGTGATGGCAGAGAAGAAGACGGCGAGGGAAGAGGAAGAAGATTTGTGTGTGTATACACAGATCTGTGTATACACACACAACAGAAAGTGATGGCGACGAATCTGCCGGTAGGTCTCTCGTCTTTATTCTCTCTACTTTTTTGTATTTTTATTTTTATTTTCTAGTAGATCTGGATCTAAAGATGATGTTGATAATTGTTGTTGATGATGATGTTGTGTTGTTAATTTTTTTTTTTTTTTTAGATTCAATTTAATTTTTTTTGTCACTATTCGTTGTTGATGAATGTATGATGTTGTGTAGTTGAATAAATTTTTTTTTTTTTTTTTTTTTTTTTTTTTTTTTTTTCAGATTCGACAAAAATTATGATGTTGTGTTGTTGATGAATGTGTTGTTGTTGTGTTGATGAATGATTAGTTTCTCCTCTCTAGCCTCTCTGTTTCTCCTCTAAGCTCTTTGTTTCAGAGGAAAAGAAAAAAAAATCAAGTCAGCGTCGTTTTGGACTTAGGCCATTCGAGCCGTGTTTAGTTTCGAGCTACCAAACGGGACTGTTATTTTTTAGAAAATTGATTTTTTTTTTTTGCTTTTATTGATTTTTTAATATTTTAAGCAATTTTTAAAAAATTTTGGATACAGTTAACATAAATACATTTATAAAGCAAAATATTTGTGAATTTTTTTTAAAAAAATCAGTAAATACCAGAAAAAAAATTCAATACATTTTCACATTATTGTGTATTTATTAAAGTTAAAAAATTACTTAAAATTTTAAAAATATTCATTAAAAATAAAAAAATATGAAAAACAAAAAAGTTCAATATCTAAAAAATTGAATCTAGAAAATTAAAACAAAATACAGTAATTAGAACATATTATATGGTGTTTTGGAAAGATGGTTAAAAGTTGATTTTTTTTTGAAAAAACGTGTAAAAAATATGAGATGATATGACCCCAAATGAGTTAAAAGTTGAATTTTGATTTATTTTTTCCCCCCAAATTGGGCCTATACGCTTAACATAAATACATTTAGAAAGCAAAATATTTGTGAATTCTTTTTAAAAAAAATCAGTAAATACCAAAAAAAAAAATTCAATACATTTTCGAATTCTTGTGCATTTATTAAAGTTAAAAAATTACTTAAAATTTTAAAAATATTCATTGAAAATAAAAAAATACAAAAAATAAAAAATTCAATATCTAAAAAATTGAAACCAAATACTGTAATTAGAACATATTACGGGGTGTTTTGAGAAGATAGTTAAAAGTTGACTTTTTGATTTTTTTTGAAAATCGTGTAAAAAATGTGAGGTGATATGACCAAAATTGAGTTAAAAGTTGACTTTTGATTTTTTTTTTTTTTTACTTCCCAAATTGGGTCTATACACTTAACATATAAATACATTTAAAAAGTAAAATATTTATAAATTTTTTAAAAAAATAATAAAAAATACCAGAAAAAAAATCAATCATTTTCGTATTTTGTGTATTTATTAAAGTTAAAAAATTACTTAAAATTTTAAAAATATTCATTAAAAACAAAAAAAAAATACGAAAAACAAAAAATTCAATATCTAAAAAATTGAATCTAGAAAATTGAAACCAAATATAGTAATTAGAACATATTAGGGAGTGTTTTGGGAAGATTGTTAAAAGTTGATTTTTTATTTTTTTTGAAAAAACGTGTAAAAAATGTGAGGTGATATGATCCAAAATAAATTAAGAGTTGACTTTTTTTTTTTTTTTTTTAACTTATCAAATTTATCCTTAACAGGACTAAAATGAAATTTAGATTAAACTGTATGGTTCAAAAGTGTAATTACCCGTTAAACTTTTTTTTTTTTTTTCTTTCTAACGCGTCATTAAAGTTCAATTAAAATTCTAAAATTAAAAAAATTGTATCATTACTCTATAAATTAATAGATTAAAGAATAAAAGTGAAATTATTTATTTGGTCCCACACCTCCTTGTCGATCAGCGACAGTGGTTCAGAGAATGGGTGGTGAAGAATGGGCGTCGACGCAACACCTTCTTTATCCCTTCTTCTTCTTGTGCATTTCACAATCCAAAGAACCGCGGGAAGCTTTTTGTTCTGCTCTTGAATTTCCTAGGTAATTTCCATTTTACCCTAATTATTCCTCGAAAATTAAATTAAATAAATCCCCGTTATTGATTTTTATGTTTATACTCTTTTAATTACGGTAAATATGAGGAAAATGTTGTGTCAAAATTTGTTAAAGAAAGGAAACAGAGACACGGTGAGTGGCGGAGCCACATAGAGGCCTGGCCAGGGAGGTCACGTTGGATTTACAATTTTTTTTTTAAATTTTTTTAAAATTTTTAATTTTTTTTGACATATGTATATAAATAAAATTTTAAAGAAAAATAATATTTAAAATGAAATGTCAATAGCATTTCTAAATTTGTGAGAACAATAGTGATTGTTTTATTGAAAATGAAGAGACTACAATAAATTATATTTTTATGTATGAAAATTTTGTAAAAAAATCTCAATATAAAGGTAATATCAGCATTATTGATATGTAAATGTAATTAATCTCACTTGTAAAAGTTACTAAAGTGTTAGTTATATTTGCATAGGAAATTCACCATTCATATATTGTTTTATTATTGGTTAGTGATATCATATGTCAATGATGACCTAATATCATTATTATATGAAATTTTTACTCAAATTTTATAAAATTGTAATTTATTTTATCATTATATAATTTATAAAATTGTAATTTATCTTACCATTATATAATTTATTTTAAGACTTAAATATAAGACCTTTTTACATTATTCATAATATACTAGTTATACGCAATATTTTCTTTTTTTATTTTACTTCGAAATTAATTGTAAAATTTTATGTGAAATACTTTTACTTAATATTAATTCAAAAATTATTATTATCTTTTTATTGTTAGTTATGGAAAAAAATTTGAAGTTGTAATTAATAAGTGCTCCATCTGATTTAGTTTTCTGTCTCCGCCCTATGACTAAAGAATAGAGCCAAAAAAAAGAAAAAAAGAAAACTGAATAAATAAGAGAGAAATAAAGATTAAAATGCAAGAATAAAAGAAGTATAAAAGGAATGCTATATCAATTATTTTTGTAACTATTTTATTTGTTGTTGGTTACTTATTTAAAAATCATCATTAAAAAAATAATGAATATTTGCATTGGTAATTTAAATGATAGAAAAAAAAATTGATGATATATAATAGTGCTCAATAAAAAAAGGAAGATTGACCAATAAATCTTAAATGTTGAAATTGTGATCTAGATAATTCCATGATTTTTCTTATGTTCTGTTTGGTCTTATTATATGTGCAATGACAAATTTAATCTTTTGTTGGGTGCTATAGTGGGAAGAAGTGGGTGTCAGTGAGAAAAAGTATACTATAATCTTTTTAGAACCCTTCCTTGTGGTGTTACAGTGAGAAAAAATGAGTGTCACAATAAGAAAAAGTACACTATAGCTTTTTTGGAATCCTTCCTTGTGGTGAAACATGCCACATATTACATCAGCTGGGTTTTGTTGGGTGTTATAGTGAGAAAAAATGGGTGTCACACTACTTAGAAAAAGGGGCATAGGACACGGAACAGTTTGCGATGGTTTAAAAATCGTCGCAAAGAGCAAGCGTTTTTCGACAGCAATTAATGACGTCGAGAAATTAAGTCCGTGGCAAAAAGTAAGATTATATGCGATGGTACGTTAAACGTCTAAATTTTTAAATTTTTTTTTTGCAACGCTCTTTTGACTATCCATTGCAAAATGTTTATTTTTTGCTCATTCATTTGTGACGGGCCTTAACATCGTCGCAAATGGTAATTCCTAAATTGGCGCCCACCCCTCCCACCCTCCCTCTTTCCCACTTTTTCTAAACTCTCTGTGCCTGTTTGGTGCAACTTAAAAGCTGCTTATTTCAGTTTTCAGTTTAATTTAAGCTATTTTGATGTGTTTGGTTTAGTTTAAGAATGCAGCTTATAACTTTTTGTAAGTAAGAAATCAACTTATTCTTTGAGTAGGGCATAAGATGCTTAATTTATAAGTCAGAAATCAACTTATATTCATAGTTATAAGGTATAAGTTATAAGCACTTTCCCACCGCTCTACCAAACAGGGCCTCTGTATTCTCTTGGGATAAAAAAAAAAAAAAAAACCTTCAATATTCTACCCTAATCTCACTGCTCTCTCTCTCTCTCTCTCTCTCTCACCCAGTCGTCACTCTGTCTCTCTCTTGCAGCGGCAACAACAGCATCTTGGGCAGCATCCAGGTAACCCTCCTCTCCTCCCCTCTTCTCTTCTTTTCTCTCGCTCACGCAGACCCTCAGAATCTCTCTCTCGCTCTCGCGTTTCCTCACACACTGTCTGTAGCAGCAGCGGCAACGATTGCCTCACCGGTTCTCCCTCCAGCATCCAGGTATAGCTTTCATCTGCTCTCCTTTGGTCTTCTATCGCCTGTGTTCTCCGTCCTCATCAGTTGATTGAAACCCTTTTTGATTAAGAATAAAACAGTTCATCACAAGAACAAAACCCTTTTCTTTTTCTTTGCCCTTTTAATTCCCTTTGCTCCAAATAATATATATATATACTGGACACTCGGCAATGGGGGCTTTGTGTTCTTTGAGAATAACAGTAGCCTTGTGAAGGAGCTCTGCTCGCTTCCAGAGCGGGGTCTTTGCCCACAATTTTTGTGGAATTTTCGCTGTTTCCATGGCCTTGTTGACCGCTTCTTGTGTACAAGCTGAATGAAGGCCATAGCTAAGTAAATAACTTCAAAGCATTTAAATTTACTTGCCAAAATTTAAGGAAATTAGAGAAGAAAAAAATTTCATATAAAGGCCAAGTTCAAGAGTTGCAAGAAAGCTTAAAAGAGTTTTGCAACTTAAAGAAACCACAAAAAGAATACACAAAAGCCATTTTACCAAGAGAACTCAGTACTCACCATTGGCCGTGTGTTTGCTGGCTGGTTGCTCCACTGTGTCACTATCCTGTTTCACGACAGCAGCCATATGGCTGAGGCCTTTTTGAAACTCGTTCAGTATGTCATAGAAGGGCATTGTCTCTGAAACTCTAGTATAAGGTCCATCAACAAACATATTGGTTCTTAGATTGCATAACGAGCTTTAGAGGCTAGTTATCGGATAGAACACACAAAAGACAAAATAGAGTTTACCTAAATCAGTTATGGTACCAAATTTCTAGTCTAGTTTTGTCTTCTCACTCCCAAAAATTAAAACAGATACTCAAGGAAACAAAATCATAGAACGAGAAAGAACACCTTTGCTTCTTGTAAGCAACAAAAATAAAAAAATTAAAAAAATCAGATATTTAAGAACCAATTCAACTGTCAAGATTTTTTAATGGGGGCTTCCGTTCAGTTGGATTTATTTGTCTATATATGTTCTTTTTTGGAAACAAAATCATAGAGCAAGAAAGAACACCTTTGTTTCTTGTAAGCAACAAAAATAAAAAAATAGAAAAAATCAGATATTTACGAACCAATTTAACTGTCAAGATTGTTTAATGGCGGCTTCCGTTCAGTTGGATTAAATGTTTCTTATCACTCTTTGATTCTGACTTTTGCCCTAGTATCACCTCCAAGTTATCAATTTGAAACTGGTAGCCTTTGCAAACAGATTGTTCTATGTGAATATATTGATCAACGAAGGAATGAAATTTGCTGCTTTATTTTGCTACTATTATGAATTATCAATTTATTTTATTGATTTAGCATTTGAATGGAAGGACTGATTTTTGTTCTGATATTGAAGTGTCAATGGTGGTGAGCTGTTATTCTTTATTGATTTAGCATTTGAATGGAAGGACTGATTTTTGTTATGAGAATTGAGTGTCAATGGTGGTGGGCTGTTATTCTGAAGTGACATCCATTCTTTTAGTGATTCCTATTCAAATATCCTTCTCATCAAACTTCTCTGAAATCTCTATTTACGTTCAGAATTTGAGAAATTCTTCCCAGTTTTATATTTACTGTATGTGGCCATTTTCATTATCTAAAAGATTTCCAGGGGAAAAAATGGTATATGACAAAACATCACTCTTAGAACCTTTTGGAGTTTGTAATAAATGACTGTTGATAGTCTAATGATTGGTAGTGTGACAAACCATCCACTTTGGTCGACGATGCTGGTTTGGTTTTATAACTCTATACGACAGTCTTAGTAGAACCTTTGGAGTTTGTAATTTCAACTTTGATGTTTCTCTATTCATACTCACACATCTTGATCGATTTGTCCATGGTATGGAGTCACATAAAACTACTTATTCAAGTGAAGTATGTGCCCAAAAAATTGAGCTTATAAGACTTGTCAAAAAAAAAAAAAATTAAAAAAAAAAAATAAATTTGAGTTTATAAGGGTTTTGGGGAATTTTAAACCATGGAAGCCCTTGCAGTGATTGGAATTAGTTCACTTATTTCTTGCAATACTTCTCTGTCACCTGGTAGACATCAATGATACTGCAGTTCTGAGCTTTCTAAAAATTTAATTAGCCATTTATCCTGAAAAAGGGAACTGTCCGGTACAAGGTTCTCTGTCAGTTTAATGAATTTTTTTGGTACTCCAAAATTATTTTTAATGTTTTTTATGAGACTACCCTCAAACTTTGAGATGGACTCTTGTACTATTAAAAGGTGGATTCTTATCCTTGTTTTTGTGTTCATTTTCCTTCTAAGTTCTAATTAACTTTGTGATATCATGAAGCCTTACTTTGTCATTGTGTTTTATCAATTGGGAGAATTGCCCAACTTCATTCTGACTTGCAATTTTTTTCTATAGAACAATCACATTAAGATTTCCTTGTGCTGCTTGTTCATACATAATATAATAACTGGAGGAATGTTTTTGTGTTCAGGTATGTCGCAACCGACTTGGCAACTGACATAGTCATTAATGTGGGAGAGGTGCAATTTTATCTACATAAGGTATGAAATCCATGCATATTTGTGTAGAGTTCATTATATATTGATTAAATGGCTGACTACATTTTAAAGTCAAATTTGTGCTGGTAAAAACTCAAAAGGGCTTGCCATATGTGAACAAATTAAAAATACAAACCACATCAACCAATTTATAATTGTAAAGCCAAATAGAAAATCTTTGATTTCTAACTTTTCTGGTCTGATCATTTCTAGGTAATGTAATCCATATTGTATCTGGTAGCAGCTCAACCTATTTGACCAATTAGATATGTCTGACTAGTAATAAAGACCTGATATGGGAGGAAATTGAAAATTATCAATCATTATTTCTCAAATCTAGTCTATGTATTTGTGTGCACTTTAGTTTTATATGTATGCTATCCAATAACAACATACTGCATGTTCGGTATTTTCCCCTCTTGTCCAGGAGTGCCTGCTTGCAGAAGTTGGTTGCAGATACAAATGAGGAAAACAACAATGAAATCTGCATCCATGAGATTCCCGGTGGACCTGCTGCCTTTGAAATATGTGCAAAATTCTGTTATGGTATGATGGTGACTCTCAATGCATACAATGGGCCATAACAACGATTAAAACAAAGAGCAAATTGTCCAGTGATGTGATTGGAGAATCCTTAAAAGCATATGCCCTGAGAAGGTTGCCAGGGTTTCACAAGGGTACCATACAAGGTGGGGACGCCATAAAGAATCGGTCGGTGGTTGAGACCATAGTTTGGCTGCTGCCCGATGAGAAAAGCAGTGTACCTTGTAGTTTCCTACTCAGATTGCTACAAGCTGCTATTACATTTGGTTGACTTACTAAAATGGTCAAACGGCGTCGGATGTCAACGAAACTTGAAACACGTGACTAACTAGGCACAAGTGACTTGTAAGAGAAGACGGAACTCGATTCCCGGTTTTGAATTTAGAGCCTAATTTTCATTTATGAAAACTTGTTTTTAGAAACTTTTTTTCAAACCGGTTGACACACTAAAATGCTCAAACGAGCTCAGATGTGAATGAAACTTGACACACACAACATACTAGGCACAAGTGACTTGTAGGAGTAGACGGGACTTGAAACCGATTCCTGATTTTGAATCTGGAGCCTAATTTCCGTTTATGAAAACTTTTTCTTTACAAACTCTTTTTCCGAACCGGTTGACTCACTAAAATGGTCAAATGGGCTCAGATGTCAACGAAACTTGACACACAACATACTAGGCGCAAATGACTTGTAGGAAAAGACGGGACTCAAAACCGATAGTCTGATTCCCGGTTTTGTATCTGGAGTCTAAGTTCCGTTTATGAAAACTTATTTCTTACAAACTCTTTTCGAACCGGTTGACACACTAAAATGCTCAAATGGGCTCGGGTGTCAATGAAATTTGACACACACAACATACTAGGCACAAGTGACTTGTAGGAGAAGACGGAACTCGAAACCGATTTCCGATTTTGAATTTAGAGTCTAATTTCCGTTTATGAAAACTTGTTCTTTAGAAACTCTTTTTCGAACTGGTTGACTCACTAAAATGTTCAAACGGCGTCGGATGTTAACGAAACTTGACACACACGACTAACTAGGTACAAATGACTTGTAGGAGAAGACGGGACTCGAAACAGATTCCCGATTTTGAATCTAGAGCCTAATTTCCGTTTATAAAAACTTGTTCTTTACAAACTCTTTTCATCTTTTTTGTTTATTCGATTATTAGCACAATGTGTTCAATCATTACCTGATTTTAATAGTATTATCATAATTGTAGGATGTAATCAGAGTTTCTTTGAATAGTTCACGTATACAAAGTCTCTGTCTTAAAAACAAAAAAGCCGAACGTTGTTTTGGAAACAACATCCCGGGGTCTAAGAACAGTTGGAGAAGCTGTTGGAAGATACATTGTGTAGCGCTCGATTCATGTATATGTTACAATCTTTTTTATTTTATTTTATTTATTTATTGAAATAAATATCAAATGTTTTATATTTTCTGTAAGCTTGAAATTAATTATATTGTAAATGATTTTTTTTTTTTTTTTTTTTTTTGTAGATACACTTTTTGTAGATACAACCCTTTTTCGCATATCGATATTGGAGCTTACAATCTTATTTATGTATTTTTTTTGTTTATTGAAATAAATATCAAATGTTTTACGTTTTCTGTAAGCTTGAAATTAATTATATTGTAAATAAATTTTTTTTTTTGGGTTTTCTTTTTGCAGATACAACCCTTTTGAGTACAAGGTGATATTTTCGCATGTCGATATTGGATCTTACAATCTTATTTATGTATTTATTTATTTATTGAAATAAATATTCAATATTTTACATTTTCTGTAAGTTTGAAATTAATTATATTGTAAATGATTTTTTTTTTTTTTTGGTTTCTTTTTACAGATGCAATCATTTTGAGTACATGATGATACCTTCGCATCACTACAAGAAATTGCAATTTGGAGACCACTTTTGGCGACGAGGTCATTTTTTCGTAGTAAAAGCCATATTTTTTCCAACACAAGGATCAATTTCGTTGGTAAAGGTTAGCGTTTAGCGATGTTATTCCTGCTCGTCGCTAAAGGTCCAAAACATTCACTTGGCACCAAAAGCTGGGATGTGCGCCAAAATTGAATTAGTTTTAGCGAGGATTATATAGTTTTGGCGACGCATTATGTGTTGTTGTTAGTCTTCTTGTATTGGCGACAATGACTCTGTGTTGATAAAGAGCTTTTCTTTTAGCGACAAAATAAATTTGTGTCGCTAAAAGTCAGTCACTTACGAAGATTATGCAACGACGTCGTTTTGATGTGTTCTAAAAAAAAAAAAAAATACAGAAGAAAATCCCAAATCTTTATAAGCTAAATAAATAAAGAAACATATCAGTGTAAACCCTCCACCTCCCAACTACGCCTCTCTCTCTCTCTCTCTCTCTCCCCTACTCACAGTAGCAATACGGTTTCCTATAGGTCTCTCTCTCAATCGCACACGCAAACTCTCCTCCATTGTTGTTGCTGCATTCTGCTGTTGTATTCTTTCGGTTCTGTCGATTGCCTTATTCCAATGTAAGTTTATTGTCTTTATTCTCTATCACTATCTCATTTTGCCTCTATTTCTTATCTTTTTTTTTTACTCATTTTCAAAACCCTGCCTATTTTAACCCAAGTCATTACCCCTAAAAAACTGCAGCTCTATTTATTTTAATTAATTTTTGAGCAATTTAACTCGATATGAATACATTGTTTGTATAAAGTTATGTGTTTTGATGGGGTTGATAATTGATCGTGTTGTTTAAAGGGATGTGATGAGCTTTAACCCGATTGTCATGAACTAGAACAAAAAATTCTGGGACAGAAAGAACAGCCCGACATCTCTTAAAATTTTCACTTCTACATTGACTTTTATGTTATATATTTTTTCCATTTAATACATAACCTCCGTAGCTATTAAGAAATTTAGCTTATGCCATTTATAAATATTAAAGGATAAATTTTAATTAAGAAAATTTTGTAAATTTTTTGTTTTTTTTCAATGGTACACACCTATGTATTATACACCCTAATTATAAGTCATTTACGCTGTGTTTAGTTGGAAGATTTGAGGAGGGATTTGGAAAGGGAAAGGGAAAGGGAAAAGTTAGGTGAAATGTGAATAAAATGTACTTACATTTCATCTAGTTTCACACATCTTTTTCTTTTTCAAATCTCTCTCCAAATTCCCCAACTAAACACAACATTAGGGTTTACATATAAAGTTTTGTAGTGATCAAGCAGTGAACATTCTTATGAGACTTTGTGGTATTTTTGGTGATGACTGAAAATAATACATGTTGGTTATGAGATTTTGTGGTATTTTATAGAATCAAAATAACCTTAATTATGAGGCTTGTTTTACACATAACAAACACCAATATATGTATGTATATATATATATATATGTATGTCAAGGGACAATTTTTTGTTTTTTGAGAAGCTAAAAATGTTGGTTATTAGAAAGTTGCAGAATAAATTTTTACTTATATTTTTTTAATAGGTTAATGCTATAATACGCTTCTTTTAAAAAGGGGTGTACCATATGTTAGTTGGGACATACCGAAAAGTGTTATTATCAAATCACTTTATGTCATAACGTAATGGATCATAACCAAATACCTTTGAGGCACTACCAAAGGCCTCTTTGGTCTTAGCCAAATTACAATCACGATAGGTCATAATCAAATCATAACCAATACCACAATATGTCATAACTAAACACAACATATTATCAAAGACCTTTTCGATCATAATCAAAATAACAATCACAACAGATTATAACTAAGTTAACCAACATTATAATGAGTCATAATCAAAGGCCACAACGGACATAATTGGTGCATATGGTACACACCGTTTTAAAGGTGTATGTTATAAAATTTCCCTTTTTCTATTATGAATTTTCAACTTACTTGAAAATGCGCAAAATTATGTCTGTAATATTGAATCTAGTTTATTTCTCATTCTTGAATTTGAATATGATAACTTATATCGATTGATAAGAAAATTTTGCTCACGTGGTGCTTCCTTCTAGAAATATAATTATAGTTTTGTGTTATAAATTCAATATGTAAGTAAATTAAAAAACAACTCTGGCTAAGGGTTTTAGTTAAAGTCTGAAATACTAAGCACTTTTTGCTTTGAACCTAAATTAAAAGAAAAGAAAATGGTAAATATGGCTTTTTTTGTATATTCAAGAAATTAGTTTCTTATCCCATGATTTTTCTTAAAAACCAAATGAGTTTTTATTTCAACACAAGTTTAGATGTGTCAAACCTGAACTATTTAAACATATTCACACTATATTAAAATACAAACAAAATGTTTTTTTTTTTCAAAGGAAAAACTGCCACATAAAATATTTCAGTGACAAAAAATTACAATGATTACAATTTTTATTTTCAAAATTAAAAAATCCCATTGTAATTCTTGTTCTGCCACTGTTGGTAATAATAATAAATTACTTTTATGGAAATTGTAAACACTTGATTCATATGTCTATCAATTTTTTCAATTAGTCACATGTTGGATTTTAGGAGAAACAAAAGGAAATATACATATATGTGGTGTGTCTAAAAAATTGTAAGATTTATTATCCCACATGAAAAATTACATATGAGGTGAGTTTGAATAAAATACAGTTAGGTGCATCACTTTTTTGTGTTAGTGATTAGTGTGGAGCAATGTTCCAAGAACATTTAACAATTGAGTACTACTATACAGCACACATTTTTTCACATGAATTGCTTATTTGTTAATAACTATTTCACACTTCATTTCATTTAATTATATGCCATATATATAGTTGCAAAGATGTTGAAAGATGACAAATTGTTTCTAGAAGATGATGAAATATGAGAAGGAAAGGAAGAAAAAAAAAAAATGGAAAAACAAAATTAGATTTGATGCTCTAGGGTTAAAGCCCATCAAGCATTCAATGTTTGGTTCGATTCAAACGGACAATAGTTAAAGAACTAGAGTGGGAAAGAGAAAGGTGGGTGAAGGTGACAATGATGAGGACTATCAACCGCTTGAGGATGAAGAGTGACTAAGTTCTTCAAGTGATGATGGCGAGTGTTTTGATTCTCAAGCTATTGAGGCAATACATGTGTATAATATTTTATTGTATTCTTTAATAAAAAGTCATTTCTCTATTTTTTTACTTGTTATATTACTTGTGTTATTTCCTTTTTTTTTTTTACACTAATAATTCATTTTTATATTATGACAGGATATTCATATGGGTCCCGGTAAGAAAAAAAAGTAGGTCTATAGCTTGCCTAGTAGCTTCATGAACACCTTGGGAAGAGAGAAATACCACCGATGAAGATACACACTTACTCTACCATGACAACCTTTAGCAACACAAGCTAATCATCTAGAGAGCACACCTGGGGTGTCAGCCCAACCAACCCATCTTCACACCTCATATACTAGGTTCGATCAGGTCCCTACCTTAGCATCTCAACCTGCGCAACTTTCAAGCCCAGTTACTGTCACTAACAGTGGACGTGATGTGAGAAATATATGACCCTTTACATATACTTAGAATTTATTTACTAAATATTTATGTAGTGCATTTGTGTTTTATGTCGACTAACTTGAATAAAATTGTGGTCGTAATAGCATCAATTCCAGTTTTGAACAAGAAGCGTGTACGAGGCTCGACCTGAGGAAAGAATGTGGAGTAGATTAGAAAGGAATGTGGTAATTGAATACTCGTTACACTTAACAGTCTGACCAAAGCAATAGAATGGGATTAATCCACGTCGATAAATTCAAGTTCATGCCCCCAATTCGAAAAGATGGATGAATAGCTATTGCTTTTAGGGACAGAGACATTGTTACTGTAGCGCCTCAATTTTCATACCCAAATCACAATACAATAATCATGGCCCTTTTTAAGGAAAACCAATCATGCAATCCCACACTTGCATTTCATAATGTAAATAGTTCCTCATGCGATAATACATTAATCCGACAACAAGTAAATGAATAAATAAATACCCCAAAGGGTTTATAAGTTTCCAAGGCTTAAGCCCAGTTACACATGACGGTTATTCAAACCCACACATATAAAGCCCTTGACTTACAAATAGAATCACAGTAAATGACAACCTTGTGCTCTCAACACACACACTTTTCCACGCTCTCAGTTAGGCGGATTCACCATGTCTTTTCCTGTACAAAATTCTCGTAGGGTGAGCATAAAGCCCAATAGGAAATCCTTCACAAAGTATATATATTTTATACAAATCTCAAGAGATGAATGTATATGCCATGCTATGCCTTTTTATAACTAAATCACATATTCATCTTTTGAAAACCATCATACTCAATGATGCCATGCAATTTCCATTGTTCATGTAACGCCCCAAATTTGTAGCCCAAATGATAATACAACAATCATGGCTCTTTTAAGGAAAACTGAATATAAATCTCTAAGCTTACATTACATGATACAATAGTTGTTCATGCAACAATACATTAATCCAACAACAAGTAAATAAATAAATAAATACCCTCAAGGGTTTACAAGTTTCTAAGGCTTGAGCCTAGTTACACAAAACGGTTATTCAAACCCACACACATACAGCCCTTGGCTTACCCAAAGAGTCATAGCAACATGAGAGTCTTGTACTCTCAACACACATTTCTTCGCCTTTAGTTATGTGGCATCACCACATCTTTTCCTGCACAAAAATCCCGTAGGGTGAGCATAAAGCCCAGTAGGAAATCCTTAACAAAGTATATACATTTTATACATGTCTCAAGAGATGAAATGCACATGCCATGCTATGCCCCTTTTTTGAAGATAAATCACATTTTCATCTTTTGAAAACCATCGTGCTCAATGATGTCATGCAATTTCAATTGTTCAAAACTTAACAATTTATTTCAAATGCGGTAAATACGACTCTGGTAATCCCTAGGTCGATGTCTGCAAGTAGACTATACAAGTACTACCAAATTGTCATTTTTACCGGTATTAACCGGAAGGCTCGACACCTATCCGTGCGGGTTTTCGGTCTTTCACCCCGGACTCTCAGGCCAACTTATGCAATATCATCTACACCACCTATCAAGACTTACCAACGTATTTACCCTAAAACCATTTCATGAAAACGTGTTTCTCAACATTCTTTTCTCAATGCAAGTTTTCAAATCAACTTTCAAAGTTTAATGTAATCAAATGAATTGTTATGCCAATAACACAAGATGAATATAAATACGGTTATTCCAATTCATCATCTAAGGAATAACACAATTCCCTCTTCTCAAGTATCCTCAACAATTAGTCATTTCAAGACTATTTCAACATTTTGAACAATAATTTCCAAAATGAACAACATTCTCATATTCCCGGAAATTCATCATTTATATAAATATAAATAAGAAATTTTCTAAACATCCATTTATTTTGACACACAAAATAAATACAACAATATCATTAATGGATTTTCAGTCTCTTTTAATTTTTTTCCAAATTTAGGTTTTCTCACCAAAACTATTCAACTAAATCCTTTGAAAAGAAACTTTCCAAAATCATCTTTTCTTCAATCAACGAAGATCAAAACCCATAAGATCATTTTAAAAGAACAAGAGACAAACTCAATTTAAAATCGCTCAACTTCTTGAATCAACAACCATTTTCAAAACTATTGAAAGATGATTTCGAAAATCATATAGATCTTGCAAATATATATATATATTATATATATATAATATATTATAATTTATATATATATATAACTCTAAGAAAATCCATACCTCAAGTTTTGAAGAAGAAATGAGATGAAACCCCTAAAATCAACGGTGTCGAAACTCGATCTTCACCACACACAACGAAGTCCTCGAGAAGTTAACTAACTTTGATGAAGAACTTATGGCAGAACTCTAATGGATCTTGAGAAATCAAGGTTTTGATCCAATTTGGCGTAGGGAAATATAGAGAGAAGGGAGCGGAAAGGGTTTTTAGAGAGAGAGAGAGATATACAAAAATGATCTAAAATATCAGATTTATGAACTGATATAACATGATCTGCTCGAGTGTGGAAAGCCTCGCTCGAGCGTCAAATACACTTTTCCAATACTTTTGCAGACATGTCAAACTTCTGAAACCAAACATTCTCTGCTCGAGCGCATAAACGGCCGCTCGAGCGGACAAGCAACTTCTAATGTATTTTGCATTTTTACTTCGGGGGCGTTGCCCTAGGACTCGCCAAGGGGTGTTGCCCCTTGGACCCTCGCGAGCTGACCGGGTAGCTCGATCCCCGACATACTCAGCGAAGTGGAAAAACTGGGATCGCTATAGTTCAAGCTTAACAATTTAACTCAAGGGGCGGTAAATACAACTTTGCAAATCCCTAGGTCGGTGTTTGCAAGTAGACTATACAAGTACTACCAATTTGTCATTTTTACTAGTATCAACTGGAAGGCTCGACACCTCTAATCTGTCATTTTTATCAGTATTGACTGGAAGGCTCGACACCTATAATTTACACTACCTTTCAAGACTTACCACCGTATTTATCCCAAAACCATTTTATGAAAACTTGTTTCTCAACATTCTTTTCTAAATGCATAGTTTTCAAATCAAATTTCGAAGCTCCTCATTATCAAATGAATTGATATGCCAATGCAATGATTAATAATACAGTGCAATATTTTTTTCACTTTCAATACTCCCACACAATATTCCCATTGTGATCAAAATTCTCATTTCTCATTTCAATGCAATTTCACAAGATGAATAAATACTTTTATTTGAATTCATCTAAGAGATAACATAATTCCCACATTTCAAACAATCTTAACAATTAGTCATCTCAAGACTATATTAATACATTTAAACAACAATTTTCAAAACTTCAACAATTCTCATATTCCATGAAAACATCATTTATATGTAAATAAATAAACAATTTTCTAACATCATTTATTTTGGCACACAAAATAAATATAACAACATCTTCCAAAGATCTTTAACATCTTTCTAAAATCCCCTAATTTCTAGATTTTCTCACCAAAACCAACCATTTTCAAATATTTGAGGAGATTTCACCAAAAACATCTTTGTTTTGCCAACATAGTCCAAAACCCTCAATTTCTATTATAAAAGAAACAAGAAAGTAAACTCACTTTCAAAATCACTCATCTTCTTGAATCAACAATCCATTTTCCAAAAAAACAAATTAAAGGATGATTTCGAAAATCATCTAGATCTTGCAAAAACATATATATAACTCAAAGAAAATCCATACCTCAAGCTTAGAAGAGAAGATGAGCAAAACAAGGTTGAAATTCCAAAGATGTCAAAACCAACTTCTACTTGGATCAAAACGAAGCTCTTGACAAGATTTATACTTAATCTCAAAGGACTATGGTGAAAAGATCACTCTAAGTGAGTAAATCTAGAGATCTAGGTGCGAAAAGTCAAGTTTTAAAGAGAGAAGAGAGAAATCACAGTTTGAGAGAAAAAGAGGAGGAAAAATAATGAGAGTAAAGTGGTTTAGGTCTATTTATAGTAGTAGAGAATTGCCCTAAAGTCAAATAAAAAGGACAAGTCAAAAACCCCCAAAAAGTAGGGCCCAAACCAACCCAAAAAGCTGAAAATTATACGCAGGTGTCGACCCTTCGGGCACAGGGGTCGACCCTTCAGACAGAAAAGCAAAGAGTGCAAAAGGCAAGGTGTCGACCCTTCCCAAACTGGTGTCGACACCAAAAAATAGCAAGTAACTTCCAGATTCAGCAACACACAAGGGTCGACCATTCCAGACTGGTGTTGACCCTTAAGGCCAAAAACAAAAGGCAAGTGTTGACATCACCCCCGAACAAGATTTTTAACTTCCCAAACAACTTTTCAACGTAATCAAGCATGAACGAGCAATCCCAACAAGTTTAAATCAATTTGTACTCCTCCAAAACTAAGCTACAACAACACTAAAAATTCCCAAAATAAAATAAAGGATTCAAATATTTCCCCAAAAGCTTTAAAGGACACAAGTGCTACAGTTACAAGAGTTGGGGTAATTTGAATTAATACGTATTATATATTCAACATGTTATTCATCTTAATCGTAATGATATATTTTTATATTGAATTTTATTGTTGACCAGACTTGAAGCATCAGTACAATGCAAGGTGTTATGCAGATGTTGGCTGCCAAAAAGGGGATAGATCTAGCTTCCAAGGTTAGTGCCAAGCAACAGTATTGAGGAGGACAGGTATAGGGGGAGGATGAAACTTCTTTCAATTGAAATAGAGGTAAATTTAACATCTAATTAAACTGATTTTTTTTATTCAACTTAAATAACAACTTAAAATTATAAAAAACTTAGTAGATGCAATACAATTCTATAACATTGTAGAACATAAAATCTTAGGTTTGAAAATGGGCGTTATCGTGAAATAGCCATCGAAATAATAAGGAATCGATAGGAACACCTTAGTAAGGAAAATGTCTCTTGTAGCAACTCACGGAGTAAGCACAAGGCTCTTGGTTTTAAAATTAATCTCAAACATGCATTTTTTTTTTAATACTTTGTCTTGAGAATAAGCGTTTGGAGGGGAAAATCATGAAATAACCACGAAAATAGCCGATAGTCAGTTTGAATATGTTAGTAAGAATAAAATTAACTTGTAGAAACTCATAGAACAACCATGGGACTCCTCATTTTAAAGTTAAGCTCAAACTTGCATTTGTTGAACAAGTGAGCTTGGAAATTAACACTTAGAGGGAAAATCATGAAATAGCCTTAGAAATACTTGGAAATAAGTATGAATAGCTTGGTAAGCATAAAAGTAACTTGTTGAAACTCACGGAACGATCATGGGCTAGAGATATTATTCATAAAGAAATTAACTCATATTAGTGATAAAGAAATTAATTGAGGATCGAAAGAGGCAACAAATAATATATCAATCCAAATCCTTGAAAATGAGTTGATAACATTTGTAAGAATAGTTGTTGTGTTTTACAATTTGTGGATTTTGTTGTTTTTGTGTTTTTTTGTCTCCAAGTGGAGTTGCTTTGCTGAAGTATTGATCACCACTTTGTCTTGTGGTTTGGTCTAGTGCTAATATTATGTTAATGCTGGTTGTGGCATGATTGCTACTGTCTTGGTACTAGTTTGGTTGTTGTCTTTGTGAGCTGATTTGTGATGCTTATATGCAAGGATGGATCTAGGGGGGGTGTAGGCAGGGGCTACCACACTCCCAAAAAATTGAAAAATATCAAATATTATACTGAAAAATTTAAAATAATTTAAAATTATATGAGTTTGCACCCCCAAACATACTTTTGCACCCTCAAACATACTTTCGCATCCCCATAGTGATAATCCTGGATCCCTCCTTGCTTATATGGTAGGTTCGATGTTGTTGGTTTAGGTTGTAAGTATTGTTTGATAGTTTTAGCTTGACTCTGGGACAACAAGGTTTAAGGTCTTAAGAATTGTAAAACATAACACCCAAGGTTTGAAAATAGGCATTTGAAGGGCATAATCATGAAATAGCCATGGAAATGCTTAGGAATCAATAAGAACAACTTAGTAAGGATAAAAGTAACTTGTAGAAACTCATGAAGTAAGGACGTGGCTCTTGGTTTTAGAATTAAACTCAAACTTGTATTTTTTGAACACTTATAGTCTTAAAAATAGGCATTCTCAGAGGGAAAAATTGTGTAGTAGCTATGAAAATGCCTGGGAATTGGTTTGAACACCTTATTAAGGACAAAAGTGAATTGTTGAAACTCACGGAATAAGCATGAGACCCTTGGTTTCAAATTAAGCTCAAACTTACATGTATGAACTGACACTTAAAAATGAAATAAGTTTAGCTAATTCAATTAATTTGAACTATATCTATATATTATTTTTGAAGTTAATGCATTGAAAAAATATTCATGTTTTTATCTTTTTGTTGACAGGTTGGTGATGGATGTTTGTGGTTTGGCAGTGACATGGTCATTAAAGATATGATAGTTTGTCATTCGACAATGTAGCCGTTTATATTATTTTTCTTTGTTTCGTTTTATAGGTTGTTTTGTTGAATATTTGGATACATTTTGGTATTATTATGTTTGGAGTTGTTGGATATTTAGACATATTTTAAGATTCTTATGTTTAGTATTGTTAGATATTTGAATGCAATTTGGGATTGTTTCATATTTTAATACATTTGAAATTAATTTGGTTGCATTAGTAATTGTTACGATGTGTAGCGTTAAGCTTAGTTTGTATAGTTATATATAGATTTGTTTGTATGTTTTATAGAGAAGATACAAGTTATAAGGAAAAAAAATCACAGGACAACATTTTATAGAAAATTATTATCATATATGCAGTATATACATGCCGGTGATTTTCATATTTTTAGTGACACAATCAATCATCGGTAAAAGAAATCTTATAGAAAATATAATAATTTTTAATTGCTTTTGCCTATGCAAATTTGTTGTTGCCAAAAGTGAAACCTTCTCGACAAACAACTCGTTGGCAAATGGCATCATTTACCAATGGAAATGTGCAGCCAAAGATTTACTTTTTCTGACTCATATTGTATTGCTAAAAGTGTAATTTCTGTCGATGCAAATTTGTGTCAGCAAAAGTGTCACACAATCATTATATTTGAACTATTTTTAGTGACGCATGGTGAATTGCCGACGATAAGTGAAGGCTTTATCGACGACTATGTTCGTCGCTAAAGATATTACTTTTACCAACGTAATGATAAGTTCATTGGCAAAGAGTTTTGCCAACTCACTTTTGTCGATGGGTTGCCGACGCAGCTCTTTATGTTGGCAAAACTTTTTGCCGACGAGTTTTGACTTTTAGCAATGCATTTTGTTGCGCCGCCAATATTGCAGCTTACAATCTTTTTTGCATTTATTTATTTTTTGAAATAAATATCAAATATTTTACATTTTCTATAAGCTTGAAATTAATTATATTGTAAATGATGTTTTTTGTGTGTTTCTTTTTGCAGATGCAACCCCTTTTGAGTACGTGATGATATCTTTGTGTATCGATATTGGAGTTTACTGTTGATATTAAAACAAACTATAATATATATATTTTTTTATTTGCATTGTCGATACTTTTGTTTTGCTTTATATACAAAAATTTAAGTTCTTGAATATAAAAAATTATTAGGATTGTTGGAGAATGTTTTATATATTTTCGTAAAGAATATTTGGTTGACAATTGTTACAGGGAAAATGTGTGTGTATGATTTTGTGAATGTGAACATGGATGTGTGTGGATGTGGATGTGGATGTGAATGTGTGTGTGGATGTAGATGTATTTTATTTTAGAAAATATTAATAATTTGTACAGGAAATGAATTAGTAAAATATATATTGATTTTATGAAAATAATTTTATTGTGACAATAATAACCTTCGCTAATGCAATCATCATTTCCTTACATTGTATTAACAACGGGTTAACTTGTAGCATATACATATTAGTTCAAATCTTTAGCGACGGTTTAAACTGTCGCAAATATGGTATTAATTTAGTTCTTCTTTTTTGCGACGTTTTAGACCGTTGCTAATAATAATTTTTGCAACGGTTTAAATATCGCAAATATAGTATTAATTTAATTCTACTTTTTTGCGACGTTTTAGACAGTCGCTAATAATACTTTTCACAACATCAAACACCGTTGCTAAAAAAGTTTTGGTGATGGCAACCAACATCGTCACTAAAAAGCGAAGTTTTTTCTCCATTTTTTTGTGTCAGGTTAAACCGTCGCAAAAACCATTGATTAGCTATCGCTACAAGAATGTGATGGTTTGTAACCGTTGCAAATACTTTTTGTCACGCCCCCTTCCGTGACCCTCATTTCTAATCGTTGCTCCGTCGCAAAAGACTTTTTGTGACGATATATGGACCTTTTGCGACGTTTGACACCATCGCAAAAAGTCCAATTTTTAGTAGTACAGTAGAAAAAAAACGAGTGTTACAGTGGGAAAAAATAACTATAGCCTTTTTAGAACCCTTCCTCGTGGTGAAATATACCACATGCCACATCAGCTGGGTTTTTGTTGGGTGTTACAGTGGGAAAAAGTGGGTGTTACAGTTAAAAAAAGTACACTATATCATATTTGGAACCCCTGTTTGTGGTGAAAATGTCACATGCCTCATCAAGTGGGTTTTGTTGGGTGTTATAGTGGGTGAGTTTTGTTGGGTGTTATAGTGAGAAAAAATGGTATCATGGTGCAAAAAAGTACACTATGGCCTTTTTAGAACCCTTCTTTTTAGAACTCTTCCTTGTGGTGGAACCTCCCACATGTCACATTAGTTGGATTTTTGTTGTATGTTATAGTGGAAAAAAGTGGGTGTCACTGTCATGACCCAAATTTAGTACCCGGAGGTTCAGCGTCGCAACAAGACAATAACTGAAGTCATAGCAAATTAATAGTGCAGTGGAGTAAAATAAAAGGGTACCAAAATCTTTATTCTTTTAAAAAAACATATACATTGGAGCTTCTATTCAATTACATTGTCAGAGCTTATGGGTGTAAATGCGTGTAAATCTGGCTCGGCCCGGCTCGGCCTACCTGGGCTCGGGCCGGGCCGGGCCAAGCCCATGTCAGGCCTCGCAGGCTTCTGCCAAAATTCGGGTCGGGCCGACCCACGGGCCAAAAAACTAAGCCCAAGCCCAGGGGTAATTGGGCCTTGGGTGGACCGGCCCAATGGGCTTGGGCGGGTCTAACCATTTTTTTTGTTTTTTTTAAAATCTTTTTCTACCAAAATTTTATAATTTTCCATTAAAATAAACTGAGCCTTGGCGGGCCGGGCACTAAGTGGGTCTTAAGCAGGCCGATGGGTCGAGCCACGGGCTAGGCTGGGCTTCAAAACAATGGCCCAGGCCTTAGCCCAGGGGCTCAGGCTGGGCTCGGGCCTCGGCCCAAGTGGGCCTAAACAGGCCAGGCCCATGTCGAGCCGTGGGCGGGCTTCGGGCCGCATATGGGCCGCGGGCCATTTTTACACCCCTATCAGAGTTGGACTATGACTACAAAGTGACTTGTGCCTATCCCATGCATTGGTCCTGACACGTCATCTGAAAGTGGTTAACAGTTATAAGCACATGGTAAAGTGAAAAATATTATACTGAGAGCATAATTTAATACAAAAATCATATAAGAAAAATAATAATAAAATCACAGTACAGAACATAACAAATTCAGAGGGCCACTTATTTAAGTCCCTAGGCATGGGACTTTCAGAGGGTCACTTAAAGTGACAATTCAAAACAGAACATAATAGAAGGTTAGAGGATCCATGAAAAATAGATGTATGGACTCAAGAGGTGGCTCGTATAGCCCTAGGGGTCGCTCCAACAATAATGTAGCACTTTGCTCTGCACCAGAAATCAGAAGGCCAATGGATATTAAAGTCCCTAAGGCATGGGACCATCAAAGTATATCACATGGTCACAAAAGTGACTTATCACAGGGCCAATGTTTATCTACAAATAATTATTTACAAACACATTTAAATAGATAATTATATCCATGGTTTCTCTTTTTAAGCAAATGGAGTTCATTTAACAAATAATATACTCTAAAAACTAATATACTTTGCAAAGCATAAATTACATGAAATAATTTCTAGTAACTCAAAATATAATAAAACTCACCTTAAAATCAACCCCTAACTTCAACTCTATCCTTTCACTTGTTGTTTGCTTGATTGTTTGCTCCCATTCCTTCCTAAAACATTACAACAAGGCTCCAAGCTCCATGCCAAACACTGTTGAAAAAAAGATGGTTTGAATGGAAAAAATTATTTAATTATGATAGTGTTTGATGAGTATGCAAACCATTTCATTTCATGATGGTTGATGAGTATGAAAACCATTTCATGATGGTTGATGAGCAGGAAAACCATTTTATGGTGGTTGATGATGATAGCTAATGTTTCGTGATGGAGATGAAGAAAACTCCTATTAGTAGGAGTTATGTTGGTTAGGAAAAGAGATGGAGGATAGTAGCCTTGTAATTGTTGAAGGAAAACCAACAAGAGAAATAAGGAAAAAACTCACTCCTCTCTCTCCTATTGTGTATAAAAAGAGACCTTCTTTTTTGAGTATTCTACATAGAATTTTTTGGCTTTCATATTATATAGTCAGTTTGCTCTTAGTATATTCTTCTTGTGTGAAAGAGTACTGCCATTGTCAGTTCACCGGAGCTAAATAGAAGGTGCTTCTGCGTTAGCGAGTTTCTAACCGTTATATCCTGAGAGACAGACATTGGCATACCTCCAGCACTCTCGGTGAGGCGGCGAATCTATTTTAAGGAAACTGTGATATCACATAGGTTTCGATTTGTTTATTTTTACTATTTTATTTCAGTATTTTATTTTGATATATATATATATATATATACATTTATGTATATCGGTTTATAATCTGTATAAAAATAGCTTTTATTATTTGGTGATGTTTTTTGTTCATCATATTGTAATTTCAGTATGTTTTAGACCATGATTACTTATTTTATAATTTAATTCTAATTATATGAATCTGTTTATTTTATTTAAATACATATTTTATACAACAATCTTAAAATATATTTTGTGTTTCCCATGATATTAGGTTAATCTGTTACATTAGATTTACTTATGTTAGTAATCTAGGATCACTGCTGGGAAAAGGGGATATGGTGGCCTTTTTTTAAAGACGTTTTTTTAAACGTCACTATTATTAATATTTAGCGGCGTTTTATAAACGCCGCATAATCTTTTAACCAAAATGGCACCGTTTTATAATAGGAGGCGTTTAAAACGCCTCCGAATGCGGTAACCACACACGCCTTTTCAATCCTTATTTTGTATCTGGGCCCTTTCTCAACCCATACGCATACATCATTTTGAATCTGAGCCCTCTCTCTCTCTCTCTCAACCCTCTCTAAGCTCCATCGAAGATTTAGATATTCGAAGCTCCATCAAAGCTCCAGATTGAAGCGATTTTGAAGCTCCATCGAAGCTCCAAATCGAACCGATTTCGAAGCTCCATCGAAGATTTAGAGATTCAGTGATTTCCAGAAGCTCAGATCTGAACTTTGACCCCTCGATTACTCGCATTTCAAGCTCAAATCCGTACT
Source organism: Camellia sinensis (assembly GCF_004153795.1). NCBI lineage: Eukaryota > Viridiplantae > Streptophyta > Magnoliopsida > Ericales > Theaceae > Camellia > Camellia sinensis. The sequence goes on along the minus strand of NW_021025777.1, from coordinate 3,318,479 downwards.
CTCTCTCACTTTCTCTCTCTGTCTCGCTCTACATGAAGCTACATAAATAGAAAGTTTCATTTTCAAGATTTCCTAGAAATCATCTACATGAAGCTAATATAAACATGATGGAAAATTTAGAGTTATATTTTATGCCTCTGTTTCTGTGTGCTGCTTTGTTCTGCTGTATATGTGCCTCTGTATCTGTGTGCATTTTGCTAATCTGGTGCCTCTGTATTTTGCTAATTTAGAGTTATATTTTGCTATTTTATTTTTGTGTTTTGTGTTTGGTTGGTGAGAAAAAGAAGGAAAGTGAATGGAAAACTGGGAATTGGGAATTGTGTTGATTGTTATGTGTATGGAATGTTTTGTTTGATACTCTGATTGTTTGCTTCAAATTGGACTTCACAGTTTTTTTTTGTACAAAAATTATATCTGTATAGTATTGCTCAATATATTGTACTGAATCTCATATATAGTTAGAGTACAACATATTATATGTTGCACTTAGATATAGTTAGAGTACAAAAATTAAACAGCAGAGATTAACTAACAGTGATATGTCTTGGACTATGTTTTTTTTGAACATTGAAAAAAACTAACTAGCAGAGATTTAGTGCTTAATATGTTGTACTCTAACTAACAGTGATTCAGTGATTCAGTGTTTTTTTTGTCCTCTAACTAACAGTGATATGTCTTGGACTAATATGTTGTACTGGGAATGGTGATGAACATTTGTTGTACTCTAACTAACAGTGATATGTCTTGGACTGAATCAGTTAGAGTACTCTAACTAACAGTGATTGTTTGATTCAGTGTTTTCAATGTTCATTTTAAACAGCAGATGTACAAAACTAACTAGCAGAGATTCAGTGCTTAATATGTTGCACTCAGATATATATATATATATATATATATGTCTTTTACACTGTTAGTTAGTTTTTGACTACTTCAATGGAATAAAAAAATGTCATTATATCATAACCGGGATATTTTTAAATTTAAAATTGATTTCATGAACATAAATGACAAATAAAAAAAATGGAGGACCAATAGACCTGGATACTGAATGAAACGAATTGAATAAATGAGGCTTGTTTCAGTTGTTGCAGCTGTGTTGATGCTTTTCCTAGACGCCTTCGAAACATAGAAGCAGGTTCATTAACTTAAAGGAGCACATAACAGGTTCCTTCACATATCATTTATTGTCCTTTTGTATATTTTCTACGCTGTTAATTTATGCCTAATCTTTGGGATATTATCATATTTTTACTTGCTGATTTTATGATCTTTGATCTCATAAATGTTTGGCCTATAAAGCGTAATTTTCTTGATGATAAAGGTTAGGACAGAATATTTGATAGCTGTTTTTAGAAAACCTCGACAATTGATTATAGAGTGAGATTAGCATTTTACCTCTTAGGAGTGCATTAAACCTTTTTTATCTTATTATGGATGTTGTCTGGACATAATTTCTGTATCCTTTCCACATGATTAGTTTGTTCTTGATGTAACTTGGCTGTTGATACTCATATGATTGGCAAAATGAACTATTAATTAGTTATAATTGTTTTTTTCTCCTAGGCAAAAGCAGTATTAATTTTAATCATTGATGTGATCAACAAGTGGGAAATAAGTTTCCAATATTCTAGTTGGTTGAATCACTTCAGTTATATCAAGTATACTGTAATAATTACATATTTTGGTCCAAGTCTTTGGCTGTTATTTTTCTCTGTTTTTTTTTTTCATCCCAACTTGAATGTATCTGGTTGCTGTTCTATTGCAAGAGCTCTCTCTCCCTCACATAGACACAAATATGCACAAGCACATTTTGTTGGCAACTGCCTCTTTTTTTTTTTTTTGAAGATAGGAATCTGCTCTAAGTTTAAGCTGCAAAAACTGTGTCACCACACAGCATTTATTGGGTAATTTTGGGCTTACAAACTGGTAAGCTAATGAAATACTTGGTTTGATGCATAGTTGGATTATTCTCCTTATAAGTCAATTCATTATGAATCTGGAATGTCTAAATTCAATAGAGAAGATGTGGAAGGGTCTAGGAGGTTTAAGACAGCTAGTACGTCTAGGCATGTGTGTTACATCCTCAAAAAATGATATTAGAAAATGATGGGAAATAAAATGAATATTAATTGATGCGTGGTATTCTTGTGGATTCTAAGATCTGTTCTTTCTGTTAATTATTAGTCAAATATTTCCATAAAGAATTTTTAATTATTTAACTTCATTCACTACAAGAAAAAGGGGTTTAGGAAAAAGATGTTCTTTTGTTCTTTTGGGCTGATTTTTATTTATTTTTCCTTTGAGTAATACTTTACAAACAGAAATGAGAAGGATATGGTTGATTTGGCTCCTAGCAGTCCAAAATGATAATCAAAAGTGCTTATTTTCATCGTTTTGAGAGAAGATTCGACAAAAAATTACCATTTTTAACATTTCCTTTGAGATCACTTTCATTTCATTTTAGCAAATCTGCACATAACCACACATTTTTCTAATTTTTCTTTTTATTTTTTTCTTTTTCCTGTGTCAAATTTGCCTTCATAGTTCAGGTGGTACCTTTGGATTGTATTCCCTACTCTGTCGACATGCAAGACTTAGCATTCTACCAAATCAACAAAGATCAGATGAGATGTTGTTTGGATATGCTGTAGAAAGATCAGAAGAAACATGGTAGAGTTCATTTCTGAAGTCATTATTTGAGAAGAACCCAAAAATTTTTGAGGGGCTATTGATTTTTGTTTTGCTGGGAACGTGTATGGCGATCGGTGATGGCGTACTCACTCCTGCAACATCAGGTAGCTTGATCTGATGCAACCTCTTCGATACTGTTTACTTCGAGTCTTTTATGTCTCACCTGTATCCTTTGAATTCCAACCATTCTTTGGGGTCTACACATAACTTTAGTAGCTTATCCTTATGCAATTGCATTCCATGTCGTTGAATAAGTTGTAAGTTCAACTAAAACCATTAAACTATCCATATGTCATAGACATAGTACTTTCTTGTTTCTTGCATTATCTGATATCAATAATGGATGTGAACTCCCTAATTCAATAATTCAATTCAGTCAATCACCCTTCTCAAGAAAGGATAGGCTTGATATCAACAATGATTGCACTTAAATAATATAATTATTTATTTGCTCAAAATCTTGTGTTTATGTAACCTATGAATAATACATGTAATTGAGCTCTACTTCTATCCTTCTGTATTTGACTTGGATAGTTGAAGATCTCTCAAAATTCTCTAAAGCAGACTGTTTGTTGGTGATTTTTCTCATGGAGAAATATCTGTATCTAGAATCTGGATATAGCCAAGACCACAATTTAAGTTGAAATTACTTTTTGATGTGGTCAAACTGAATTTCTATTGATGGTTACCATATTCATGCAACACAAAAAATTTATGGTGGTAGAGTAAAGAATCTTGATCGAAGATTGTAGTATTAAGTAAAGAATTTTGTTGAAGTTCTTGCTGCTCAGCAAAGCCCAGAGAACCCCAATTGGTTCCAGGTAGTATACAATCTGAACTCTAAACCTTCTAGTCTTATACTGTGTAGCAGCTTTTCATTTATGTGAGATTCCATTTAAAGTTGACAATTTGTTTGTATACCATTAGTGCCGGCATTTTTTGTGCATTTGATAGATGAGTTATGCACATGCATTAAGATGAAAGTTTAATTGTGTCCTCTTTAATATGCCAGACCAAAATTACCAAGTTCAGATCATCCTGATAATTGAAATTAAATCATTCCTGATTTATCTTGCAAGTGTCCTTAAGAATTGGGCTAGTTTGACGAACACCATTTATGTTATTGCAAGTGTCAACTATTATGGTTTGATGCAAATATTTGTCAATCTATTGAGTGATCAGTAGTTATTTATTTGGTTTAGACATGTATTTGGAATAGAGTAGTACTAGTAGAGTCAAAATTTGCTTTGTGGAACTAGGGATTGCAAATGGTTCTAGCTAATTCTAGCAGATGTGTTTGATAATTGAGGAATACTAGTTTCTTTTTGGTTTTTAGATCTTTTTAGATTTTAGACTATTACAAAGAGGTTTCTCATTGTTGCTACCAACAGCTAATGAGTAAAGCTTAAGTTTGTTTTGTTTACTAGTCACTTGGTATCTAACACCAGTGAAGAATACAAATTCTGATTTGTGAAGTCACAATTATTATAAACTTATTACTATCTGATAGAAGCATGTTAAAATATTTTTTTTTCTGACTTTTTTTGCAATTTCAAAGCCTCAGAAATGACTGATTTATTTAAATTGTTCTTCCAGGTACAAAACCTTCTTCAATAGATGATGAGTTGTAATGCAGATCTTATGTTTTATAGCTGTAACACTTCTACCATTATTGATTTATGCACTTTACCTAATTTGGCTTCCATATTTTGATGCAGGCATCCAGACCAGTGAAGATTACAGATTCTATGCTATATCAACTGGGTTCAGTGAATTTAGTAACAAGGACACGACATTAAATTAAATCAAAACTCATGGGTTTGTCTTAATGCTTTTCCTGTTATTTTTTGGCGAATGTTAAAACATAAGTTGTGGATATGTTATTTTGTAGTTAATGGTAATTGTATATTAAATTGAATGGGAAAGTGAATTAATGCTGTATTTGCTACTTGACAGCTTTTCATATAATTGGTTTATCTTTTGACAAATATTCATTTGAATGGGAATGAGAATTATTGATTCATATTAGTACTATTTTTCAATTTTATTATAGGTATTTTTTGGTTCAACCACATAGAATTAGCACAATTAAAAAAAAAAAGATATAATGGCGTTTTTGAAAATGCCACTATACAGTCAACGGTTATATTTTTAAAATCCAAAAAAAAGCAATGATGACGTTTTTAAAACGTCGCTAAAAATTGTTATGATGTCAGTTTAACGTTATGTATCACATTAAGCGGCGTTTTTTAACGACGTTTTTAAAGTGCCCCAATGTTATAGCGACGGCCGCACCTTCGACGCTTGGTGCTAAGCGCCACAAAAAGAATTAACGCCGTTTTGACACCTATAGCGGCGCTTTTTAAACGCCGCTAAAAGCTAAACAGATTCATAGTAATCATATTATTTTCCTGGAAACTTTGTAAATGAAAAAATGAATTTGTTTTCCGAAAGCCAATGGGTTTTCCAGAGAGTCAACAAACCTTTTGTGCAATTCTTTCTACTCACTGTTTCATGTATATTCAGGATTAGGGATTCAATTAATAAAACACTTCTCATATGCAGGTGTGTAGTTCTGTTTTATCTACATGTAATTTATGATCAAAAGTTCTAATTTTCATTAGTATATTATACCGAGTGGTTCATTGATCTTGTTGATAAATAAATATATAAAATATTAAATTCCCATGGTTTGTAATCATTCTGCAGGATTTTTTAATATGAACAAGAGCCCATTGTGTAATATATGAACCCATGATTTTTGTGTTAATGCTTCATTTGTGATAGAACAAAATGTACATGCTTAGGGAGTCAAATTTATTCAAGTAAATAATTAGTTTTTTATGTTGTTGCATAAACTGCATGTATTTGGGAAAAACAATAATAGTTGTATTTTTATTATATGAGTATGATTCCTCATTTTCTACCATAACTTGTATGTCTTTTTATTTTATAATTTTATAATATAATTTGCATATTCATGAGTGTTTCAATTTTTAGTTAATATTGACTTGCTAGCTATTTTCTACCTTTCTAGTTTAATTCACATGTTTATTAATTCTAGATTTAAGTTAAATTACATGCTTATTATTTTTTAGAGTTCTAGAATTGTTTGCATGAGTTTATTTCTAATTTTTAGTTTAACTTTCATGTTAATTGCTCTAGAGTTATTTGCATGATTGCTAGGATTATTTACATGTTTATTGTGTAATAATTTCCTGTAACCATTGCTTATTAATTTTATTTTAATTCTTGCAGCTATAAGGTTTTTGTAACTTGTCTAGCAATTTATTCTTTACTTATTTTTACTATTAATTAGATTGCTAGAAAGCACTTCCTTCATCTCTTTTCGGTCTCTACTTTGCCAAAAGCAAAGAAAAGTTGAGGGGATAAATTTTTGTCCTCCTTCAATCACTACTTTGCCAAAAGCAATGAGAAGCTGGGGGATGTTTTTGTGAATAATGTCTATTATATTTTGTTGTGTTTTTCTACTAACTTTCTTTACATGAATACCTATGCGAAATGGAATGAAAAAAAAAAATGCAAAACCAAATGAATAGAATTTGGGACTGAAAAACCAAAATTTTGGACTACTAACATTTTTATTGAATAGAAATACCTAGGCGTTGAAAAAGATTTTGGACAAAAAGAATCCTAATTTGGATTGTTCACTTTTCTTTATATTTGAAGCAATTTTATTGCTTGTGTTGAGTAGTGGTTAATTACCTAATTTTTGAAGCAAGTTTGTTTGCTTGTAATGTTGGAAGCATTTTATTTGTTTGTATTTATTGTAGCAATTTTTAATTGCTTATAATTTGGTTAGGAAGTTTTAATTGCTTGTAAAGTTTGTAAACTTTGTTTGTTTTAACCTAATTTATCCATTGAAAAAGTTAATTCTCAATTTGCATCCCATGGATTAGGAGTCAACATACTCTTGAAAGTCTTGTCTAAGGTTAACTGGGTCTTAAGTGGGACCGGCGTAACCCCTCTACTCTTCCTGGGAACTTTCCTGACCATGTTCGATTCTAGGGTAAGTGACGAGTCTAGTTTTGAATTAAATTTCCAACTTTGGAATTTTTGTGTTAAGTTCAATTTGTGGAATGTGATGATCGGTCTCGTTTTACATCACTTCACTTTTGTCTTCTTTGGGTTTGTGATGTCCGAAACTTTCTCTTCAAATAAATTTTTTGTTCTTGTTTTTGTTCGGCGTTGAATTTCACTTATTTTGGAGGGTGCACGGCCAAGTCTGGAGTGCTTGGGAGCGAACTAGAAAATTCTGGGCTGTTGGGCTAGGGCCGCACGTGCAAGGCCTTGGGCCGCACGTGCATGGTGGTGCCGTACATGCGGGGGATGAGGCCGCACGTGCGGGGAATAAGGGCGAGCTTTGGAGGGTTGCACACTGCTTTATATGCAGGTGCGGAGGGGGAGGTGCGGAAAGAGCTGCACATGTGGGGATCAGAGCCGCACGTGCGGGAGGTATGCTCCGCATGTGCGGGGGCAAGTGCCGCATGTGTGGACGGGCCTGAGTCCGAGAGGCTCTGTTTTTTTCTTCTTTTTTTGGCTATGTGTATCACTTTTCATGTATCTCTCTCTCTCTTAAAACATATTGCTCTCCTTTCTCTCTATACTTCTACCTCAAAACAAGATCAAAACTCTTGATCTTCTCCCATCCATTTGAAATTCACCCCTAGCTCCTTCATCAAAGATAAAGAACTCCTCAAGAGCTATATTGTGCGCGGTGGAGATCTCTTTCCAACACCATCAATTCTAGGGTTTCATCTCCTTTTCTTCTTCAAAACTTGAGGTAGGGAATCACTTAGAGTTATATATATGTTTTGCAAGCTTTTGATTGATTTTAAGAACTCTTCTTTGTTGATTTTCGAAAATGGGTTTTGGGCTCAAAAAAATTTAGGGTGTTGTAGAAGAAGTTCATCTTTTGTGCTTTTTAAAAACTTTTCTTGAAATGTTGAACCACACATGTTGGGATTTTTGGTAAAAAACCTAGAAATTGGGGGTTTTAGAAACAATGTGGGGATTAATGGATTTTCTTGTGTCATGGAAAGGAATGAGTGAAAATTTCATAATATTGTTGCAAAAATGACAATGTTGCATAGTACATGAAGTTTGGGAATTTGTTTTAAATTTTGTTGAATGCATGAATATATGTAGTTATGAGATGAAAGTTGAGGATTGTACAAGGTGGGAGAAATATTGTCACTTGTTAGTGACGTAAATTGCACACATAGCTATTTTGTGATAAATAACATTGAAGAAGGAAAATGAGAAATGTGGTTGTTGTAGTATTATTGTTGAGATACTTAAAAATTAATAATATTACGAGGCATTAATAATTGTTGCATTACACACTCATTTAATCAATTATTACGCATTTTGACTTGAGTTTGGAAATGTTTGCATTGAAATAAGAATACATTGAAATGGGAACTATGGAAATGTTTTTGGGGTAAATACGTTGGTAAGTCCGATTAGGAGGTGTAGATGAAATTTACAAGTTGGCTTGAGTGTTCGGGGTAAAAGACTGAAAACACGTGCGGATGAGGTACCACTTCCGTTCCGGTTAGCAACCGGTAAAGTGGAATTATTGTTTGTGCTTGTTGAGCCTACTTGCAAACACCAACCTAGGGATTGCCTGAGTCGTATTTACCGCCCCTATTGATTAAAATTGGAAGTCTTGAAATTGTTGAGATTGCAAACTGTTTTTTTGAAACATGGTGATTTTCAAGAAGAGCTTGAAATGAATTTTTCTTTAAAATGGCATTGCATGGCATTCGCATTTGCATCGAATATTGGAAATATTGCATAAATATATATACTTTGTTAAGGATTCTCTACTGTGCTTTATGCTCACCCCTATGGGTTTTGGTGCAGGAAAAGACGTGGTGATCCCGCCAAGTTGAGGGCGTAGATATGTTGTGAAGAGTGATAACTCTATTTTGTTATGATTTAATTGCTAGCCAAAGGCTATTCATGTATGGGTCCGCGAGGCCATTTTTATGTAACCAGGATTAATCCTTGGAAATTGTAAGCCCATGAGGGCATTTCATTATTTTTTGAACATGATGCTTTACAAGCTATAGGTTCATGTATTTCTATATCATTGAATCTACAATTCGCATGTGGAACTTTTGTATAAATCTTGTTGATTGACAGTATAATGATTGGAGTATTGTTATCATTGTTTAGTGGACGTGGGTTGATGTATTAGATTTATGTTGGATTATTTTGGGACATTACAACTTGGTATCAGAGCTACCAGGTTTGAATACTTGGGGCTCGTGGGAAGTGGTTGTTTTGCCACAATGGGTTCATTTCGTATGATTTGGAAATGTTTTGTTTTTCGTGATTACGTGATAACATGCTTATGTGACTATATGGGCATGAGATTGAACTTTTGGGATTTTATTTGCGCATATTAAATTCCTTGAAGTCTTATTAGAAGGGTACCTGATCAATACTCATTCTACTAAAAATTCTTGGTTTTTCATGGGACGAATCTCATCACAAAAGGATAATTCATATGTGCTTACGTGACTAAGTGCTTATGTGGAGTGAATTGAATTGTTTGTGTGGTAGAATATACATAATTGTTGTAGTTTAACGTGTGAGGCAAGTTGCGAGCACATTTGGAATTATGTGCTAAATTATCTATCTTGTTCCTTAATTAGGATGTCAGGAAGGGGTCAAACCCGTGGTGGTAGAGGTAAAAGGCGCAGTAGGGGTCGTCGGGGTGTGCATGAAGTATCGGTCCAAGGGGTTCCGGTGCAAGAGGAGGGGTTGGGCCAAGCTAACATGGTCGAGCAAGTGGGGCAAGCGGAAGTTTCGAGGCAAGCGGGTCAAGCTGCAATGGGGGCCCTAGCCCGAGAAATGGCAGGGGTCTTGAGGGAGTCTATGAATATACTGAGGCAGAGAGCCAAGCTAGGGAGAACACCGTAGAGACAAGGGCAAGTTTCCTCACGAGGGAGTTTTTGCGGCCAAGCCGAATGAGTTCCATGGTGGCCCTGAGCCTAAGAAAGCAGATGAATGGCTCGAACAAATCGTGAAGACTTTTAAGATGCTTCACATTGAGGATAGCGAGTTAAGGGTGACTTTTGCGAGTTACTACCTCAAAGGGGATGCGGGCCAATGGTGGAAGTATGCCAAGGGTAGAATAGAACCGACATAGGAAGCATTTGTGGTGGCTTTCCAAGACAAGTACCTACCTCCCACTGCTAGGGAGAGGTTGAGGTAGGAGTTCCAATACCTTAAGTAACTCAATATGTCTGTGGCTGAGTTTGAAGCGGCATTTTCTAGTTTGTCTCGGTCTGCACCAGAGTTGGTAGCGACAGAAGAGTGCTGTTGCATTGAGTTTGAGAAGAAGCTTAGAACCAAGATCTTGTTCAAGGTTGCTGGGAACATGATCCGGAACTATGACCGACTTGTGGGAGCGGCGGCACACGTAGATATTACTATGGAGGCCGAAGAGGAGAGAATCCGGGGGTCAAGGTCGAGGGGTCAAGGGTCACAAGGAGACTATAGGCCCAACAAGAAGAGTAAAAACACCTTTTTATCCCAGTCCCAACCGCAGCAGTCTAGATCCACTTTTCCCTTGCCTAGTGTGGGCTTGGGAAAGAGTGCATCGAGCGGGTTCTCTTGTTTCAAGTGTGGCCAACCAGGTCACAAGGCCTTTGCATGTCCATTGAAGGGGGGAGGGCAACAGATGTTGCCACCACCACCACCTAACCAATTTCAGAGTCAGTCTTAGAGTAGAGGGCAGGGGCCTACTTGCTATCAATACGATCAATCAGGGCACATGAAGAGAGCTTGCTCGCAGTTGGGAGGTGCATCTGGCGCATCAGGGTCGAGACAGACTCAGAGCCACTAACAGGCTCACTTAGTTCAGACTTTGCAATTTAATCAGGGGACCGCTTTGGCTTAGTTAGTGCAGCAAGCCTACGCTCCTAGAGATGAGCAAGTTGATCAGAGGGCACAGGGACGTGTGTATGCCATCACCGCGCTAGAGCAATTGTCGGGATCCTCAGTTGTGAGAGGTATTTTTGTTGTGTGTAATTCTTTGGCTAATGTGTTGATAGATACAGGTGCATCTCATTCATTCATATCTGCTGCATTCGCATCTGCATTGGGGTTAGAGGTGGCATGGTTAGCGTCTTCACTCAAAGTTGAGTCACCGGTTGGGGATACAGTTGACTTAGATCCGGGGTGTCGCGGTTGTGAGATAGAGGTTGCTGGGCGTCGACTCCCGTTTGCTTTTGTGTTGCTAGACATGTCGAGTTTTGATGTTATTCTAGGCATGGATTGGTTGTCCTCGTATCGAGCAGTGATTGATTGTTTTCGTCAGAGGGTCACAGTGTGCACCTCGAGTGGTGATTGTTTTTACTTTTTGGGAGACCGAGTTGATACGGTCTTGTCGCCAGTTTTTGACCCTCTTAGTGGAAACAAGCTTAGTGGCCTCCTTGCTACTCTCTTGGATAGTGAGAGTGACGGGACTTGTGTTGAGTTGCCAACGGTAGTTTGTGAATACCCGGATGTGTTTCCTGAGGATCTTACTAGTTTGCCATCCCACCGGGAGATCGAGTTCACCATTGACTTAGTTCCTGGAGTGATACCAATTTCCATGGCGCCGTATAGATTGGCACCCCCAGAGTTGCATGAGTTGAAGATTCAATTCCAAGAACTTTTAGACCAGGGTTTCATTTGCCTTAGTACGTCGCCTTGGGGAGCGCCAGCCCTCTTTGCGAAGAAAAAGGATGGGTCATTGCGGTTGTGTATCAACTACCGCAAGTTGAACCGAGTTACCGTCAGGAACAAGTATCATTTACCTAGAATAGATGACTTGTTTGACCAACTTAAAGGGTCTTGTTGCTTTTCGAAGATAGATTTGAGGTTGGGGTATCATCAATTGAGAATCCAGGGGGAGGACATCTAGAAAACGGCCTTTCGTACGCGTTATGGCCGCTATAAGTTCCTTGTAATGCCATTTGGGTTGACTAATGCGCCGGCTTCCTTTATGGACACGATGAACTGAATTTTTAGGGAATATTTGGATCATTTTGTGGTCGTGCTTGTGGACAACATCCTAATTTATTCGACTTCCGAGGAGGAACACGAGGCTCACTTGAGGATAGTGCTTGATTTACTTAGAAAGCATCAATTGTATGCCAAATTTGAGAAATACGAGTTTTGGCTCACCAAGGTGAATTTTTTGGGCTATATAGTGTCAAGGGAGGGAGTAATTGTAGATTCTTCAAAGATAGATTCTGTACAGGAATGGGAGCAACCCAAAAATGTTATTGAGATCTGGAGTTTCTTGGGATTGGCAGGGTACTATCGACGTTTTGTGAGGGACTTCTCTAGACTTGCTGCGCCTTTGACTAGACTGACTAGAAAGGGGGTTAAGTTTGTATGGAGTGAGGCTTGTGAAAAGTCATTGCAAGAGCTTAAAACTAGATTGACTACAACACCAGTGTTGATAATTCCGGAAAGGGGTTTGGGTTATACTGTCTATTGTGATACATCTCGAGATAGGCTTGGTTGTGTTTTGATGGAAGGGGGAAGGGTTGTAGCTTATCGTTCATGTCAATTGAAAACTCATGAGAAAAATTACCCCACCCATGACTTAGAGTTAGCTGCAGTAGTGTATGCCTTAAAAATTTGGAGGTAATATTTGTATGGTGAGAAGTTTGAGATTTTCTCCGATCACAAGAGCCTAAAGTATTTGTTTTCCCAAAAGGACTTGAATTTACATCAACGGAGGTGAATGGAATTTTTGGAGGATTATGACTTTGAGTTAAACTATCATCCAGAAAAGGCCAATGTAGTGGCCGATGCCTTAAGCCGGAAATCCGTGAGTAGTTTGGTGAGTGTGGCTATTTGGGAATGGGTTATGTTAGGTGACATCGGCAAGTTTTAATTGTACTTGGGTGAGTCCGAAGAGGGTGTGACTTTGCTTACTTTGAGTGCTCAGCCTACCTTGGTTAGTAGAGTGGTAAAGGCACAACAAGGGGACGCGAAGTAGAGTCAATCCGTAATAGAATCACCAACGGGAAGGAAGAGAATGGTTTGAATGTTCACTCGGATCAGAGTGTATGTTACTTAGACCGTTTGTTTGTGCCTAAATCTTGTAGAGAGGAAGTGCTTCGGGAGTTCCATCATTCATGCCTTGCGGTACATCCGGGAGGCACCAAAATGTATCGTGATCTTAGTCGTCAGTTTTAGTGGAGGGGTATGAAGCGGGATGTTGCATCCTTCGTGTCGAAGTGCCTTACTTGTCAACAAGTGAAGGCCGAACACCAAAGACCAACGGGTTTGTTACAACCCTTACCAATAGCCGAGTAGAAATAGGAGCACGTTACCATGGATTTCGTAGTTGGGCTTCCTAGAACGCAGCGGGGCAATGACGCCATTTGGGTGATTGTTGATAGGTTGACTAAGTCTACGCATTTCATCCAGATGCGTACCGACGACTCAGTTGAGCACTTGGCAGAGTTGTACATTAGGAAGATAGTTCGGCTTCACGGAGTTCCTGTAACCATTGTGTCGGATAGGGATCCCCGCTTTACAGCTCGGTTGTGGCAAAGCCTTCAAGAGGCATTGGGAACTAAGCTGACTTTTAGCACCGCTTATCACCCTCAAACCGATGGGAAGTCGGAATGTACTATTCAGATTTTGAAGGATATGCTTAGAGCTTGCGTCCTAGATTTCAAGGGGTCTTGGGAGAGACATTTACCGTTGATTGAGTTTGCCTACAACAATAGTTATCAAGCCAGTATCGAGATGGCACCATTGAGGCCTTATATGACCGACCTTGTAGATCACCAGTTTGTTGGGCTGAGGTAGGGGGATGCACCGTTGTTGGGTCTGGAAATTATTAGGGAAACAACAGAGAAAGTTGCTCTCATTCGGAAGAGGTTAGCTACAGCCTAAAGCCGACAGAAAAGTTATGCCGATAAAAGGAGACGACCTTTATCTTTTGAAGTAGGTGACCATGTTTTCCTTAAGATCTCACCTAGGCGGGGTTTAATGAGATTTGGCAAGAGTGGAAAGTTGTCTCCGAGGTTTATTGGGCCTTTCGAGATATTGGAGAGAATTGGAGAAGTGGCATACTGGTTAGCTTTACTGCCATAACTTTTGGGAGTTCACAATGTGTTTCATGTGTCCATGCTTAGGAAGTACGAACCCAACCTTTCTCATGTGCTAGACTGGGTTGATTTGGAGGTAGATGAGGACGCCTCTTATGAAGAGCGACCGGTTCAAATATTAGATACCCGGAAACAAGTGTTACGGGGTAAAACTATACCGTTAGTGACGGTGCTGTGGAGGCACCATAGGGTTGAGGAGGCAACTTGGGAACGGGAAGCGGAGGTCTGCTCCAAGTATCCGGATTTATTTGAAAATGCTTTGTTGTTTTGATTCGTAATGTTCCCTAGTATTGAAGGGAAAACGTGTTAAACTTGTTAATCACATTTTGTTGAATGTATTGTAAATCTAAGTATGAGATTGTGGGAGAAGAAATTTGTGACAAAGATGTTTCATTTCAAATGCCTAGTAGAAGCAATTGTTGTTTTGATGAAATGATGATGATGAGAATTATAAATGTTGGTTGAACATTGATGTTGCGACTTGATAATTTTGTTAGTATGGTCGCAATTGCTAGAACCTTTTAGTTTTGTTGGTTTGCTTAAATTTCGAGGACGAAATTTCCTACGGTGGGGAGGTTATGATGACCGGTCTCGTTTTACGTCACTTCACTTATGTCTTCTTTGGGTTTGTGATGTTCGAAAGTTTCTCCTTAAATAAAATTCTTGTTCTTGTTTTTGTTTGGTGTTGTGCACGGCCAAGTCCGGAGTGCTTGGGGGCGAACCAGAAAATTCTGGGTTGCTGGGCCAAGGCTGCACATGTGGGGCCTTGGACCGCACGTGCGGGAGATGAGGCCGCACGTGCGGGGAAGTGTGAGCTTTGGAGGGTTGCACACTGCTTTATATGCAGGTGTGGAGGGGGAGGTGTGGAAGGAGCAGCACGTGCTGGAGGCACACTCCACACGTGCAGGGGCAAGTGCCGCACGTGCGGACCGAGAGGCTCTATTTTTTTCTTCTTTTTTTAGCTGTGTGTATCACTTTTCATGTATCTCTCTCTCTCTAAAAACATATTGCTCTCCCTTCTCTCTATATTTCTACCTCAAAACAAGATCAAAACCCTTGATCTTCTCCCATCCATTTGAAATTCACCCGTAGCTCCTTCATGAAAGATAAAGAACTTCTCAAGAGCTACATTGTGTGCGGTGGAGATCTCTTTCCAACACCATTAATTCTAGGATTTCATCTCCTTTTCTTCTTTAAACTTTGAGGTAGGGAATCCTTTAGAGTTATATATATGTTTTGCAAGCTTTTGATAGATTTTAAGAACTCTTCTTTGTTGATTTTCAAAAATGGGTTTCAGCCTCAAAAAAATTTAGGGTGTTGTAGAAAAAGTTCATCTTTTGTTCTTTTTAAAGACTTTTCTTGAAATGTTGAACCACATGGGTGGAGATTTGGGTATTTAAAAGGGGTTTTGTAAAGGGATGAAGAAATGTTGGGATTTTTGGTGAAAAACCTAGAAATTAAGGGTGTTAGAAACAATGTGGGGATTAATGGATTTTCTTGTGTCATGGAAATGAATGAGTGAAAATTTCATAATATTGTTGCAAAAATGACAATGTTGCTTAGTACATGAAGATTAGAAATTTGTTTTAAATTTTGTTGAATGCATGAATATGTGTAGTTATGAGATGAAAGTTGAGAATTGTACAAGGTGGGGGAAATATTGTCACTTGTTAGTGATGTAAATTGAACACATAGCTATTTTGTGATAAATAACATTGAAGAAGGAAAATGAGAAATGTGGTTGTTGTAGTATTATTGTTGAGATACTTGAAAATGAATAATGTTACGAGGCATTAATAATTGTTGCATTACACACTCATTTCATCGATTATTACGCATTTTGACTTGAGTTTGGAAACGTTTGCATTGAAATAAGTATATATTGAAATGGGAACTATGGAAATGTTTATGGGGTAAATACGTTGATAAGTCCAGTTAGGAGGTGTAGATGAAATTGATAAGTTGGCCTGAGTGTCCAGGGTGAAAGATTGAAAACACGCGCGGAGGAGGTATCACTTCCTTTCCGGTTAGCAACCGATAAAGTGGGGTTAATGGTAGTGCTTGTTGAGCCTACTTGCAGACACCAAGCTAGGAATTACCTGAGTCGTATTTACCGCCCCTATTGATTAAAATTGGAAGTCTTGAAATTGTTGAGATTGCAAACTGTTTTTTTGAAACATGGTGATTTTCAAAAAGAGCTTAAAATGAAATTTTCTTTAAAATGACATTGCATGGCATTCGCATTTGCATCTAACACTGGAAATATTGTATAAATGTATATACTTTGTTAAGGATTCTCTACTGGGCTTTATGTTCACTCCTATGGGATTTGATGCGGGAAAAGACGTGGTGATCCTGTCAAGTTGAGGGTGTGGATATGTTGTGAAGAGCGATAACGCTGTTTTGTTATGATTTAATTGCTAGCCAAGGGCTATTCATGTCTGGGTCCGAGAGGCCATTTTTGTGTAACTGGGCTTAAGCCTTGGAAATTGTAAGCCCATGAGGGCATTTCATTATTTTTGGAACATGATGCTCTACATGCTATAGATTCATGTATTTCTATATCATTGAATGTATAATTCGCATGTGGAACTTTTGTATAAATCTTGTTGTTTGACAGTATAATGATTGGAGTATTGTTATCATTGTTTAGTGGACGTGGGTTGATGTATTAGATTTATGTTGGATTATTTTGGGGCGTTACATGGAAAAACAGAATAGTGAAATTCTGTTGTGATTTTTCAAAAATGACTTCAAAAGGTTACAACATAAAATGTCGTTCCACCTTACAACCTTAAGCCTTGCGAGGTTTTTAAAGGAAGATCTAAAGAGATCAAATGTGATTAAAAGAAATCACAAGATTGCATGATAATATCTTTAAATGAATTAGAGGCAATTAGTATGTTATCCTTGGGTTAGAATGTATGATTGCTATGTGACTTTCCTTAAGAGCAAAGATGAGACAACCCGTTAGGGTGGATGAATGTATTTTTTGAATTTTTGTAATTCTGAATATATTCTTGAATTGGTGGCTCCTAGTGAGTGCAATGACGTGATTCTAGTGAGTGCAATGATGATTCCTAGTAATAAAAGAGTCTACTGATCCTATGTCAAGACGTGATTCCTAGTAGTGGAGTGATTATTGATCACATGTCAAGATATTTTGACTCCTAGGAGTGAAAAGTCTATTGACCACATGTAGAGAATTTAGTGATTCCTAGTGATAAGACTACTGGCCATGTTATGAAGTTTCGAATAGTAGACTATTGAACACTGGATCTGTGTTTCCTAATAGTAAGACTATTGACTTCAAAGTGACTTGTTTGAACCAAACATGTTTTGGTGCCTTGACTTCAGGAAAAGAATTGACTCTGAACGATGTCCTGTTTGTGCCGGACATTCGTAAGAACCTTGTCTTGGGGTCTCTCTTAAGCAAGCATAGTTTTCGCATAACATTTGAGTTTGATAAGGTCATTTTGACCAAGAACGGAGTCTATGTAGGTAAATGGTATATATCAGGCGGTATGTTTAAGCTCAATGTAATGACTATTATCTCAAAAATGAATAACAAATCTTCTTCTTCTTTTTCTTTTCTTCTTCTTCTTCTTCTTATATGCTTGAGTCCCCTGAATTGTGGCATAGAAGACTGGGCACGTGAATTTTAACTCTTTGTGTAGATTAATCAAGTTAGATCATATATCATCTTTCCAGATTAATCCAAATTACATGTGTGAAACTTGTGTAGAAGCAAAATTGACAAAGACTTCATTCCATTCTGTTGAAAGAAATACCGAGCCTTTAGATTTAGTGCATAGTGATGTGTGTGACTTGAAAGTCGTATAATCACATGGTGGCAACAAGTATTTCATCACTTTTGTTGATGATTGCACTAAATTCTGCTATTTGTATTTGCTTAAAAACAAAGATGACGCGATTGATAAATTTATTCTTTTTAAGAATGAAGTTGAGAATCAACTAAGCCAAAAGATCAAGGCTTTGAGAAGTGATCGTGGTAGAGAATATGAATTGCCATTTATTGAGATTTGTTCTCAATCAAGAATTATCCTCTAAACTGTAGCCCCTTATTCCCCTCAGTCAAATGGTGTTGTTGAAAGGAAATATATGACGTTGAAAGAAACGATGAATTCAATATTAATAAGTTCTAGGTTACCACAGAACTTGTGGAAGGAAGCAATTCTCTTCGCGAATTACATTCTAAATAGAATACCTTGGAAGCAAGTGGACAAGATTCCATATGAATTATGGAAATGTCGCAAGCCTTTCTATAATTTCCTACGAATGTGGGGGTGTCTTGCAAAAGTAGTAGTACCTACACCCAAGCGGATTAGGATAGGTCCTAAAACCGTAGATTGTATATTCATTGGTTATGCACAAAATAGGCTTCTTGTGCACAAGTTTGATATTTCAGATATACACAAGCATACTATAATGGAGTCAAAGAATGCGTCTTTCTTTAAAGACACGTTTCCTTTCCATATCCGAGGAGAGGATTAAGGTTATGAGAAAGAACTTTAAGATGATCCTAATAATAGTGATCAAGATGAAGAAGTAGATGAGTCAAGAAGGAGTGAAAAGGTTAAGACTTCCAAGTCTTTTGGTCCGGACTTCTTGACTTATATGTTAGAGGGTGAACCTCAAACTTCCATGAAGTTATGACTTCACTAGAAAGTCCTTTGTAGAAAGAAGCGATTAAAAGTGAGATTGACTCCATTTTACAGAACCATACTTGAGAGTTGGTTGATCTACCCCCAAGCAGTAAGGCTTTGGGGAGTAAACGGATCTTTAGAAGAAAAATGAAGGCCGATGGGTCAATTGATATGTATAAAGGTTGGCTAGTTATCAAAGAATACAAGCAACGAGAAAGCTTGAATTATTTTGATACGTATTCATCTGTAACAAAGATTACTTCCATTCACATGGTGGTTGCGATAGCAGCTTTACGTGGTCTGGAGATACATTAGATGGATGTAAAGACAACTTTCTTAAATGCAGATTTAGATGAAGAAATCTACATGGAGCAAACCGAGGGGTTTTCAGCTCCAGGGCAAACTAAGAAAATCTGTAAGCTTGTCAAGTCATTATATGGTTTGAAGCAATATGTTGTCAAATGGGTTTAGAATCAATGAGTGTGACAAATACGTATATGTCGAAGATATTGACATAGGTTATGTCATTTTGTGTCTATACGTTGATGACATACTCATTATTGATAGTAATGATGAGATGTTTAGAGCTACCAAGAGATTTTTAAACTCTAAGTTTGACATAAAAGATATAAGCCTTGCAGATGTGATTCTGGGTGTTAAGATATGAGCCTTTGGTGTTAAACATGTCCGTTATTCTTTATTCGGTCAATTTTTATTCACGTAGGGGATTGTTGAAAAAAAAAATGGTTTGAATGGAAAAAATTGTTTAATTATGGTAGTTTTTGATGAGTATGAAAACCATTTTATTTCATGATGGTTGATGAGTATGAAAACCATTTCATGATGGTTGATGAGTAGGAAAACCATTTTATGGTGGTTGATGAGTTTGAAAACCATTTTATGGTTTTTGATGATGATAGCTAATGCTTCATAATGGAGGTGCAAAGAACTCTTATTAATAGGAGTTATGTTGGTTAGGAAAAGAGGTGAAGGATAGTAGCCCTGTAATTATTGAAGAAAACCAACAAGAGAAATAAGGAAAAAAACTTACTCCTCTCTCCCCTATTGTGTATAAAAAGAGACCTTCTTCTTTGAGTATTCTACATAGAATTTTTTCGTTAAGGATTCTCTACTGTGCATTATGTTCACTCCTATGGGATTTGGTGTAGGAAAAGACGTGGTGATCCTGTCAAGTTGAGGGTGTGGATATGTTGTGAAGAGCGATAACGCTGTTTTGTTATGATTTAATTGCTAGCCAAGGGCTATTCATGTCTGGGTCCGAGTAGCCATTTTTGTGTAACCGGGCTTAAACCTTGGAAATTGTAAGCCCATGAGGGCATTTCATTATTTTTGGAACATGATACTCTACATGCTACATATTCATGTATTTCTATATCATTGAATGTATAATTCGCATGTGGAACTTTTGTATAAATCTTGTTGATTGGCAGTATAATGATTGGAGTATTGTTATCATTGTTTAGTGGATGTGGGTTGATGTATTAGATTTATGTTGGCTTATTTCGAGGCGTTACATGGAAAAACAAAATAGTGAAATTCTGTTGTGATTTTTCAAAAATGACTTCAAGAAGTTACAACATAAAATGTTGTTCCACCTGACAACCTTAAGCCTTGCGAGGTTTTTAAAGGAAGATCTAAAGAGATCAAATGTGATTAAAAGAAATCATAAGATTGCATGATAATATCTTTAAATGAATTAGAGGCAATTAGTATGTTATCCTTGGGTTAGAATGTATGATTGCTATGTGACTTTCCTTAAGAGCAAAGATGAGACAACCCGTTAGGGTGGATGAATGTATTTTTTGAATTTTTGTAATTCTGAATATATTCTTGAATTGGTGGCTCCTAGTGAGTGCAATGACGTGATTCTAGTGAGTGCAATGATGATTCCTAGTAATAAAAGAGTCTACTGATCCTATGTCAAGACGTGATTCCTAGTAGTGGAGTGATTATTGATCACATGTCAAGATATTTTGACTCCTAGGAGTGAAAAGTCTATTGACCACATGTAGAGAATTTAGTGATTCCTAGTGATAAGACTACTGGCCATGTTATGAAGTTTCGAATAGTAGACTATTGAACACTGGATCTGTGTTTCCTAATAGTAAGACTATTGACTTCAAAGTGACTTGTTTGAACCAAACATGTTTTGGTGCCTTGACTTCAGGAAAAGAATTGACTCTGAACGATGTCCTGTTTGTGCCGGACATTCGTAAGAACCTTGTCTTGGGGTCTCTCTTAAGCAAGCATAGTTTTCGCATGGTGTTTGAGATTGATAAGGTCATTTTGACCAAGAACGGAGTCTATGTAGGTAAATGGTATATATCAGGCAGTACGTTTAAGCTCAATGTAATGACTATTATCTCAAAAATGAATAAGAAATCTTTTTCTTCTTTTTCTCTTCTTCTTCTTCTTCTTCTTCTTCTTCTTCTTCTTCTTATATGCTTGAGTCCCCTGAATTGTGGCATAGAAGACTGGGCACGTGAATTTTAACTCTTTGTGTAGATTAATCAAGTTAGATCATATATCATCTTTCCAGATTAATCCAAATTACATGTGTGAAACTTGTGTAGAAGCAAAATTGACAAAGACTTCATTCCATTCTGTTGAAAGAAATACCGAGCCTTTAGATTTAGTGCATAGTGATGTGTGTGACTTGAAAGTCGTATAATCACATTGTGGCAACAAGTATTTCATCACTTTTGTTGATGACTGCACTAAATTCTGCTATTTGTATTTGCTTAAAAACAAAGATGACGGGATTGATAAATTTATTCTTTTTAAGAATGAAGTTGAGAATCAACTAAGCCGAAAGATCAAGGCTTTGAGAAGTGATCGTGGTAGAGAATATGAATTTCCATTTATTGAGATTTGTTCTCAATCAAGAATTATCCTCTAAACTGTAGCCCCTTATTCCCCTCAGTCAAATGGTGTTGTTGAAAGGAAATATATGACGTTGAAAGAAACGATGAATTCAATATTAATAAGTTCTAGGTTACCACAGAACTTGTGGAAGGAAGCAATTCTCTTCGCGAATTACATTCTAAATAGAATACCTTGGAAGCAAGTGGACAAGATTCCATATGAATTATGGAAATGTCGCAAGCCTTTCTATAATTTCCTACGAATGTGGGGGTGTCTTGCAAAAGTAGTAGTACCTACACCCAAGCGGATTAGGATAGGTCCTAAAACCGTAGATTGTATATTCATTGGTTATGCACAAAATAGGCTTCTTGTGCACAAGTTTGATATTTCAGATATACACAAGCATACTATAATGGAGTCAAAGAATGCGTCTTTCTTTAAAGACACGTTTCCTTTCCATATCCGAGGAGAGGATTAAGGTTCTGAGAATGAACTTTAAGATGATCCTAATGATAGTGATCAAGATGAAGAAGTAGATGAGCCAAGAAGGAGTGAAAAGGTTAAGACTTCCAAGTCTGTTGGTCCGGACTTCTTGACTTATATGTTAGAGAGTGAACCTCAAACTTCCATGAAGTTATGACTTCACTAGAAAGTCCTTTGTAGAAAGAAGCGATTAAAAGTGAGATTGACTCCATTTTACAGAACCATACTTGAGAGTTGGTTGATCTACCCCCAAGCAGTAAGGCTTTGGGGAGTAAACGGATCTTTAGAAGAAAAATGAAGGCCGATGGGTCAATTGATATGTATAAAGGTTGGCTAGTTATCAAAGAATACAAGCAACGAGAAAGCTTGAATTATTTTGATACGTATTCATCTGTAACAAAGATTACTTCCATTCACATGGTGGTTGCGATAGCAGCTTTACGTGGTCTGGAGATACATTAGATGGATGTAAAGACAACTTTCTTAAATGCAGATTTAGATGAAGAAATCTACATGGAGCAAACCGAGGGGTTTTCAGCTCCAGGGCAAACTAAGAAAATCTGTAAGCTTGTCAAGTCATTATATGGTTTGAAGCAATATGTTGTCAAATGGGTTTAGAATCAATGAGTGTGACAAATACGTATATGTCGAAGATATTGACATAGGTTATGTCATTTTGTGTCTATACGTTGATGACATACTCATTATTGATAGTAATGATGAGATGTTTAGAGCTACCAAGAGATTTTTAAACTCTAAGTTTGACATAAAAGATATAAGTCTTGCAGATGTGATTCTGGGTGTTAAGATATGAGCCTTTGGTGTTAAACATGTCCATTATTCTTTATTCGGTCAATTTTTATTCACGTAGGGGATTGTTGAAAAAAAAAATGGTTTGAATGGAAAAAATTGTTTAATTATGGTAGTTTTTGATGAGTATGAAAACCATTTTATTTCATGATGGTTGATGAGTATGAAAACCATTTCATGATGGTTGATGAGTAGGAAAACCATTTTATGGTGGTTGATGAGTTTGAAAACCATTTTATGGTTTTTGATGATGATAGCTAATGCTTCATAATGGAGGTGCAAAGAACTCTTATTAATAGGAGTTATGTTGGTTAGGAAAAGAGGTGAAGGATAGTAGCCCTGTAATTATTGAAGAAAAACCAACAAGAGAAATAAGGAAAAAAACTTACTCCTCTCTCCCCTGTTGTGTATAAAAAAAGACCTTCTTTGAGTATTCCACGTAGAATTTTTTGGCTTCCATATTATATAGTCAGTTTGCTCCTAGTATATGCTTCCTGCGTGAGAGAGTGCTGTCATTGTCATTCACCGGAGCTAAACAGAAGGTGTTTCTGTGTTAGCAGGTTTCTAACAGTCGTATCTTGAGAGACAGACATCAACATACCTCTATCACCCTCGGTGAGGCGACGAATTTGTTTTAAGGAAACTGTGGTATTACACAGATTTTGATTTGCTTATTTTTACTATTTTATTTTGATATATATATATATATATATATTTCTATATATTAGTTTATAATCTGTATAAAATAGCATATATTATTTGGTGATGTT
Organism: Camellia sinensis; assembly: GCF_004153795.1. NCBI lineage: Eukaryota > Viridiplantae > Streptophyta > Magnoliopsida > Ericales > Theaceae > Camellia > Camellia sinensis. Next base: position 3,295,016 of record NW_021025777.1, on the reverse strand, counting down.
TTTTGTTCATCATATTGTAAATTTTAGTATGTTTTAGTCCATGATTACTTATTTTATAATTTTAATCTAATTATATGAATTTGTTTATTTTATTTACATATACATTTTATACAACAAACACAAGGCTCCCTACAGCATGCCATACACATGGCTCCCTACATCATGTTGAATTGCAATTCAAAGAATTTCACACCATTCCTAATTTTCACTTTGGCCAAAAACACCATAATAATTATATTATCATCTTTTAGTGAAATACAATAACTATTTAATATTATCAATTTAACTATTTAATATTATACGATAACTAATTTAGTTTAAGGTATTTCAAAAAAAGATTATCGTATTAATTCCGTAATAGGTATTATTCAGGGTGTTACAGTCACAGTGGGAAAGGGTACACGTACAACCATCCATCAAAAATTATCAAACATACAAAATAGGATCTCATAGTCATATTATCAATACCAATAGGACTTATCTAAGAAATAAAAAAAATATGAGATTGATTGGAGTAACTGTTTCTAACATAGGACTTTTTGATAATTTTCGCTAAAAAGAACTTCTTCAATTTGTCCGACAATGTCAATTTTTAATTTGCTATACACACAACTATATGGAAAATTATTTGGTGATTAGGCAAGTCTATATGGTGCTTCTACTTGATTTCTATTTGTCAAAGACTCAATAATTTTTGTTTAGTGTTTGAGAGACAACATGACAAGTATCATGTGATGAATGGTGTGGAGTTGGTGGCGGATGTAAGAATTATTATTAGGGAGGTTGCGTTCAAAATCCACAATAAATTTTTATTTTTTCATTCAGAGAGAAATCATTGTACATAAATATATTGAAATATACACTTTCATAACTATAAAAATTGAAGTATTATTTAATCTGAAATAGGGAAAGCTCAACCCTAGATAGACGTTTTAGGCAAAATCTCAACGATAACTCTTTTTTACATTTAAATATTATTATTTATTATAACTTTTTAATGTAAAATATATTTATTGTATAACGCACAGACACCTCTTCGAGAGCTATGTATCAGTGTCGGACACGTGTGGGACACGTGTCCAACACTCTCCCAAGAGTGTCCCTTTTGTTTTTGAATGTTTTGCAAACGGACATGTTTGGGACACGTTTTGGACACTGCGTGGTTGAAAACATAATTTCCAAAACTTGAAGTGGGGGTCCAATTGTAAAAAACAAAAATTAAACCAATTTGAAACCCTAGAATCAAACAGATTGAAGAGAAAGAGAAGAGAGAAAGGGTTGCTCTTTATTATGAGTGGGTTGCTCAGATAGGACTTGAACCCACAACCTTTATTATGAGAGTTGGATAACATACCACAATGGCACAGAGTCATGGGCATAGTTCTAAATATCGGCCGATACGCTACGTATCGGCCGATACGTATCGGAAAAATGGGGTGCCGCGACGGATACAGGCCGATATACCACTGAGATTAAAAATCGCAGGAGTATCGGCCAAGTCCCGGTACGTATCGGTCTGTAAGCGTTACACAAGCCGTTACACAAGCCGCGACGGGCCGATACTCACCGGTTCGGACCGGTACGGGAAAGAAAAAGTTGAAAAACCTTTAAAATGATTTTTAAAATTTCACCACCGCGACACCCGATTCCCGATACGTACCGATCGATACTACCGATACCGATACCAATACTCCGCGATCGATACCGTTACGTTACCCGATACCGCGATTTAGAACCTTGGTCATGGGTCATAAATATTAATTCCAGAGTCATGGGTCATAAATATTAATTCCAATCCACTTGAATTAATTGCTTCCAAAGTTTCTACAATAGACCAACGATAGGCTACAATTGACCCATTAGTGGTCGATAGCAAATTTTTTCTTAGTACTGTCTTGTGAACTTTTTTCTTAGACACTGTTCTTGGTCCACTGTTCTTAGACACTGTTCTTGGTCATAAACTTTTTTTCTTAGACACTGTTCTTGGTCCACTGTTCTTGTAAACTTTTTTCTTAGACACTGTTCTTGGTCATAAATATTAGTACTGTCTTGTAAACTTTTTTCTTAGACACTGTTCTTGGTCATAAACTTTTTTTCTTAGGCACTATTCTTGGTCCACTGTTCTTGTAAACTTTTGTCTTAGACGCTGTTCTTGGTCATAAATATTAGTACTGTCATGTAAACTTTTTTCTTAGACATTGTTCTTGGTCCACTGTTCTTAGACACTGCTCTTGGTCATAAACTTTTTTCTTAGACACTGTTCTTGGTCCACTGTTCTTGTAAACTTTTTTCTTAAACACTGTTCTTGGCCATAAATATTAGTACTGTCTTGTAAACTTTTTTCTTAGACACTATTCTTTCTTGGTCCACTGTTCTTAGACAGACACTGCTCTTGGTCATAAACTTTTTTCTTAGACACTGTTCTTGGTCCATTGTTCTTGTAAACTTTTTTCTTAGACACTGTTCTCAATCAACGTTCATTACAATTGCTACCTTGATGAAATAATCAACATTCAATTCTCGATCAAATCAAGGGGCAGACCTAAAATTTTCTCTATTATGATTGCTTCCACCATTAATATTAATTTCCATCCTATTGCCTGTATTGTAACCTTCACCCCCAAGTCTTTCAGTGCGTTAGTTTAGAATGTGGGTTGATTTTTTAGTCTTTTTATTTTTTGATTATTTTAACTTAAGATTAAAAAATCTTGTTTGTGATAGGTTTTTTGACTTTTTTAACTTTTATAAGAGAAAAAATAAAATAATTATGAATTAAATATGATATTTTATCTTCTTTAACTAAAATTACTAATTTTATTTTATATAACGATTTTAGCCCAAAGTGTAATCCCAAACGGGGGTAGTGTCTCTGTCTCAACAAACTTTTTTCTTTTAACGGCTCACATTTTAAGAAGATAAAATAATATTAAATATTTTTTTTTGGGTTAATTACATTAATAGTCCCTATAGTTTGGGACTTGTTTCACTTTGATCCCTGACTTTTCAATTGTGACACATTTGATCTTGAATTTTGAATCTTGTTCCAAATAAGGACAATTGAAAATGTTATTAGATTTTTTAAGGGTAAAATCGTCAATTTGATAAAATATAAACTATCGGATTGAACACCTCCTTTATTCTGCTTGCCAAACCTAGTCCCAACCTGACCTCCTCCTCAGCTTCCCCCTCGGCTGGCACCTGAAATTTTATTACTACCAACTCCAGTACTAGCAGATGAAGCAGTTCGTGTGCAATCCCTAGCCGAATGTCCGGGTTGTCCGCAATTGAAGCAAGCTCGTGTATCTCCCAAATTAGTCATTTTAGGAACTGTGCAATCTTTCACCAAATGACCCTTCTGGCCACAACGAAAACACAAGTCGGTACCAGCATGACAAACACCTGTATGTGCCCGCCCACATTGCTTGCAAACAGTTCGAGTAAACTGAGATGATGTCCCACTAGACTGTCCATGACGCTGATTAGAAATGCTTTGGGTTGGGGTGGGATGCTCTCTATTTTTTTGATATGCACTAGAGCTCTTGACTGAACCATAACCATGACCACCTCTCTTTGACGGTCTAGTAGATGTGTTCTCATGATGGGATGAATTAAGGTGGCGCTTCTTCTATTGTTCCACTAACTTCATTTCTATGGCATCTTTCTCAGCGGTTAAGGCTTTATCAACCAAGGTCGAATAGTTAGTTATTCCCAATACTCGGATACGAGATTTGATGTCCAAATCCAACCCATCTGTAAAACGACGACATTTGACCTCCTCATCATCCACAAACGAAGGGGCAAAACGAGATAAAGAAATGAACTTAGCTTCATATTGAGCTACAGTCAAATCCCCTTGCTCTAGCCGAAGGAACTCTTTCTCTTTTTCATATCGATAGGTAGCTGGAAAATACTTGTCATTGAAAACCTTAGTGAATTGGTTCCAGGTCAATCCTCCGGTGCCACTTGCCGTAAGTAGGCGTTGCGTGGCCTCCCACCAATATTCAGCCTCCTCCACCAGCATAAAACTAGCAAGTGCAACTCGCTGCTCGTCTGATACTTCCATCACAGAAAATATCTGCTCTACCCTCCTTAACCAGGCCTCTGCCTCCATAGGATTGGGCGATCCAGAAAATGATGGAGCCCCCAACTTCTTAAACCTCTCAATTGCGGTGAGGCGGTTCTTTGTAGGTTGCACAAATGGCCTAGACTGTGCTGCATTCTGTTGTTCAAGGATGTGAGTTTGCCTCTCCGCTAGGCTAGCCATTGACTCTAAAAGGCGCTGTACACTAGGGTCTAAAAATGCTGGAGCTGCGTCAGCCCTTGGTGGTACGACTCTATCTGAATGTCCCACTTCTGCATTGGCACTTGACTCTTGAGTTTGCTCATTATGCGATTCATGTTCAATCTCTTCTTCCTGAACCCGAGGTGGAACTTCATTTCCAACACTAAGATGTGGCTCTCGCTCAGCGTCAAGTACTTCCATAAGGGGGCGACTCTTATGAACTTTTCGCCTTGCCATACGCGCCTGTATAACAAGACAATTAAAACTTAGAATACTAGATCGCAATTAAACAATAATTGGAAAAAATCAATTTAAATTTATATTTAAATTATATTATAATTTATCAGGTTTTGAATAGTATGAACTAATTTGAGGGCCACCATCATGATTATCAATATTCATTTCCATCCTATTGCGATTACTCGACCAAAATTCATTACGATTGCTATCTTGACGAAATAATCTGTAACGACCCAATCTTGGCAAGGCAAAACCCTGCCAAGATGGTGCACCTCAAACGCTATAGCATCTTTACACCACAATTCCTGTATAATTCATACATCACATCACCACATCACTAAAAGTGCATAAGACCTTTCAATTGCCTAACATATATGAGACGATCTATTCAAAGACAAAAAGTATTATCATGCTACAAGATACTTCCCAAGCATTTCCTCCCCAAAAAAATATAATACATACTAATCACGAATCCATCAATACATCCAACTTCATAAGCAATATTTACAATCAACCTCCTTCATAAAAAAAAGGTAAGCTTACATCCTAGAATGACCCTAAGCAAAACCTCAACCACAAGATGCCCACTTGTGATCCTTCAAAAAATTTCTAGTCTTCCAAGTTGAGGCAAGCCACACAAAAGTCTATGAATATGAAAAAAAAATTATTTAAAAGAATGAGCTAAAGCCCAATGAGTATACCAATACCTTGGAGTTATAAAACTTGCTCCTACCAATAGGGTTCAAAATAAAGATACTAAACATAAGAGCTTAATTGGACTTAAATTTATACAAAATAAAAATAAAAATGATGAAATACAATTTTCATAAAACGTTATCAAGATTTTTCCAAGGAATCTCATAAGGCAGAAAAAAAAATACATTTGGATAATGAAAGTAAACAAAAATATAACTTTTCAATACATTAAGATTTCCTGTCCATCATACAATCCACTACATAGCCTTAGGGTCGCGTTACCTCGCGACTTAGGTGGTGACGGTACCGTTACCCAAAACATAATCATAGGAACATAGCTCATGTCATCGTAGCACTTCAATTCTTGTTTCAATGTTTCGGTCCCCAGGACCCCTTATACATACAACGACCCTTATGGTCCTTAAAACATTTCGGTCCCCAGGACCCCAAAGCGTTTTGGCCCTTGTGGCCCCAAATGTTTTTTGTCATCAGTGATAATAGTCCGTCAGACTCCGTCCCTACACCTGACAAGATATTTATTGGAGTTGGCGAGGGTAATCCTGAGACCTGGATTGTTGATCCTGACCAGTCCGACCGTTTTCGGATGCTAAAGAAAATGAGATTCAAGCTCGTTGGTGGCAAGGACAAAGAGTACGTTCGTCACGGGATAGAAGTTGTAGACCGGTTCTTCCCAGTTGATGTTTGGACGGACTACAAAGATACGCTGTTGGGAAATGTTGGAAGCATTCAAAAGGGTGCCATATATTTAGTGGCTGCTACTGTTAGTGGAAAGGAATGCAAAATTACTTTAAGGAGTCAAATGTACTTTAAAACTGTTTAGAATTGTAATTTGATGTATTTTTATTTTTAATGTTCAGGTTAATGGAGGTGGACGATATAAAAACTGGGGTTGTTGAAGGTGTTTCGGCAAGTGATTTCAGTTGTATTGAACTTGCGTTGCCTAATTTATTTTCTCAATTGAGGTTAAGATACAAACAAAAAAGTATTAAGGTTGATAAAATATTCTCCCCTTTGTGCACCCAATGCTAGTGGGTTGGTCAGAGTAAATGTTTATGATCGGAGGTTAGACGGTAATAACAGTTTGCAGGCATGGTTTATTTTCCCAGTAGATTGTCAATGCGAGTTAGTCTATTATGGGAATGGTTAATGGTTATTATTCGTAGTGACACTACAAAAATCCACATTGTACGGGTTTATTACATATATAGTTAAAGTACTAGGTCATTTTTTTTGGGTCATGGTTAGATACAAAAATCCACATTGTAAGGGTTTGTGACATATATAGTTAAACAATGATAACAGTACTAAGAAGCCTTGTGAAGGTGGTCAAATACTTTGCATTTATAGGTAGATAATTTGATCCTTCATTCTATATGATTTCACAGAGCTTGTTAATAATACATTATTATTATATAACTAAATAATAACATACCTTGTTTGCAGGATCTAACCATACTTCATCAATCAAATACTTCCAATCATCTAATTTGATTCCTTTGTATGGATGAGCATAGGGATTAGTTCCCGCATCCACAAGCTTCTCCCATTTCTTCTTCATTCTGCACTTCCAATCTTTATGTAACACGTTACACTTCTTTTCCACAACTTATTTTCCAATCATTCTTTTATTTTAACATGATGATGTAAAAATACCCACATATTTCCAACATCTTTCACAAAGTCTCAAATTTCTAGGTTATTGCCCAAAAACCAAACAATTGTTCATTTCTCACAAGAAATCTTCTCCTCAAGTCCCCATTTCCATAATATAGTCAAGTTTTCTAATATGGCAAGAAAAACAAAAGGTAAACCCATTTTTTTTAAAACAAAGAACCTTATATTCTTGAGCCAAAATCAAACCCTCATAATATTTCCAAAGCAAACCCAAAACCCACATCAATACTTGCAAAACATATATATATATATAACTCAAGAAGTCCCTACCTTAAATTTTGGAGTAGATGAGAGAAGAAACCCTAGAATCAAAAGGTGCCAAAACTCAATCTCCACCGCACACAATGTAGTTCTTGCTTTGCTCTCCAACTTTGATGAAGGAACTTAGGTCAAAATGTGTATGGATTTGGAGGAATCAAAGATCTTGTGGTGTTTTTAGTGTGAAATGTAGAGAGAATGGAGAGAATTGTGTTTTTAGAGAGAGAGATATAGGATAAATGAGATACACTTAGCCCCAAAAGAAGGAAAAACAGAGGATTTCGGGCTGCCCAGAAGCCTGCATGTGCAGCGCTCTCTCCCGTACGTGTGGAGCGTCTCCCCCGCACGTGCAGCCTTCACCCCCGCACGTGCGGTGGTCCCTTCCTGCACCTCACTCTGCACCTGCTTATTAGGCAGTGTGCAACCTTCCAAAGCTCATTCTTTCCGCATGTGTGGCCTCATCCCCTGCACATGCGGCCCTATCCCGCATGTGCAGCCGTGGCCCAGCAGCCCAGTATTTTTCTGGTTCGCTCCCAGGCACTCCGGACTCGACCGTGCACCCTCTGAAACAAGTGACGCTCAACCCGGAGTTAGACAAGAACCGAAGTTTGAAGGAAAGCTCTCGAACACCACAAACTCAAAGAGGACAAAAATGAAACGACACGCAATAAAACCGGCAATCACAGACAATGTAGAGTTAGGAAAATCTATCTTGAACTTGAGAATTGAACACTTAGATGTTCTAGGAAACCTTAAGTGAGGAGCTTAACTATCTTAGTCTAATGAGTAGAGTTCAATAAGCACTTAATTAAAAATTATGTGAGATTAACAAAAGTTAAGTAGGATTAACTTAAGCCTAAGCAAGATTAATTAAGCTAATGGAGATTAATGACTAGGTGTGGTTAATTAGAACTAAACTTGGTTAATTAAGCTAATGAGACAATTAATGAAACACTTAAGCTAATTAATTATTCTTCATAAAAAAAAATAGAACAAAAAGAAAAAGAAAATATGAGAAGCTTTGTGGAGAAGTTAAGAGAGTCTTGTTCTTGAGAGCTAGAGAAGAAGAGAAAGAAGAGAAATCTAAAGAACAACAAACCCTAAGCTTGGAAATCAAGAGAAATCATCAATAGTAAGAAATTCAACCCTTTATCTTGTATTGTTGCTTTAATCTAGCTAGAAAATAATTTAGTATAGGTTTTAAAGAATCTAAGTTGGAGTTTTGATGAAAGTTTTGTAAAAAGGAATTAGGATTGAAGAATTTGCAAGAAAATCATGTTTTGACTTGTTCTTACCTTGAATTCATTGCATATGAATGTTTATCTACATAACCCACGACTTTTATTGATGTTTTGAAGTCAAAATATCATGCTTTGAGGATTGAAATGAGGAAAAATAAGAAAGGGTTGAAAATGAGCTAAATTGAGGAATTCTTGAATTGAATTTTGTTTTTGATTGGTTTAACCTTGAATTCATGAATTCAAATGAGTTTTCATGAACCTTGCATCATGTTTTCATGCTTTAGTATATTAAATATCATGCTATGCAGCCTTAGGATGAATAAAATGGAGTTGGCACAACAAGAACACCAAGAACACGCACTTGACAAGAATTCTGCTCAATGGGAGCTCGAGCGGCCAAAAACCAAACCACCCTATATTGAACCACTGCTCATGTGGCCTAGACCATCGCATAAACAACCAACCCACCGCACGTGCGGCTAAGGCAGATTCACGTGTTCCTAACGCTTAAATGCATTATGCTAGACCTTCGCTCGTGTGGCCTAACTCCAGCGCACGAGTGGCCAAACAAGTCATTTGTTTGTTTTGAGTACTTTTCATTTCTTTTGACCTATCGGACACCCTTACGCATGTTTTCAACCTAAACAAAAATTGAACACAATTATAAACCGACTTAAACCATGTCTAATTAGAAAAGAAAAACTAAAGTTAAGATAGTCTAATTGTTTTACTTTCGCTTTATCAATTCTCATATTCTTGTTGTGTAGGTCAAGACTGTAAGTAGTAACTCCATGCACAAGCCATTTGTGAGTAATATTATTGTAAAGCTATGTTTGAAAATTAGTTTTGAAAACTCGACGATATGTTATATATTGAGAAATCCTTATTTTGTTTCCGAATGAATGAATGTCATATATTTTGATGAATCTAATAGTGACATCCTTAGTGAGTCCTAACCATTGGAGGATGTTTATTTTCGTACCATGGCCATTATTGAGATCTCCCTTTGATAACTGAGAATGGTTTGTTTTGCTTTACTCTAATGGATGTACCACATTATCATGTTTTAAATATGGAATATTCTTATTAGAAATCTTCAATTGGTTTTGGAATTATGAATTGAAATTAATACTTTGCAAATGCTTGGAATTCATTCATTTACCACTTTACTTTGATATTATATACCTTTGGCTCACCCCTTACCCTTATATGTATGTAGGCGATCAATTACGACGAGCAACGGTAGAGACTAACTTATGAGAAGTTGTTTTTGAAGTCTTTTGTTTGTTAACTCTTTTGATACTTTTGTACTTTTGAAAGTTGAGATTTTGATGAGTTATGTAATAGTTAATAGGTTTTTGTACTTTGTAAATGTATATATTTATTCCTTTTGTAATCTATATACATGATGCAAATTATTCAGAAGTTAAGTAATGAAGACTGTATGTTTCATTTCATATCTACTTATGCATTGTTCTAATGGACTTCATGAATTCACAATGAAGTTTTCGCTTTAAGCGTTGTTATATATGTTAGTCCATTCCGTGATTTGCTGAGTTAGGCCTTTGGTAATCAAGGATTATTGTCCGGTCACCTCACGATCCTATAACGGCGGGATAAGGTCGTGATAGATGCCTTTAAGACAAAACAAATTAAAATGTGTGTGTCACAAAAATGCTTTTCCAGACAGGTTTTCTAGAGAAAAATTTGAAGAATTCAAGAGAAAACACATAAGAAAGTTTTATTTGTAATCAACAAACTAGAGTGTTTACATATTAATATAGTGTGTGTATATATATAGAGAGAGAGAGAGAGCTAACAATCCTATATAAGTGACAGTTTCTCTTATTTGTAGTTGCCTTGTTACTAAAGAGTCAGAACACTAACAGTCATAATAAGATGTGCAAGTTGTTAGATTGGATGGGGTCGGAGAAAGTAGGTGTTGAAAAATGTTAGTCTTCAAGTGATCCGAAAGAGTTTGTCCATTACATTCCTCTTGGACCAAATGCCGTGAGAGTTTGGATAGATTACGCAATAAAAGCTGAAACATATTTATGGAGGCCAACTACTGACTTGGCTTACATTAAAGACATTATGAGAATAACAATTGCATAGTTGTGATGACCCGATTTGAACCTGTATAGTCAAACATTTCATTTTGCTTTTGAAGTCTTGAGCATCATGTGACTTGACGGTGTTTGTGAATCAAACCTTGTTTGATTTTTCTAGCATGTCTCGAGTTAAATTTTTTGAGTTTCAGGCATAAAGACAGAATTAGGGAGTGTCGAAAATGCCTTAGAGAGAATTCTGGGCTAGGAGACCTTCTCGCACATATGACCAAGAAGGCCCGTATCAAGAACCGTAGATAACGAATTGGTCCTGATTTTACCCCAATCCGGTCCAAATCCAACCCATCTGTAAAACGACGACATTTGACCTCCTCATCATCCACAAACGAAGGGGCAAAACGAGATAAAGAAATGAACTTAGCTTCATATTGAGCTACAGTCAAATCCCCTTGCTCTAGCCGAAGGAACTCTCTTTCTTTTTCATACCGATAGGTAGCTGGAAAGTACTTGTCATTGAAAACCTTAGTGAATTGGTTCCAGGTCAATCCTCCGGTGCCACTTGCCGTAAGTAGGCGTTGCGTGGCCTCCCACCAATATTCAGCCTCCTCCACCAGCATAAAACTAGCAAGTGCAACTCGCTGCTCGTCTGATACTTCTATCACAGAAAATATCTTCTCTACCCTCCTTAACCAGGCCTCTGCCTCCATAGGATTGGGCGATCCAGAAAATGATGGAGCCCCCAACTTCTTGAACCTCTCAATTGCGGTGAGGCGGTTCTCTGTAGGTTGCACAAATGGCCTTGACTGTGCTGCATTCTGTTGTTCAAGGATGTGAGTCTGCCTCTCCGCTAGGCTAGCCATTGACTCTAAAAGGCGCTGCACACTAGGGTCTAAAAATGCTGGAGCTGTGTCAACCCTTGGTGGTACGACTCTATCTGAATGTCCCACTTCTGGATTGGCACTTGACTCTTGAGTTTGCTCATTATGCGATTCATGTTCAATCTCTTCTTCCTGAACCCGAGGTGGAACTTCATTTCCAACACTAAGATGTGGCTCTCGCTCAGCCTCAAGTACTTCCATAAGGGGGCGACTCTTATGAACTCTTCGCCTTGCCATACGCGCCTGTATAACAAGACAATTAAAACTTAGAATACTAGATCGCTATTAAACATCATCACTAATCGAATTACTAACTACAATACCCTATCAACTTTAATTCTAAAATAACTAGTCTACAGATTCATAACCAAATGCTCTGATACCAAAAATGTAACGACCCAATCTTGGCAAGGCAAAACCCTGCCAAGAGGGTGCACCTCAAACGCTATAGCACCTTTCAATTGCCTAACATATATGAGATGATCTATTCAAAGACAAAAAAATATTATCATGCTACAAGATAGTTCCCAAGCATTTCCTCCCAAAAAAAATATAATACATACTAATCACGAATCCATCAATACATCCAACTTCATAAGCAATTTTTACAATCAACCTCCTTCATAAAAAAAAGGGTAAGCTTACATCCTAGAATGACCCTAAGCAAAACCTCAACCACAAGATGCCCACCTGTGATCCTTCAAAAAATTCTAGTCTTCCAAGTTGAGGCGAGCCACACAAAAGTCTATGAATCTGAAAAAAAATTATTTAAAAGAATGAGCTAAAGCCCAATGAGTATACCAATACCATGGAGTTATAAAACTTGCTCCTACCAATAGGGTTCAAAATAAAGATACTAAACATAAGAGCTTAATTGGACTTCAATTTATACAAAATAAAAATAAAAATGATGCAGTACAATTTTCATAAAACGTTATCAGGATTTTTCCAAGGAATCTCATAAGGCAGAAAAAAAAACATACATTTGGATAATGAAAGTAAACAAAAATATAACTTTTCAATACATTAAGATTTCCTGTCCATCATACAATCCACTACATAGCCTTAGGGTCGCGTTACCTCGCGACTTAGGTGGTGACGGTACCGTTACCCAGAACATAACCATAGGAGCATAGCTCATGTCATCGTAGCACTTCAATTCTTGTTTCAATGTTTCGGTCCCCAGGACCCCTTATACATACAACGACCCTTATGGTCCTTAAAACATTTCGGTCCCCAGGACCCCAAAGCATTTTGGCCCTTGTGGCCCCAAAGGCTATATTCGGTTATATGATCAATAAAATAAATACCCTCACATAACATTTCACTGTCATTCAATCATCATCATCATAAAATTTGAAAGACTCAACTTAAATAAATTCTCATAAAAAAATTAATGCTTCATTATACAAATGAAATCGTATCTTTATTAAAACTCAACCCTTGGCCTCAATAAATTTATAGATTTTCTTTTTATACATATATCATGATGAAATGTATCATTCACTTCCTTTAATTCAAAAATTATTTTCAAACTTTGTAATAAAGATAGAGGTAAGGTAATTTCCATGGTAAGTATACTCACCTCCAAAAATAGCAAAAGTGTAGATTTGAAACTCTACAAATTAATTTCCAAGAGGTGGAGAGATGCCTTCCTCCAATCCTAACAATTAGTAAATAGGATCTCAAATTAGGAAAAGCTTTCAATGAAAATTACAACATCTACAAAAATGATCCTAAATAAAATTATGCTAAGGAATGGCAAGCTAAAGAACTCCTCCAACTTTAAATCACCCAAACAAATAACTTATCCAATCTCCATAACACCCATCCTTTGAACATCTTTGAGTTAGTAACTTTTTAAATATCCAATCAATTTATATGCACAATACCACCATCAATTTACTACAAAAGTCAAAAATCAACATTTTTGTATAAACTCAACAACTTAAGTAAAATCTCTTCAATCACTTATAAAATTCCTCCATAGAACATAGAGATACCCAATCCATCATTTATCAACTCAATTTCAACATATAAATTCCCTAACACCAAAATCCCCAATTTTTACATCACATTCAAACCCTAGATTAACCCAAAAATCTAAATCTCCAAATCAACCATCAAATTGACCATTTTTTTTTTTTAAACATGTAAAACATTCATGGAAACTAATTGAGAGTATAAAATTCAACAAGCAAACCCCAAATCATAATAGATCTAAAACACAAAAATTTCATCATCTCTAACTCAAAATATGTAAAACCTTCAACTAAACTTTTAGAGAAAGATTCTTACCAAGTACAAGCCTCTAATCCATCAAGAAAATAAATCCCATGCTTTGATTCTTCAAAAGATTAAGAAAAATCTAGAGTTTGTGCTTCTATTGTGTTATTTTCGGATGGATTCAAGGAGTGCCGACCGGACCCATTTTCCGGCGAGATAAGGTGGCCGGAGGTGGTGGAGATGGTGGGTCAAGGTGGTGGTGTAAGGGTGGAGCAAAGGTGTGGTGTTTGGCCTCCAAGAAAGTAAAGGAAAATGAGAGAGAAAGTAGAGAGAAGTTAGAGAATGAAGAATGAAGAAAAAAAAATCTGCACTTCTCTTCTTTTTTTTTTTTTGTGTTGAAATGGGGGGTTTGGTTACACCTACCATCAAGTTTGGGGTTGGGTTTAGATATCCTAAATGGAGTTTAACATAGGAGTGTGTTTGGCTCTAGATGAAAAGTTGGGAATATTATAATTCTACCCCCCTAAAGGAAAATTTCGTCCACGAAATTTATTCGTTTGTTTAGTCTAGTTCATACCTTGAAAAAGATGTGGATATCGAATTTTCATATTATCCTCCCGCTCCCAAGTAGCTTCCTCCAAAGCATGATTTTTCCACAATACCTTTACTAGTGGTATGGTCTTGGAACGTAGTACTTGATCCTTCATGTCCACAATCTCTATGGCTTCCTCTTCATAAGACAAATCATCCTTGAGTTGGATTGGTTGGAAATCTAACACGTGTGATGGGTCAGGCATGTACTTCTTCAATGTGGATACATGAAACACATTGTGAATGCGAGATAGACTAGGTGGTAAGGCCAAACGATAAGCAGTCTTGCCAATGCGCTCTAATATCTCAAATGGCCCAATATACCTTGGACTTAGTTTGCCTTTCTTACCAAATCGCATCACTCCCTTCCATGGCGAGATTCGTAAAAATACAAACATAACCATAGGAACATAGCTCATGTCATCGTAGCACTTCAATTCTTGTTTCAATGTTTCGGTCCCCGGGACCCCTTATACATACAACGACCATTATGGTCCTTAAAACATTTTGGTCCCCAGGACCCCAAAGCATAGTTATTACACTGAGGTGATTTTCTATATTCGGTTATATGGTCAATAAAATAAATACCCTCACATAACATTTCACTGTCATTCAATCATCATCATCATAAAATTTGAAAGACTCAACTTAAATAAATTCTCATAAAAAACAATTAATGCTTCATTATACAAATGAAATCATATCTTTATTAAAACTCAACCCTTGGCCTCAATAAATTTATACATTTTCTTTTTATACATATATCATGATGAAATGTATCATTCACTTCCTTTAATTCAAAAATTATTTTCAAACTTTGTAATAAAGATAGAGGTAAGGTAATTTCCATGGTAAGTATACTCACCTCCAAAAATAGCAAAAGTATAGATTTAAAACTCTACAAATTAATTTCCAAGAGGTGTAGAGATGCCTTCCTCCAATCCTAACAATTAGTAAATAGGATCTCAAATTAGGAAAAGCTTTCAATAAAAATTACAACATCTACAAAAATGATCCTAAATAAAATTATGCTAAGGAATGGCAAGCTAAAGAACTCCTCCAACTTTAAGTCACCCAAAAAAATAACTTATCCAATCTCCATAACACCCATCCTTTGAACATCTTTGAGTTAGTAACTTTTTAAATATCCAAATCAATTTATATGCACAATACCACTATCAATTTACTACAAAAGTCAAAAAAATCAACATTTTTGTATAAACTCAACAACTTAAGTAAAATCTCTTCAATCACTTATAAAATTCCTCCATAGAACATAGAGATACCCAATCCACCATTTATCAAATCAATTTCAACATATAAATTCAAGTTGTTGAAAAGAGTTTTGAAAGTTGAAAATTTATCTAGTTATGACTTTTGAAAATAGTTTTAGGATGATTTGTAATTTTTTTTAGTTGAATAGATGAGTATGAGAGAAAATTTGATTGATTGATATGTAAACTGTGAGAGAATAAATGACAGAGGAAAGAGATGAAAGGAGAGAGAAAAAGTAATTGATTGATTTAGCAATAATAAAAAAAAAATAGGGGAGGGCAGAGAGAAAATTAAATTTTGAATTGTATTTTAAAAATTTGTTAACCAAACAAAACTTTTTATATTTTGATCCAAATAATGTTTTAAAAATAAACCAAATATGGGTGGTTATTTAATATTTCCGAAGTATGGACACGTGATGCTCAATAAAGTTTTGATTGGTAGAGAGACACAAGGGCCCACGATTTATGTTGGTGATGGGGGAACAACATGGGGCTAAGTAATTGGTGATTGGTTTGGAGTATGGACACATGGTGCTCGAGGAGTATTGAATAATTTCCCATCAAATATTACATAAAATTTTCTCTATTACGATTGCTTCCAAAACTGCTATGAATCAGACCCAAAAACACGCTACAATTGATGGTACATAGCTTCCACACCATCATGATTATCAATATTCATTTCCATCCTATTGCGATTACTCGATCAAAATTCATTACGATTGCTATCTTGACGAAATAATCAACATTCAGTTCTCGATCAAATCAGAGGCAGACCTAAAATTTTCTCTATTATGATTGCTTCCACCACCATCAACATTAATTTCCATCCTATTGCCGTATTGTAATCTTCACTCCAAGTCTTTCAGTGTCTGTCTCAACCAACTTTTTTCCTTTAACGGCTCACATTTTAAGAAGATAAAATAATATTAAATAATAAAATTTAAAAGTAAAAAAGCCTAGGAAATTTCATATTATAATATTATATATATACTATCTTGATGAAATAATCGATTCATCCATTACAAAAAAATCATGTCCAAGTGGCTTGCTGTGCTCTGCACTGCCCTTGTGTGGTGTTGCTATTTTTGCAGTATCCCTGCTGCCACTTCTATGGCAAATAATGCGACAGATAGAGCTGCATTGGAGGCCTTCAAGGCTGCAGTTGTTCAAGACCCATTTGGTGCCCTCACCTCCTGGAATCATTCACTCCACTATTGCCACTGGAACGGTATTTTGTGCAGTCGTCGACATCCTGATAGAGTCATTAGGATAACTCTAAGGTCGCAAGGCCTGGTTGGATCACTCTCACCTCATGTCGGAAACCTCTCCTTTCTCAAAAGTGTCGTTCTTCAAAACAATAGCTTCCATGACCCAATCCCACAGGAGATGGGTCGCTTGTTTCGGCTACAAACAATAGAATTCAGCAATAATTCGTTTGGCGGTGGAATTCCCAACAACCTTTCTCGCTGCTTAAAACTTGAATGGCTGAACTTGATCGACAACAACCTAACCGGAAACATCCCAGCTGAGTTGGGCACTTTGTCAAGGCTTGGAACTTTAGCCCTGGGTACAAACAAGCTTTCAGGTACCATCCCTCCTTTCATTGGAAACCTCTCATCTCTTTACCAAATCTCTTTAGCAGAATGTAATTTGCATGGGAGATTCCGGAGGAAATTGCAAGGCTTCGAGGCCTGAGATATGTCCAGTTATTTGTGAATAACCTTTCTGGCAAGGTTCCATCTGGCCTTTACAATATCTCCACCATCATTTCGTTATCAGTAGCTGATAACCAACTTGAAGGAAATATTCCTCCTGATATAGGCTCCACACTCCCTAATCTCAAGTTTCTTTATCTTTTCACCACTTTGTTTACTGGAACACTTCCTACTTCACTGTCAAATGCTTCCGAGCTTGAATCAATAGACTTCTCTCAGAATGATTTTAGCAGGACAATGCCAACAAATCTTGGAAAACTTTTGGGTCTTGGATTTATAAATGTTTATCAAAATCGGTTGCAGGATGACTTGGCTTTTATTTCGTCTCTAACAAATTGCACCAGTTTACAAGATATTCAAGTGGGTAGTAATCTTTTTAGAGGTTCATTGCCTGACTCCATAGCTAATCTCTCCACATATCTTAACTTGATAAATTTGCAGATTAATCAAATACATGGAATCATTCCATCTGGCATCGGGAACCTACTCAACCTCACTGTCTTATCTATGGCAGAGAATAATCTTGCGGGCCCTATTCCATCCTCCATTGGCAGACTTCAAAATCTGCAATATCTGTTCTTAGGCCACAAAAAATTCACAGAACTTCCATCTTCGCTTGGTAATTTGACTTCATTGATTAGTCTCGCCTTGGAAGGAAACAAAATCCATGGAAGCATACCTCCGAGTTTGGGCAATTGTCATAGCTTGTTGGAATTAGCCCTTTTTCAAAATAATCTCCATGGTTCAATACCCCCTGAAATTATGAGTCTCAACTCCATTTCAAAATTCCTCTGGTTAGATCACAATGCACTAACTGGTTCTCTTCCATCAGAAGTCGGCTCTTTGACAAAACTTGGAGACATGGATGTATCCTATAATAGATTATCAGGACCCATACCAAACACGCTGAGCAATTGTTTGAGTTTGGAATGGCTTCACTTGGAGGCCAATTCATTTGAAGGAGAGATACCTCAAAGTTTGAGCATGTTGAGGGGCTTAAGAGTATTGGATCTTTCGCGCAATAATTTGTCAGGGTTGATCCCAAGCTTTCTAGGTGAGATTCAATTAGATATGTTGAATTTGTCTTTTAATATGCTACATGGACAAGTTTCCACACAGGGAGTGTTTCAAAATTCAAGTGCAATTTCAATTGTCGGAAATAATGAGCTATGTGGAGGTATTGCAAAATTAGACCTTCCTCCTTGTCCATCCTCCAAATCAAGCAACAACAAGCTATCTCACAGGATGAAGGGATTCTTAATCACGTTCATAAAGGGATTCTTAATCACGTTCACTCTAATTAGTGTTGGAAGCTATGCTTCAGTTTATAAAGGGATTCTTAATCACGTTCACATGGTTGTTGCAGTGAAAGTGCTCAATCTTCAGACCAGAGGAGCTTCTAAGAGCTTCATGTCAGAATGCAAAGCACTAAGAGCCATAAGGCATCGAAATCTTTTGAAAATTTTGGGCGTTTGTTCCAGTTTGGATTTCCATGGTAATGAATTCAAAGCTTTGGTATATGAATTTATGGCCAATGGAAACTTGGGCAATTGGTTGCATCAAGTCGGAGTTGGAGACCATGAGCAGCAAGAGGAACCTAGAAATCTTAAACTAATCCAGAAGCTGGACATTTCAACGGATATTGCCTTTGCACTTGAATATCTTCATTGTGGTTGTGAGTCGACAATTATTCATGGTGATCTAAAGCCAAGTAATGTTCTTTTGGATGATGAGATGATTGCCCATATTGGAGATTTCGGGTTGGCAAAAATTATTTCTACCGCTTCAAGTGATGTGGCACACGGTCAAAGCAATTCAGTTGCAATAAGGGGAACCATAGGCTATGTTGCTCCAGGTGGAAAATCTTTTAAATTTCCTTGGAGTAGAAAAACTGAACTTGCAATAGGAAAAATATAATATATATATATACACACATGAATACATTTCGGCATAAACATACAAACCATGGCTTCTACAAAACAGTGGGCACCTACATAGTTTTAATCATTATTTTTATGTAGATTCCATGCCATTTATGAATGCTTCTAATGTGTGCTTCCGCCTCCTCACTGTTAGCAAACCAAGTACTAAGTTTACTTTGTTTAATGTGGTCATCCTTAATCTTAGTATAAATATTACCATTGAAGTGTACATCATTTAATGTGGCCATGCTTAAACTTGGCTATTTTAAGCTTGTGTTAATCCTCTGTGCCTTCTCTGTTTTTTTTTTTTTAGTTATAAATATTCTTTATGTAATTTTAGTCTGATCAAAATAGTCCATGGTATCTACTAGTGGAAAGAATTAATAAACTAGTTTCCTACCAAAGCATTTTCTAAAAACTTACTCATTGCTTGGAGTTGATTCTAACAGAATATCTCATGCAAGACTAATTTTTGTTTCCTTCAGTAAAAAATACAATCAAACTATGTCATTCTCAACAATTGTCTCACTTAGTCAGTTACAAACACAAACAAAAATATTGTAACTGAGAGGGGGACATAATTAAGGACATCAGAGCATTAAAAATTTGTTGAGTTTCATTAAAAAAATTATTAAATACATCTATTGAGATTACAACTATGCCAACTACCTAGACTCATTTTTCACACTAACATTGGAAACAATTTGCAGAGTATGGCATGGGGGACATGGCTTCCACACTAGGGGATGTATACAGCTTTGGGATTCTTTTACTGGAGATGTTTACAGGTAAGAAACCAACTGAAGACATGTTTAAGGATCATCTAAATCTTCATAATTTCGTTAAGAATGCATTGCCTGATCGAGTGATGGAGATTGTGGATCCTTGCATCATATTGGAGCATAACACAAGAAGGTGGATTAAAGACTGCATGGTTTCGATTCTACGAATTGGGGTTGCATGTTCAATGGAATCAACAAGAGATCGAATGGAAATGGGGAGTGTTATTAGTGAATTGCATAAGATCAAAAATACTTACATGAATGAAGGGTTGAACACAGACTAGGAAGTTGGAAGAGGTTTTGCAACATGAAAACCAAAGGTTTGTAGCATACCCTCTTGACCTACACATATGCATACTAAAATAGAAAATGCTATATTGAAAACAATTTTTTTTATTCGAATTTCTTAGCACTAGACACAGAGACATGAATTCTGCCTATATTTATTAATATGGCCATTGCTAAATTTGTGACTAATGGTAAGAAAATCTGATGAGAAATCCGTGTATATAACATTACTCTACCAAAATACATCTTTCTCTCTATTGAAGAATCTCAATTTCATTTTCTCATTTTCTTTTTTTTTTTATTCTAATCAATTCATGTAGCAAATATGAGTTAGTAGCTTAAAGTGAACTAAAGCATGTTTATTTTTTTGTTGATCAAGGTTACTTCCAAGGTCCTCCATAAATGGTTACCTTAACAATGTATATATATATATGCTACTTCAACAGCCAGTAGAATACAAGCAGTAGCTTTATGTTATTGTTGCCTCGACAATCTTTAATCTATTGATTGATAAGTAACTGTCACTTTCCTCCTTTGGTTAGATTGTATTATATCAAACATATGTTCATGTGATGTTATGTGTCCAGCTAAGATTGTGTGTTTGGGATTACCAATATTTATTCCTGTTAAATTAAAACTATCATTTCGTTTAAAACTATCATTTCGTTGTATCTTGATTTTTCCTTGAAATTGCATGTCCATGTATCAAAAGTTATTTGCTTTGTAGCTTTGTTTGACATTATTATAATTTGCCTTTTAGTCATGGTAACTCTGTGTAATATAGACTCATGCACTACTAACACTAGCACTAGGTGTCCCACTATGACACACACACACACACACATATATATATGTGTGTGTTTGTGTGTGTGTGTGTGTGTAGTTACCTCATTTTTGACCGACCTTAAGACTTAGACGTCATCGGTTGAGCGCTCGATGATGGTGCATGTTGTGCTCGTTTCGAGTCTCCGAAGTTTTGGTTAAGAGCCTTGCCTCCGGGCCTCTGAACTCTTTTGGTGCTTCAGCTCGGTTTGTGGATCGAACTTTGTTTCTCTTCCCGGAGGGAGGGAGGGGTCTTGCAGACCATCTCTTTGTGGTCCTAGACCACTTTCTGTGGTCATAGGCCACTATTTCCGTTTGGAGACTAGTTTTCGGTTTTTGGAGCCTTTGGTCGCGTGCCTTGTCTCGGAACCACTTAACGTTCTCCGTTTGGCGTGATTTTTGAACCACACCTTGTTGCCTCTGCCTAGAGGAACACTGTGGTCTGGGAGACCACTTTTGTGGTTGCATACCACTTTTGGTGCTCGTCAGCTAGTTTTCGGGCTTTCGGCTGCGTACTTTGCCTCCCGATCTCTCGTCTTGCACCCGCTTTGGTTCGTTTTTGGTACAAACCTTGTTTTCCTTGTTTGGAAGGTGGTCCAAGGGGGAGACTAGTATTTCTACTGGTCGACCACTTCTTCCTCTGCCAGCCAGTTTTCTGGTTGGACAACTGACTTTCTTGGTCTTTGGGGCATCTTTTCTAGTCGGCCACCGCACCACTGCATTGTTTTCATGCCCAGGACCCTCTCCCACCATGGCTGACCAATTTTTGTCTTTGTGGACCACTTGAAGTGGTCGGCTGACCACTTTAAGTAGCAGGCCGACCACTTCAAGTGGTCGGCTACTTTTTGACACCTTTTTGGAGATATTTTCCTCCAACTGGCACAGCTGGAGGACTTTAGGGCCATTCTCCATACACGTGTATGGAGGGATTGCCTTGGTGCTTAGCTTCTCCTAGAAGCTTTGCCTTTTCTCTTCTATAAGAGGGAAGCTCTTCCTCCCTCCTCTAGGTTCAAAAAAACCAGCTGAGAGGGATAGATATAGTGTTGTATCTATATCTCATTGTTTCTTCATTTTTGTGCTTCAAAAGTGTAGTTTGTCGTAGTTTAACACACAAACACACACTCAAACACCATCCTTGGGTAGCTGAGGTCCTAAGCAGTTGTTTTTGGTGTTCTTGGACTGATTTAACCTCAAAAAACTTGCTGGAGTTGCAGTTGTAAAGGAGGTCTTCAAGGGTGAGCTTTCGACCTTTAAATCCCCCTTTCTTGCTTGAGCTTTTAGCCTATCTTGCATGTTGTTTTAAGCTTATCTCATAATTGATAAAAGTTCTATTTTTGCATTCTTAAAAAGTTTGTTTTAGATCACTTTTTTGTTTGGGGTTGTTTACCCCGTCTTAAGCCTTGCTTGGCTTTGTTTTTGAGCCTTTTTTTTGTGAGCTTCGGGACCACCTTGTATTGGCCTTCTCACCACTGAAATCCAAGGGGATTTCAGTGGTGGGGATGGTGTTTTAAGGTCCTAAGAAGGGGAGGGCCATCCCCTCTCCTTGAATCTTCAATACATGCCTTAATATGCCTCATGTTTGAGCATCTTTACTAAGTGTATGTTAAGTTCAATTTGTGGAATGTGATGACTGGTCTCGTTTTATGTCACTTCACTTTTGTCTTCTTTGGGTTTGTGATGTCCGAAACTTTCTCCTCAAATAAAATTTTTGTTCTTGTGTTTGTTCGATGTTGAATTTCACTTATTTTGGTGGGTGCACAGCCAAGTTTGGAGTGCCTGGGAACGAACCAGAAAATTCTGGGTTGTTGGGCTAGGGCCGCACGTGCATGGTGGTGCCGTACGTGCAGGGGATGAGGCCACACGTGCGGGGAATAAGGCTGAGCTTTGGAGGGTTGCACATTGCTTTATATACAGGTGCGAAGGGGGAGGTGCGGAAGGAGCTGCACGTGTGGGGATCAGAGCCGCACGTGCGGGAGGTACGCTCCGCATGTGCGGGGGCAAGTGCCGCATGTGCGGACGGGCTTGAGTCCGAGAGGCTCTGTTTTTTTCTTCTTTTTTTGGCTGTGTGTATCACCAACATATTGCTCTCCCTTTTCTCTATGCTCCTACCTCAAAACAAGATCAAAACTCTTGATCTTCTCCCATCCATTTGAAATTCACCCCTAGCTCCTTCATCAAAGATAAAGAACTCCTCAAGAGCTATATTGTGCGCGGTGGAGATCTCTTTCCAACACCATCAATTCTAGGGTTTCATCTCCTTTTCTTCTTCAAACCTTGGGTAGGAAATCACTTAGAGTTATATATATGTTTTGCAAGCTTTTGATTGATTTTAAGAACTCTTCTTTGTTGATTTTTGAAAATGGGTTTTGGGTTCAAAAAAATTTACGGTGTTGTAGAAAAAGTTCATCTTTTGTGCTTTTTAAAGACTTTTCTTGAAATGTTGAACCACACATGTTGGGATTTTTGGTGAAAAACCTAGAAATTGGGGGTTTTAGAAACAATGTGGGGATTAATGGATTTTCTTGTGTCATGGAGAGGAATGAGTGAAAATTTCATAATATTGTTGCAAAAATGACAATGTTGCATAGTACATGAGGTTTGGGAATTTGTTTTAAATTTTGTTGAATGCATGAATATATGTAGTTATGAGATGAAAGTTGAGAATTGTACAAGGTGGGAGAAATATTGTCACTTGTTAGTGATGTAAATTGAACACATAGCTATTTTGTGATAAATAACATTGAAGAAGGAAAATGAGAAATGTGGTTGTTGTAGCATTATTGTTGAGATACTTAAAAATGAATAATGTTACGAGGCATTAATAATTGTTGCATTACACACTCATTTCATCAATTATTACGCATTTTGACTTGAGTTTGGAAATGTTTGCAATGAAATAAGTATATATTGAAATGGGAACTATGGAAATGTTTATGGGGTAAATACGTTGGTAAGTCCGATTAGGAGGTGTAGATGAAATTGATAAGTTGGCTTAAGTGTCCGGGGTAAAAGACCGAAAACAAGCGCGGAGGAGGTACCACTTCCATTCCGGTTAGCAACCGGTAAAGTGGGATTATTGTTTGTGCTTGTTGAGCCTATTTGCAAACACCAACCTAGGGATTACCAGAGCCGTATTTACAACCCCTATTGATTAAAATTGTAAGTCTTGAAACTGTTGAGATTGCAAACTGTTTTTTTGAAACATGGTGATTTTCAAGAAGAGCTTGAAATGAATTTTTCTTTAAAATGGCATTGCATGGCATTCGCATTTGCATCTAATATTGGAAATATTGCATAAATATATATACTTTGTTAAGGATTCTCTACTATGCTTTATGCTCACCCCTATGGGTTTTGGTGCAGGAAAAGACGTGGTGATCCCGCCAAGTTGAGGGCGTAGATATGTTCTGAAAAGTGATAACTCTATTTTGTTATGATTTAATTGCTAGCCAAAGGCTATTCATGTATGGGTCCAAGAGGCCATTTTTATGTAACCAGGCTTAAGCCTTGGAAATTGTAAGCCCATGAGGGCATTTCATTATTTTTTGAACATGATGCTCTACATACTATAGGTTCATATATTTCTATATCATTGAATCTATAATTCGCATGTGGAACTTTTGTATAAATCTTGTTGATTGACAGTATAATGATTGGAGTATTGTTATCATTGTTTAGTGGACGTGGGTTTATGTATTAGATTTATGTTGGATTATTTTGGGACATTACAACTTGGTATCAGAGCTACCGGGTTTGAATACTTGGGGCTCGTGGGAAGTGGTTGTTTTGCCACAATGGGTTCATTTCGCATGATTTGGAAATGTTTTGTTTTTCGTGATTACATGATAACATGCTTATGTGACTATATGGGCATGAGATTAGACTTTTGGGATGTTATTTGTGCATATTAAATTCCTTGAAGTCTTATTAGAAGAGTACCTGATCAATACTCATTCTACTAAGAATTCTTGGTTTTTCGTGGGACGAATCTCATCACAAAAGGATAATTCATATGTGCTTACGTGACTAAGTGCTTATGTGGAGTGAATTGAATTGTTTGTGTGGTAGAATATACATAATTGTTATAGTTTAACGTGTGAGGCAAGTTGCGATCACATTTGGAATTATGTGCTAAATTATCTATCTTGTTCCTTAATTAGGATGTCAGGAAGGGGTCAAACCCGTGGTGGTAGAGGTAAAAGGCGCAGTAGGGGTCGTCGGGGTGTGCATGAAGTACCGGTCCAAGTGGTTCCGGTGCAAGAAGAGGGGTTGGGCCAAGCTAACATGGTCGAGCAAGTGGGGCAAGCGAAAGTTTCGGGGCAAGCGGGTCAAGCTGCAATGGGGGCCCTTGGCAGGGGTCTTGAGGGAGTCTATGAATATACTAAGGTGGAGAGCCAAGCTAGGGAGAACACCGTAGAGACAAGGGCAAGTTTCCTCACGAGGGAGTTTTTACGGCCAAGCCGAATGAGTTCTATGGTGGCCCTGAGCCTAAGAAACCAGATGAATGGCTCGAACAAATCGTGAAGACTTTTAAGATGCTTCACATTGAGGATAGCAAGTTAAGGGTGACTTTTGCGAGTTACTACCTCAAAGGGGATGCGGCCAATGGTGGAAGTATGCCAAGGGTCGAATAGATTCGACATAGGAAGCATTTGTGGTGGCTTTCCAAGATAAGTACCTACCTCCCACTGCTAGGGAGAGGGTGAGGCAGGAGTTCCAATACCTTAAGTAACTCAATATGTCCGTGGCTGAGTTTGAAGCGGCATTTTCTAGTTTGTCCCGATTTGCACCGGAATTGGTAGCGACGGAGGAGCGCCGTTACTTTGAGTTCAAGCAAAGGCTGAGGATGAAGATTCTGTTCAAGGTTGCCAGGAATATGATCCGAGAGTATGATCGCCTTGTGGAGGCGACTGCACATGTAGAGATTATTGTGGAGGCCGAGGAGGAAAGACTTCGGAATTCAAGGTCGAGGGGCCACGGGTCACAGGGGGACTTTAGGCCCAACAAGAGGTGTAGGAGCACCTTTTCATTCCAGTCCCAGCCACAGCAATCTAGATCCACCTTCCCTTTGCCTAGTGCGGGCCTGGGGAAGAGTGCACCGAGTGGGTTTTCCTGCTTTAAGTGTGGCCAACCGGGTCACAAGGCCTTTGCATGTCCACAGAAGGGGAAAGGACAGCAGACCTTGCCACCACCACCATCTAATCGATCCCAGAGTCAGACTCAGAGTAGGGGGCAGGGGCCTACTTGTTACTAGTGTGGTCAATCAGGGCATATGAAGAGAATCAGTCAGGGCACATGAAGAGAGCTTGCTCGCAGTTGGGAGGTGCTTCTTGCGCATCAGGGTCGAGGCAGACTCAGAGCCACCAGCAGGCTCACTCAGTTCAAACTTTGCAATTTAATCAGGGGGCGCTTCGGCTCAGTTAGTGCAGCAAGCCTACACTCCTAGAGATGAGCAAGTTGATCAGAGGGCACAGGGACGTGTGTATGCCATCACCGCGCTAGAGCAGTTGTCGAGATCCTCTGTTGTGAAAGGTATTTTTGTTGTGTAATTTTTTGGCTAATGTGTTGATAGATACAGGTGCATCTCTTTCATTCATATCTACTGCATTCGCATATGCATTGGGGTTAGAGGTGGCATGGTTAGCGCCTTCACTCAAAGTTGAGCCACCGGTTGGGGATACAGTTGACTTAGATCAGGGGTGTCGCGGTTGTGAGATAGAGGTTGCCGGGCGTCGACTCCCGTTTTCTTTTGTGTTGCTAGACATGTCGAGTTTTGATGTTATTCTAGGCATGGATTGGTTGTCCTCGTATCGAGTAGTGATTGATTGTTTTCGTCAGAAGGCCACAGTGTGCACCTAGAGTGGTGATTGTTTTTACTTTTTGGGAGACCGGGTTGATAGGGTCTTGTTGCCAGTTTTTTACCCTCGTAGTGGAAACAAGCTTAGTGGCCTCCTTGCTACTCTCTTGGATAGTGAGAGTGACGGGACTTGTGTTGAGTTGCCAAGGGTAGTTTGTGAATACCCGGACGTGTTTCCCGAGGATCTTACTAGTTTGCCATCCCACCGAGAGATCGAGTTCGCCATTGACTTAGTTCCTGGAACGACACCAATTTCCGTGGCGTCGTATAGATTTGCACCCGCGATGTTGCATGAGTTGAAGATTCAATTCCAAGAACTTTTAGACCAGGGTTTCATTCGCCCTAGTACGTTGTCTTGGAAAGTGCTAGCCCTCTTTGCGAAGAAGAAGGATGGGTCGTCGCAGTTGTGTATCAACTACCGCAAGTTGAACTGAGTTACCGTCAGGAACAAGTATCATTTACCTAGAATAGATGACTTGTTTGACCAACTGAGAGGGTCTTGTTGCTTTTCGAAGATAGATTTGAGGTCGGGGTATCATCAGTTGAGAATCCAAGGGGAGGACATCTAGAAAACGGCCTTTCGTACGCGTTATGGCCACTATAAGTTCCTTGTAATGCCATTTGGGTTGACTAATGCGCCGACTTCCTTTATGGACTCGATGAACTGAATTTTTAAGGACTATTTGGATCATTTTTGTGGTCGTGCTTGTGGACAACATCCTAATTTATTCGACTTCTGAGGAGGAACACGAGGCTCACTTGAGGGTAGTGCTTGATTTACTTAGGAAGCATCAATTGTATGCCAAATTTGAGAAATGCGAGTTTTGGCTCACCGAGGTGAATTTTTTGGGCTATGTAGTGTCAAGGGAGGGAGTAACTGTAGATTCTTCAGAGATAGATTCTGTACAGGATTAGGAGCAACCCAAAAATGTTATTGAGATCTAGAGTTTCTTGGGATTGGCAGGGTACTATCGACGTTTTGTGAGGGACTTCTCTAGACTAGCTGCGCCTTTGACTAGACTGACTAGAAAGGGGGTTAAGTTTGTGTGGAGTGAGGCTTGTGAAAAGTCATTGCAAGAGCTTAAAACTAGATTGACTACAACACCAGTGTTGATAATTCCAGAAAAGGGTTTGGGTTATACTGTCTATTGTGATGCGTCTCGAGATGGGCTTGGTTGTGTTTTGATGGAAGGGGGAAGGGTTGTAGCTTATGGTTCACGTCAATTGAAAACTCATGAGAAGAATTACCCCACTCATGACTTAGAGTTAGCTGCAGTAGTGTTTGCCTTAAAAATTTGGAGGCATTATTTGTATGGCGAGAAGTTTGAGGTTTTCTCCGATCACAAGAGCCTAAAGTATTTGTTTTCCCAAAGGACTTGAACTTACATCAACGGAGGTGAATGGAATTTTTGGAGGATTATGACTTTGAGTTAAACTATCATCCGAGAAAGGCCAATGTAGTAGCCGATGCCTTAAGTCAGAAATCCGTGAATAGTTTGGTGAGTGTGGCTATTTGGGAATGGGTTATGTTGGGCGACATCGGCAAGTTTTAATTGTACTTGGGTGAGTTCGAAGAGGGTGTGACTTTTCTTACTTTGAGTGCTCAACCTACCTTGGTTAGTAGAGTGGTAAAGGCACAACAAGAGGACGCGAAGTAGAGTCAATCTGTAATAGAATCACCAACGGGAAGGAAGAGAATGGTTTGAATGTTCACTCAGATCAGAGTGTATGTTACTTAGACCGTTTGTTTGTACCTAAATCTTGTAGAGAGGAAGTGCTTCGGCAGTTCCATCATTCATGCTTTGCGGTACATCCGGGAGGCACCAAAATGTATCGTGATCTTAGTCATCAGTTTTAGTGGAGGGGTATGAAGCGGGATGTTGCATCCTTCCTGTCGAAGTGCCTTACTTGTCAACAAGTGAAGGCCGAACACCAAAGACCAACGGGTTTGTTACAACCCTTACCAATAGCCGAGTAGAAATGGGAGCACGTTACCATGGATTTCGTAGTTGGGCTTCCTAGAACGTAACGGGGCAATGACGCCATTTGGGTGATTGTTGATAGGTTGACTAAGTCTACGCATTTCATCCTGATGCGCACCGGTGACTTAGTTGAGTACTTGGCAGAGTTGTACATTAGGGAGATAGTTTGATTTCACGGAGTTCCTGTAACCATTGTGTCGGATAGGGATCCCCGCTTTACAGCTCGGTTGTGGCAAAGCCTTCAAAGGCATTGGGAACTAAGCTCACTTTTAGCACCGTTTATCACCCTCAAATCGATGGGCAGTCGGAACGTACTATTCAGATTTTGAAGGATATGCTTAGAGCTTGTGTCCTAGATTTCAAGGGGTCTTGGGAGAGACATTTACCGTTGATTGAGTTTGCCTACAACAATAGTTATCAAGCCAGTATCGAGATGGCACCGTTGAGGCCTTATATGACCGACCTTGTAGATCACCAGTTTGTTGGGCTGAGGTAGGGGGATGCATCGTTGTTGGGTTTGGAAATTGTTAGGGAAACAACCGAGAAAGTTGCTCTCATTCGGAAGAGGTTAGCTACAGTCCAAAGCCGACAGAAAAGTTATGCCGATAAAAGGAGACGACCTTTATCTTTCGAACTAGGTGACCATGTTTTCATTAAGATCTCACCTAGGCGGCGTTTAATGAGATTTGGCAAGAGTGGAAAGTTGTCTCCGAGGTTTATTGGGCCTTTCGAGATATTGGAGAGAATTAGAGAAGTGGCATACTGGTTAGCTTTACTGCCACAACTTTTGGGAGTTCACAATGTGTTTCATGTGTCCATGCTTAGGAAGTACGAACCCGACCCTTCTCATGTGCTAGACTGGGTTGATTTGGAGGTAGATGAGGACGCCTCTTATGAAGAGCAACCGGTTCAAATATTAGATACCCGGAAGCAAGTGTTACGGGGTAAAACTATACCGTTAGTGAAGGTGCTGTGGAGGCACCATGGGGTTGAGGAGGCAACTTGGGAACGGGAAGCGGAGGTCTGCTCCAAGTATCCAGATTTATTTGAAAATGCTTTGTTGTTTTGATTCGTAATATTGCCTAGTATTGAAGGGAAAACGTGTTAAACTTGTTAATCACATGTTGTTGAATGTATTGTAAATCTAAGTATGAGATTGTGAGAGAAGAAATTTGTGACAAAGATGTTTCATTTCGAATGCCTAGTATAAGCAATTGTTGTTTTGATGAAATGATGATGATGAGAATTATAAATGTTGGTTGAACATTGATGTTGCGACTTGATAATGCTGTTAGTATGGTCGCAATTGCTAGAACCCTTTAGTTTGGTTGGTTTGCTTAAATTTCGGGGACGGAATTTCCTATGGTGGGGAGGTTATGATGACCGGTCTCGTTTTACGTAACCTCACTTATGTCTTCTTTGGGTTTGTGATGTTCGAAAGTTTCTCCTTAAATAAAATTCTTGTTCTTTTTTTTGTTCCGTGTTGTGCACGGCCAAGTCCGGAGTGCCTGGGGGCGAACCAGAAAATTCTGGGTTGCTGGGCCAGGGCTGCACGTGTGGGGCCTTGGACCGCACGTGCGGGAGATGAGGCCGCACGTGCGGGGAAGGGTGAGCTTTGAAGGGTTGCATACTGCTTTATATGCAGGTGTAGAGGGGGAGGTGCGAAAGGAGCAGCAGGTGCTAGAGGCACACTCCGCACGTGCAGGGGCAAGTGCCGCACGTGCGGACGGCCCTGAGTCCGAGAGGCCCTATTTTTTTCTTCTTTTTTTAGTTGTGTGTATCACTTTTCATGTATCTCTCTCTCTCTAAAAACATATTATTCTCTCTTCTCTCTATATTTCTACCTCAAAACAAGATCAAAACCCTTGATCTTCTTCCATCCATTTGAAATTCACCTGCAGCTCCTTCATCAAAGATAAAGAACTTCTCAAGAGCTACATTGTGTGCGGTGGAGATCTCTTTCCAACACCATTAATTCTAGGGTTTCATCTCCTTTTCTTCTTTAAACCTTGAGGTAGGGAATCCCTTAGAGTTATATATATGTTTTGCAAGCTTTTGATAGATTTTAAGAACTCTTCTTTGTTGATTTTCGAAAATGGGTTTCAGGCTCAAAAAAATTTAGGGTGTTTTAGAAAAAGTTCATCTTTTGTGCTTTTTAAAGACTTTTCTTGAAATGTTGAACCACATGGGTGGAGATTTGGGTATTTAAAAGGGGTTTTGTAAAGGGATGAAGAAATGTTGGGATTTTTGGTGAAAAACCTAGAAATTAAGGGTGTTAGAAACAATGTGGGGATTAATGGATTTTCTTGTGTCATGGAAAGGAATGAGTGAAAATTTCATAATATTGTTGCAAAAATGACAATGTTGCTTAGTACATGAAGATTAGAAATTTGTTTTAAATTTTGTTGAATGCGTGAATATGTGTAGTTATGAGATGAAAGTTGAGAATTGTACAAGGTGGGGGAAATATTGTCACTTGCTAGTGATGTAAATTGAACACATAGCTATTTTGTGATAAATAACATTGAAGAAGGAAAATGAGAAATGTGGTTGTTGTAGTATTATTGTTGAGATACTTGAAAATGAATAATGTTACGAGGCATTAATAATTGTTGCATTACACACTCATTTCATCGATTATTACGCATTTTGACTTGAGTTTGGAAACGTTTGCATTGAAATAAGTATATACTGAAATGGGAACTATGGAAATGTTTATGGGGTAAATACGTTGATAAGTCCGGTTAGGAGGTGTAGATGAAATTGATAAGTTGGCCTGAGTGTCCGGGGTAAAAGACCGAAAACACGCGTGGAGGAGGTATCACTTCCCTTCCGGTTAGCAACCGATAAAGTGGGGTTATTGGTAGTGCTTGTTGAGCCTACTTGCAGACACCAAGCTAGGAATTACCTGAGTCGTATTTACCGCCCCTATTGATTAAAATTGGAAGTCTTGAAATTGTTGAGATTGCAAACTGTTTTTTTGAAACATGGTGGTTTTCAAAAAGAGCTTAAAATGAAATTTTCTTTAAAATGACATTGCATGGCATTCGCATTTGCATCTAACACTGGAAATATTGTATAAATGTATATACTTTGTTAAGGATTCTCTACTGGGCTTTATGTTCACTCCTATGGGATTTGGTGCAGGAAAAGACGTGGTGATCCCGTCAAGTTGAGGGTGTGGATATGTTATGAAGAGCGATAACTCTGTTTTGTTATGATTTAATTGCTAGCCAAGGGCTATTCATGTCTGGGTCAGAGTGGCCATTTTTGTCTAATCGGGCTTAAGCCTTGGAAATTGTAAGCCCATGAGGGCATTTCATTATTTTTGGAACATGATGCTCTACATGCTATAGATTCATGTGTTTCTATATCATTGAATGTATAATTCGCATGTGGAACTTTTGTATAAATCTTGTTGATTGACAGTATAATGATTGGAGTATTGTTATCATTGTTTAGTGGACGTGGGTTGATGTAATAGATTTATGTTGGATTATTTCGGGGCGTTACATGGAAAAACAGAATAGTGAAATTCTGTTGTGATTTTTCAAAAATGACTTCAAGAGGTTACAACATAAAATGTTGTTCCACCTGACAACCTTAAGCCTTGCGAGGTTTTTAAAGGAAGATCTAAAGAGATCAAATGTGATTAAAAGAAATCATAAGATTGCATGATAATATCTTTAAATGAATTAGAGGCAATTAGTATGTTATCCTTGGGTTAGAATGTATGATTGCTATGTGACTTTCCTTAAGAGCAAAGATGAGACAAGCCGTTAGGGTGGATGAATGTATTTTTTGAATTTTTGTAATTCTGAATATATTCTTGAATTGGTGGATCCTAGTGAGTGCAATGACGTGATTCTAGTGAGTGCAATGATGATTCCTAGTAATAAAAGTGTCTACTGATCCTATGTCAAGACGTGATTCCTAGTAGTGGAGTGACTATTGATCGCATGTCAAGATATTTTGACTCCTAGTAGTGAAAAGTCTATTGACCACATGTAGAGAATTTAGTGATTCCTAGTGATAAGACTACTGGCCATGTTATGAAGTTTCAAATAGTAGACTATTGAACACTGGATCTGTGTTTCCTAATAGTAAGACTATTGACTTCAAAGTGACTTGTTTGAACCAAACATGTTTTGGTGCCTTGACTTCAGGAAAAGAATTGACTCTGAACGATGTCCTGTTTGTGCCGGACATTCGTAAGAACCTTGTCTTGGGGTCTCTCTTAAGCAAGCATAGTTTTCGCATGGTGTTTGAGTTTGATAAGGTCATTTTGACCAAGAACGGAGTCTATGTAGGTAAATGGAATATATCAGGCGGTATGTTTAAGCTTAATGTAATGACTATTATCTCAAAAATGAATAAGAAATCTTCTTCTTCTTCTTCTTCTTCTTATATGCTTTAGTCCCCTGAATTGTGGCATAGAAGACTGGGCACGTGAATTTTAACTCTTTGTGTAGATTAATCAAGTTAGATCACATATCATCTTTCTAGATTAATCCAAATTACAAGTGTGAAACTTGTGTAGAAGCAAAATTGACAAAGACTTCATTCCATTCTGTTGAAAGAAATACCGAGCCTTTAGATTTAGTGCATAGTGATGTGTGTGACTTGAAAGTCGTATAATCACATGGTGGCAACAAGTATTTCATCACTTTTGTTGATGATTGCACTAAATTCTGCTATTTGTATTTGCTTAAAAACAAAGATGACGCGATTGATAAATTTATTCCTTTTAAGAATGAAGTTGAGAATCAACTAAGCCGAAAGATCAAGGCTTTGAGAAGTGATCGTGGTAGAGAATATGAATTGCCATTTATTGAGATTTGTTCTCAATCAAGAATTATCCTCTAAACTATAGCCCCGTATTTCCCTCAGTCAAATGGTGTTGTCGAAAGGAAATATATGACGTTGAAAGAAATGATGAATTCAATGTTAATAAGTTCTAGGTTGCCACAGAACTTGTGGAAGGAAGCAATTCTCTTCGCGAATTACATTCTAAATAGAATACTTCGGAAGCAAGTGGACAAGATTCCATATGAATTATGGAAATGTCGCAAGCTTTTCTATAATTCCCTACGAATGTGGGGGTGTCTTGCAAAAGTAGTAGTACCTACACCCAAGCGGATTAGGATAGGTCCTAAAACCGTAGATTGTATATTCATTGGTTATGCACAAAATAGGCTTCTTGTGCACAAGTCTGATATTTCAGATATACACAAGCATACTATAATGGAGTCAAAGAATGTGTCTTTCTTTAAAGACACGTTTCCTTTCCATATCCGAGGAGAGGATTAAGGTTATGAGAAAGAACTTTAAGATGATCCTAATAATAGTGATCAAGATGAAGAAGTAGATGAGTCAAGAAGGAGTGAAAAGGTTAAGACTTCCAAGTCTTTTGGTCCGGACTTCTTGACTTATATGTTAGAGGGTGAACCTCAAACTTCCATGAAGTTATGACTTCACTAGAAAGTCCTTTGTAGAAAGAAGCGATTAAAAATGAGATTGACTCCATTTTACAGAACCATACTTGAGAGTTGGTTGATCTACCCCCAAGCAGTAAGGCTTTGGGGAGTAAATGGATCTTTAGAAGAAAAATGAAGGCCAATGGGTCAATTGATATGTATAAAGGTAGGCTAGTTATCAAAGAATACAAGCAATGAGAAGGCTTGAATTATTTTGATACGTATTCATCTGTAACAAAGATTACTTCCATTCACATGGTGGTTGCGATAGCAGCTTTACGTGGTCTGGAGATACATTAGATGGATGTAAAGACAACTTTCTTAAATGCAGATTTAGATGAAGAAATCTACATGGAGCAAACCGAGGGGTTTTCAGCTCCAGGGCAAACTAAGAAAATCTGTAAGCTTGTCAAGTCATTATATGGTTTGAAGCAATATGTTGTCAAATGGGTTTAGAATCAATGAGTGTGACAAATACGTATATGTCGAAGATATTGACATAGGTTATGTCATTTTGTGTCTATACGTTGATGACATACTCATTATTGATAGTAATGATGAGATGTTTAGAGCTACCAAGAGATTTTTAAACTCTAAGTTTGACATAAAAGATATAAGCCTTGCAGATGTGATTCTGGGTGTTAAGATATGAGCCTTTGGTGTTAAACATGTCCATTATTCTTTATTCGGTCAATTTTTATTCACGTAGGGGATTGTTGAAAAAAAAAATGGTTTGAATGGAAAAAATTGTTTAATTATGGTAGTTTTTGATGAGTATGAAAACCATTTTATTTCATGATGGTTGATGAGTATGAAAACCATTTCATGATGGTTGATGAGTAGGAAAACCATTTTATGGTGGTTGATGAGTTTGAAAACCATTTTATGGTTTTTGATGATGATAGCTAATGCTTCATAATGGAGGTGCAAAGAACTCTTATTAATAGGAGTTATGTTGGTTAGGAAAAGAGGTGAAGGATAGTAGCCCTGTAATTATTGAAGAAAACCAACAAGAGAAATAAGGAAAAAAACTTACTCCTCTCTCCCCTATTGTGTATAAAAAGAGACCTTCTTCTTTGAGTATTCTACATAGAATTTTTTCGCTTCCATATTATATAGTCAGTTTGCTCCTAGTATATGCTTCCTGCGTGAGAGAGTGTTGTCATTGTCAGTTCGCCGGAGCTAAACAGAAGGTGTTTCTGTGTTAGCAGGTTTCTAACCGTCGTATCTTGGGAGACAGACATCAACATACCTCTATGACCCTCGGTGAGGCTGCGAATTTGTTTTAAGGAAACTGTGGTATCACACAGATTTTGATTTGCTTATTTTTACTATTTTATTTTGATATATATATATATATATATATAGTTTAAGTTTACAATATGCAAATAAAAGTAGTTTAAATAAACTTTAAATAAATTAAAAAATAAAAAATATATGTGAATTTCTTTGGCTCCAGTTTTAAAATTAGTTTTTTTCTTTTATTTCTGTCATTAGTTAACTTTATTTTCTAAATCAAAATTCTTTAGTTTTCAGGTTTGTTTAGACTAGATGATTATAAAAAATTAAAATTTTTCACTACAAAGTTTTTGTCCCTCCTAAAAAATCTGAAATTAGTTTATTTCGTCTTTAATAATAAAAATTTAAAATAATTTTTCACGATTGTCCTCAATGGAATTAAGTGTGAAATTAACCCACCACTTTTAGCTAAGTGCCTTTGTACATTGAGCAAGTACAAATTATTTAGCTAGTGGAGAAGGCATCTTTTTCTTCCGGGGTGATCGAAGTTTGACTCTTGGGGGAAGCGAATTTCTAGTTTTTTCAGTGGCTCACTTCAGTGACCTCGCTCTGTACTCCGATCGAAATCTGAGCTCGTCTGTGGTGTATGGTTAAGCTCCGCTGGTACTTCGGTGGTGGGTCCCTTCTTATGAGTTGGGTTAAATCAGGAACCTAAGTCCACGGATGCCGTGATGATACCTGAGAACATCCTTTTCCTTGTTAAAAAAAAAAAAATACAAATTATTTAATTTTCTTCATCCAACTTGAGCTAGGTGTGGATTAATTGAAGCATACTTAAGGCACAACCCCATAAAAGAAATAATCTTTCAAACA
This sequence comes from Camellia sinensis, assembly GCF_004153795.1. Lineage (NCBI taxonomy): Eukaryota > Viridiplantae > Streptophyta > Magnoliopsida > Ericales > Theaceae > Camellia > Camellia sinensis. The sequence goes on along the minus strand of NW_021025777.1, from coordinate 3,258,603 downwards.
ACTTATAAAGACAAACGGATTAACTAATCATCAAGTTATAGGCTAGATTTGTATTTGTTTGAATAATAATCATATCATATTCTCGTACTCTTGCAAGATCTTCAATATCACTTATTAACCAGTTGAAACTTAATTTATGGTTTCTCTTTTTTCCTCTTGAATTGGTGCAACTAGTTGAACGCTCTAAATATAAGACTGTAAACAAAATCACTGTACGGAACAAATGACAGAGGCTTGTTTGGAAAACCAAATAAAATTGAAATTATGTTTTTTTACCAATTATTTTCATTTCATTTTCTCTCTACAAATTCAAAATTTAAATACAATATTAACATATGATCACAAATCCACCAGCTATATGGTGAGATATTGCACTGTTGTTTGTCTGGTAAAGATAGGGTTCAGATTCTAGAGCCTGGAGTGCATTGAGAAGCATTTAGTTTTAATTCCACTCATGATCAATATGGTGATTGTTGGGGGAGCTTAGAAATGACATAATGGTCATCCAATTAATTGTATAAACCAAGAAAGTAGAAGACGACTTTAAATCCCACTGTGAGCCTAAAAAAAATTGGAAGGGAGGGAAACCGTTGGTTTTGGCTGAGTTGGCATGAATGGCAGCTGCCAAAACTTGTGTCAAATTTGACACAAGTTTTGGCATTTCTCAAATTTAGCAGCTGCTATGTTTTGCCATTGGAGTATCAAAATTCAATGGCAGCTGCTATATATAGCAATGGCAGCTCCAATGGCAAACCATTGGAGATGCTCTAAGAACTACTCTTTAGCCAAGGCTAAACACTTTGGTTTCTATTCCAGAAAACCAAACCAAAATCCAAACTTACAAGCAATTTAAACTTGCAAACAATTTAAAAGTTACGGCAGAAGCACTCTCTGTCTAGCTTAGCGAACAAAACAGTGGCAGCACTCTCTCACTGTAGGAACTTTCAGGCAAACTGACTTGTGAAATGGAAGTAAAAATTTCTATGTTTGAGACTTGACAGGAGGGTTTCAATTTATACATGTATATGGGAGAGAAGAAGAGCCTCCAGCCTTTATGGCTGTTCATAATGTACCATTAACCTCTGCAATAAAGGCGGGAGTTACAAACCCCATTAATGCAGGAGTTACAAACCCCATTAATGCTCTATTAAACTCTGTAATAAATGCAGGAGTTACAAACTTCATTACCTTTTTTTCATGAAGCTAACTTCCTGAGGTAATTTCTCATTCAAATCTCAATGGTTTTTGGCCATTCTATCTGTGGTGTAAAGATCTCAATGCAAAGTATCTAGACCCACTTGGACCCAACACAATAGATGGTTGGGACCCACTTTAATCTTTAATTAAAGTCACCAAAAAAAAAAAAAAAACCATTTTTTCCAACACTTTTTTCTTAGACACTATTCTTTCTTGGTCCACTGTTCTTAGACAGACACTGTTCTTAGTCATAAACTTTTTTCTTAGACACTGTTCTTGGTCCATTGTTCTTGTAAACTTTTTTCTTAGACATAAATATTAGTACTATCTTGTAAACTTTTTTCTTGGACACTGTTCTTGATCCCCTGAAAGATTAATTTCCATCCTGGTGCCGTCTTGTAAACTTCACCAAGTCTTTCAGTGTCACTGTTTCAACAAAAACTGAGATCTTTTTAATTTATTTAATTTTTTTTGTGTCTGATCTTTTTACAGTGACCTTGGTCCATTATAGCAAATTTTTTCTTAGAAGATAGGGACACTTTTCTGTCTTGTAAACTTCACTGGAGTCTTTTTGTGTCTCTAATTGAACCCATTTTTTTTCAATGGTTCACATTTTAAGACGATCATAGACCAAATTAAAAGACTTATAAAATTTCAGATTACAATATTATATACTCCCCTGAAAAAATAATCGCTTCATCATAAATAAAAAATAAAAAATTCATGTCAGAGTGGCTTACTTTGCTCTGCACTGCCCTTGTGTGGAGTTGCTACTTGTGCAACATACCTTGTTAGTAATGAGCGCCCATGTGGCATGACCATTTAAATTTAAATTTGATCCTTATCCAAATAGGTTTGAATTCAAATTCAAAACCTATTTGGGATAACCACTCAAGATACAGATGTTATCAGTTTTAACTGATATGGATAGATATTATAATATATTATATATCTGATATATGGTTATGGGTAATCTAAGTGAGAAACAACATATAGTCTGTTTCTACCCATATACTGACTCTCTCCCAAAAACACAACGATCAAGTCTTTGACACTGTGGTTTGCTGTGGGTGATATTCAATCTGTGATATCACTCCACTGCTGGGTTGGTTCATCAAGAAGTTCCCTGGAAGCACGTGATTTATCCAAGAAGGTTCTATCATCAAGAAGGTATGATCTGATTATTTTATCCGCTACATATTCTGTGTTTTTAAGTTTACATACCTGGAGCCAGTTTCATCATGGAAAATGAGACAGATAGAGTTTCATGATTTTTTGTCAAAAAAATTACGTAAACCATGAAAATTTTAAGAATAAAAATAACTATTGCCTTTTACAGAACATTTCAATTACAATTTTTGCAAAATATTTTGCAAGATAAAAGCCAAAGATGAGCAGTGTACCATACCCCCTTTCCCACTTCCAAAGATCTAAATTTCATTTGCTCATAATTTTCTTTGTTTACTTTTTCTTTTTCTTTCTTTCTTTTTTGGTTCCAATCTATTCGTGTAGCAAAGATGAATTTATTGATCTGTTCAATAAGCCTTCATTGGGGAAGAGGTTATTTGGTGTTTTTGAAGTAATGTTTCACACCATTCACCGTGTTACATTAATTCTGTAGCGAACGATAAAGTAGGGCACTCTTTCAACCAATAAAAAGTAAGTTGATAGACCGCATGAATTTGCATCAGGACCATTGTATAATTTTCCCTTTTGGGGCTTTTTTCCTACTTAAGCGTATTTATGGGTTAAAAGTTGATAACAACAGCTGTATAGGAGAGTGCTGTCCACAACAATCAGTGTAAATAAGAACGTAAAGACATGTACAATTGACCCATTGATGGTCCATAGCAATTGTTTCTTAGAAGACTCTGGTCTTGGTCCACTATGAAAGACTAATTTCCATCCTAGTGCCGTCTTGTAAATTCACCAAGTCTTTCAGTGTCACTTTTTTCAACAAAAACTGAGATCTTTATACTTTTTTTTGTTGTGTGTCTGATCTTTTTACATTGGCCTTGGTCCATTAGAGCTTGAATCTATATTAATGATGATGTGATATTACCGTTCTAGTGAAGACATTGGTTTTGATCCACTTGATATTTTGAATCTATTGATCCATTTAAGAGGTCTTTTGGGGCTCTCTCTTCACTAATGTGTTTATGGGTTAAATGTCAACATAAATAGCTGAGTAATGTTAGAGAATCTTAAAATTTCATTTTTTCATTTATCAATATAAAACAAGTTTTTAACGAGTTAAATGCCAATCAAAGGTAAAGTTTATTTATTTATTTTTATTTTTTGGTCTATTTTTTGACTCGTTAGGATCTTCTCTAATCTAGATCTAAGGTGAAAGAGAAAAGGGATCATTCTCAACACCTCACATAGGAATTGAACTCACAACCTTTATTATGAGAGTTGGACAACATGCCACAGTGGCACATAGTCATGGGTCATAAATATTAATTCCAATCCACTTGAATTGATTGCTTCCAAAGTTTCTATAATGGACCAACCATAGGCTACAATTGACCCATTAGTGGTCCACGACAATTTTTTTCTTTTTCTATCTCTTTTTCTTTTTTGGGTAATTAAGTCATAAAATGAAGACAATGAAATATACACGTTTACAAGGGATATATCTCAGGCTTTTCTTACAATCCTAAACAAAATTGTACACCACTCCCTAAGATAGGGGGGAGATGTGCACATTAAATATCCTAAAACAAATATGAATAATCCTTGCACATTCTGCAAGGTCCCATACAAATTAAAACGCATTTGCTCATGTATCAACATTTCCCAGTTGCACTGACTATCAAAGAGATAGATGGAAACTAGAGAGAAATGCATGGGCAAATTTCAACTAAGTGACTCTTTCTAATATGATTTCTTGGTAATTTATCACTTCGTGGCTTGCCTCAAGCCAATGCATTCAGAAAATACCTCAACTCTTCTTGATAGGCTTGTTCTTCATGTGGTGAGGTGTGGTCAATGTTTCTACATTTGTATCTTTTCAAGCCTGGACTTCATTATCGTTTGCAGTCTTACTTTTGAACCTTCTTGTTATCGATTTTAAGTGACCAACCTTTGCTTGTTTATTAGTTCAAAAAGAAAAAAAAAAAAGCCTTTGCTTGTTTATCCTTACATGTACATGTTAGTTATATAATGATGCATATTTACTCATGCAGGCAAGCATTGTTTAACTATGTTTTCTTTATTGATACACTATTTTGGTGCTCCTGTTACTTACATTTCTATAATATTTTTAATGTTGGACTCTTAACTGTTTTCTTTGCTTAACTTTTCCAATAATCACATAGTTGTAGCAATGTTAAGGGATGTGAAGTGATAACGGCCCATAGTTGAGGGGGTAAAATGTAATTTCCCAACAAATTATGGTTTTTAAATAATTTTATTGTTGGTGGGATTTAGACCCACATCTCTTGTTATGAAGGAAGTATCTCACGAATTAGATGGTGTTATCACTTTTACAGAACTGTATTTTATGACTTTTTAATCAATTAAGATTTTTATTTAAAAATGCTAAATGTGTTGAAAATGTAATACTCAGTAAGTGAGAGTTAATTTTATAAAAACTGACTTATGGAATTTTAAAAGGAAAGTCATTTTTGAAAAAATAATGCTGGCATATTTTCCTTAAAAAATGTTTTAAACTTACTTTTTGTTCAACCAAATAAAGAAAAATTACATCAAAACAAAAGGAGCCTTAGTGTCTTTTAATGGATTATTAGAAAAATTATTTAAAAAAAAAAAAGATTTGTTCCTTATAATAATTTTTTTTTAATTTTTTCAATTTAAATTTTGATCTTTTAACTTTTTTTAATCTAAATCATATGTTAATTTTTGTTAAGTGAACCTGATGAAAAAATAGTATTTTAATCATTAAACTTAATGAAAAGAAATATTTTAGACATTTTATGTATACCTATATTAAATTTATATAATGACTAAAATATTTTTTTTCATCAGTTTTATTGAATGAAAATAAACAAATGGTGTAAATTAAAAACAAATGAAAAGATTAGAGTTTAAATTGACAATATTAAAAATTGAAAGTTTATTTTGTTATAATAGTCAAACTTTTTATAATAATTTCTTCTAAATTATTTATATAAAAATTCAAGTTGATCAAATTCATCATAATTCAAAGAATAATGCTATATATATCAATTGGTATACCAACTAGTATACTATGGTATAATTTTAGAGATTTTAGGTGTTTGTAATTTGTATAATGGGTGGAGTCAGTAATAATGTCATAAGGTCTGTTAGTATATTAGTTCATATACTAATTGGTGCATGTAGTACCACTGTAATTCAAATAGTATTAAGTATAGAACTAATATAATTAAAAGGACATATTTTTAAAGAATAATTTGGAAGAAAAAATAAAATTTTCTCTATTACGATTGCTTCCAAAACTACTAGAAATCGGACCCAAAGACACGCTACAATAGATGGTACATAGCTTCCACCACCATCATTATTAACAGTGGTGAAATCAAGAAATTAAATAAGGAAGGGTATTTATTCAAATATAATTAACACTCTAGTAATTTTTATATATATATATAGTGAAATTAATTATATTTGTATATCAATAATGATGCATATTATCTTATATTGAGATTTTTTCACAAAATTTTCATACATAAAAATATAATTTATTGTAGTCACTTTATTTTTAATGAAACAATCACTATTGTTTTCATAAACTTAAAAATACCATTGACATTTTATTCTAAATATTATTTTTGTTTAAAATTTTATTTATATACATATAGTTTAAAAAAAAAAATGGAAAATTCCGGAGGCACATGGCCCCCTAAGCCCACGTGGCTCCGCCACTGATCATCAATATTCATTTCCATCCTATAGCGATTGCTTCTCAATCAACGTTCATTACGATTGCTACCTTGATGAAATAATCAACATTCAATTCTCGATCAAATCAAGGGGCAGACCTAAAATTTTGGGACATTTTCCTAAATAAGCTAAAATAATAGATCAATTCCTAAACTAAGTCTAGTTTTCAAACAATTCTCAAAATGAGCTAACTCGCGGTTCACAATCGCGATTTCAACATTTTTCCGCCTGCCCCGCGTGGAAGTGGGCAAAACTTAAATTCGTGGTTATAAAAAGCGTTTTCGATTACCAAATCGCGGTTACAAAACGCGATTTTAATTAAATTTTTTTGCTTTTGAACTCGCTGTTACAAATAGCGATTTTATCCAAAAACATTTTGTTCTTAATTCGCTGTTGAGAACCACGAAACAATTCTGAACTCGCTGTTTGTAATCACGAGTTTAACAAAAATCATTTTTCTTCTGAACTCGCTCTTTGTAACCACGAGTTTAACAAAAATTATTTTTCTTCTGAACTCGCTGTTCCAAACAACGTTTTATGAAAAAAATTGACCTCCCTCTTTCAAACCACGCTTTTTTGCCAAAATTTTTTTCTCCTATAATTGTTGTTATGAACCATGCTTTTAGCGTAATTTTTTTTTTAGTTTCAATTTAATTGAACTGTAAAGAAGAATTTTTTTTTTTGTTTCTGTTGTCATTGTTTTGGTGATAATGTATTTCAGAATAATTTTTTGGGTTAAAATTGTTTTACTAAAACCGTTCTCATGTTAATTTTTTTTTTCTTTTCTCTTGTCTTTATTTTGGGTTAAAATGTGTAATTCAGCATTTTTTTTTGGTTTGACTAAAGTAAATTTATTTTATTTTTTCTTGTGTTTGTTTTGGGTTAGAAGGTAATAATGTAATTCGTAATTTTTTTGAGCTTTAGTAAAGTCGTTTTGATATAAATTTTTATTTTATTTTATTTTTTCTTTGTTTTGGGTTAGAAGGTGTTATTCAGTAATTTGTTTGAGCTTTAATAAAGCCGTTTTCATTTAAATATATATATATTTTTCTTTTGTCTTTGTTTTGGGTTAGAAGGTGATAATGTAATTCATAAATTTCTTTTCGCTTTACTAAAGTCATTTTCGTATAAATTTTTTTATTTTTTATTTTTTTCTCTTATCTTTGTTTTGGGTTAGAATGTGTTATTTAGAAATTTGTTTTGGCTTTACTAAAGCCGTTTTCATGTAAATAATATACATATTTTTTTTTTTTCTGTTGTCTTTGTTTTGGGTTAGAAGGTGATAATGTAATTTATAAATTTCTTTTCGCTTTACTAAAGCCGTTTTCATGCAAATTTTTTTATTTTTTATTTTTTTTCTCTTGTCTTTGTTTTGGGTTAGAATGTGTTATTCAGAAATTTGTTTTGGCTTTACTAAAGCCGTTTTCATTTAAATAATTTTTTTTTTTTCTGTTGTCTTTGCTTTGGGTTAGAAGGTGATAATTTAATTCATAAAACCTTGAGGAAAAAACACATAAGTCTCCCACAAAAATACATAAGTACTACAGACATAAGTCTCGGACAACAATACATTGTGGACACCATGAACTGAACACACAATACATAGATAAACATAACAGTTAGACAGACAAATATTAGCTAGACAATCTGACAAACTCATTATGGAAACACTTACTCTAACACAGACATTACATATTAATGCATGACCTAATATTGGCGAAGTGTAGACATTAACACCTAATTCGCGCTTAAATCGGTAGGTGGCTCAGAGTCCGAACAATCCGAAAGCTCAGCGTCAGAGACAAGCTGAGGATCCACCATGATACCCTTGATAGCCGCATCATTTGGTTTTGTTTTGTTCTTATGGGCATCCTTCTTAACTATGTATAGCTGCATATTGGGGGCTAACCTACGGCCCATTTGAGAAATCTCATGTTGTAGTCTTTCACATAGTCGATCAACATTATCAGGATCTTCCTTTTGGATTTCAACAGAACGTTCTTTTGGCACCTTCAATCGATTTTCCCGACATAATCTTTCCATTTGGACTTGCTCTATAAATAGTGCGGGCCACTTCAGAAGTCTAGCGTTTGCTAAACCATATCCTGTTTGATTATCTGATGGTTGCTCCACCAAACCACATGGATCTCGATAGTACTTGGGCATGCCAAAATGTCGCTTCCCAAACCTATCATGATAAGCACAAGAGGCATCTAACAAAGGAAATAGTGTTTCATCTTCAGCATCGCCACTTCCCCTTCCCCTTCCCCTTCCCCCTCCTCGTCGTGAACTGTCACCCCTTTGCAAGTTCCTACCACCTCTGCGATTCCCACTCCCTCCCATGAACCATGTAGCCATGCTAATTTTTTAAAACAAATGAATGATAATTTCGTAGGGCGAAATGAGTTGTAAGGTTGTGTCTTCACCTTTAGTCGTTTATATAGTTGGTTATGAACAGCTTTAGAAAGATGGCCCTGCATGACAATCCCACATATACGAACAAGGTATGAGTTGTCAGTAGAATGAAAAAACAGAGAAAAGGAAATATTGTGTACCAAGTCACGTGACTTGACAATCCATCTGCATATACCGACAAAGTAAGGCATGCTCACTGTAAGGTAAATCAGTGAATTCACTGTTGCCATGTGACTTTCTGAATTGAGAATCGCACATATATTAATAAGAAATGAGTTGTCATTGTAATAAAAAAATCGAGCAAAAATTTGAGAAAACCAAAGTCTGTGCACTAGGTCACATGACTTGACAATCCGTCTGCATATACTGACAAAATAAGGGCATGCTCCTTGTAAGGTAAATCAGTGAATTCACTGTTGCCATGTGACTTTCTGAATTGAGAATCCCACATATATCAAATTGGTGGTGAGGTAAATCTGTTTGTGTATAAATAATTGTAAATAGTGATTTTGACAAGCAAATTAAGTAAAATCAATTGGGTTTTAAATTCCTTACTAGAGTCATCATTTTGACTGGACTTCCAGGAATTGGAAGCTGACTCTTTCTTCTTTCCCGATGGAGATTGAAATTCTTTACATATAGGATCCCTATTTCACGAGCCCCAGTTAAGAGAAGCTTTTCACCGAGTTACCTATTCTGTTTTATGTGTTGTTCAAGGTGGTTGTTCGTTTGTATGAACTTTATTTAGTTCCCCAATTGGACCAACCACTTGGCTTTGAGCTTGTTTGTCCAGCCCCCCCAAGTTTAGTTATCTGTCAACCCCCCGTTCCTTACTAGAGTCATTATTTTGACTGAACTTCCAGGAATTGGAAGGCGACTCTTTCTTCTTTCCCGATGGAGATTGAAATTCTTTACGTACAGGATCCCTATTTCACGAGCCCAGTTAAGGGAAGCTTTTCACCGAGCTACCTGTTCTATTTTATGTGTTATTGAATGCGGTAGTTCGTTTGTCTGAACTTTATTAGTCCCCCAACTGGACCAACCACTTGGCTTTGAGCTTGTTTGTCCAGCCCCCAAGTTTTAGTTATCTGTCAACCCCCATTCCTTACCAAAGTCATCATT
>NW_021025777.1:3220563-3246927 GCF_004153795.1 Camellia sinensis | reverse complement strand
TATGAAACATATTATGTAAAATTACTTTGTGTTATATATCTAAAAAATATTATACAAATTAGTGTGATATATTATGCAAATGTATGATAATTAGTTAGAATATTCTTCAATTCGCCAATCCGCCAAAAACTGCCCAAATCGCAATTTGCCAATTCGCCATTCGATTTATAATTTTACTCTCAAATCGCCCGAACCACACCGCACACACCCCTAATGCTATATAGTCAATCCAAGTTTTAGATAATTGTTTTGGTTCATGCCCAACCATCACATTGCCCACTTATTTATTTTTTAAAATGGTAAAAATTTTGTAAAATCTTTTATAAACAAAATAAAAAATATCATGAATATATATATTTGGCATATTTATTAATATTCTAAAACTTCAATTAAGAAATTATATATTTATTCTTAAAATATTTCTAATATTAAATTATATTTACATATGAAAGAATTATTTAAGATCAGATTAAGTTAGTTCATAAATTTTATTTTTAGCATAGAACTTGATCAAAGAAGTGAAATATCAAAACAAATCATAATTTTCAATTTAAATTTTATTTAATACAAATTTTCATGTAAAATGTTTTAATATTTTTAAAATAATTAATTATTTGTAAAATGAAATTACCATTCAAAAAAACACTAAAAAAATTATTTTTTAGTAGTGTGAAAATTCATTGACCAAAGAATTAATTGATGAGATATAGAAGAAGAAAAAAAATCAATGAATGAGGCTAATATAAAGGGTGCTTATAATCATATACACAAATTTCTTTTCTCAGCCATCATATGTATTAAACAATTTATAGTTTAGGCATAAATATTAGTACATATGAGTGTAGAAAACAAATTAAAAAAGAAAATAAATGTGCAAAAGAAATTAAATATGTGTAATTAAATCAAAATATTTTGAAAGTTCCTAATTTTTATCATGAATTTTAAAATTTTGAGAGTAATTATATATGGTATGAATAATATAGTAATATAGTAAGAAACATGTTTAAATGTTTTTTAAAGGAAATAAAAATCAATGGGAAAGGATTACGTTGGAAAGATATGAAATATATATATTTTTTAATCTTTTCTTTTGAAATTATAAATTATGAAATTATTAATATTTTAAAAACTATTACTTTAATGGATTAGTCAATACTACTTTTTAAATATATTTTTTAATTCAATAAATTTACAAATTTATTATGAAATTTTGAAATTTTCACAATATTCCTCACAAAAACTTACTTTATATAATAGATGGATAGATGGATGGATTATATACCACCTTGATGAAATAATCGACTCGTCCATTACAAAAAAACAATCATGTCAAAGTGGCTTACTGTGCTCTGCACTGCCCTTGTGTGGTGTTGCTATTTCTGCAGTATCCCTGCTGCCACTTCTGTGGCAAATAATGAGGCAGATAGAGTTGCATTGCTCGCCTTCAAGGCTGCAATTGTTGAAGACCCATTTGGTGCCCTCTCTTCCTGGAATCATTCACTCTACTACTGCCACTGGAACGGCATTTTGTGTAGTCGTCTGCATCCTGAGAGAGTTATTGGGCTAACTCTAATGTCCCAAGGCCTGGTTGGATCGCTCTCACCTCATATAGGAAACCTCTCCTTCCTCAAAAGTATCATTCTTCACAACAATAGCTTCCACGGCCCAATCCCACAGGAGATGGGTCGCTTGTTTCGGCTACAAACAATAGAATTCAGCTACAATTTGTTTGGCGGTGGAATACCCAACAACCTTTCTCGGTGCTCAAGACTTGAACGGCTCAACTTCACCCACAACAACCTAACCGGAAACATCCCAACTGAGTTGGGCTCTTTGTCAAGGCTTCGAACTTTAGCCTTGTATACAAACAAGATTTCAGGTACCATCCCTCCTTCCATTGGAAACCTCTCATCTCTTTCCTATCTCGATTTATCGGAATGTAATTTGCATGGGCAGATTCCGGGGGAAATTGCTAGGCTTCGACGCCTGATATTTGTCTGGTTATCTGCGAATAACCTATCTGGCAAGGTTCCATCTAGTCTTTACAATATCTCCACCATCATTTTGTTATCAGTAGCTGCTAACCAACTTGAAGGAAATATTCCTCCTGATATAGGCTCCACACTTCCTAATCTCAAGTTGCTTTATTTTTGCGTCAATTCGTTTACCGGAACAATTCCTACTTCACTGTCAAATGCTTCGGATCTCAAATCGATAGAATTATGTGCAAATGATTTCAGCGGGACAATGCCAAGAGATCTTGGAAAACTTCTGGGTCTCAGAATTATAACTGTTCATCAAAATCGGTTGCAGGATGACTTATCTTTTATTTCGTCTCTAACAAATTGCACCAGTTTACAAGTTATTGATGCGGGTGACAATCTTTTTAGAGGTTCATTGCCTGACTCCATAGCTAATCTCTCCACATATCTTAACATGATAAATTTGCCGTTAAATCAAATACATGGAATCATTCCATCTAGCATCGGGAACCTCCTCAACCTCACTACCTTATCTATGGAAATGAATAATCTTGCTGGCCCTATTCCATCCTCCATTGGCAGACTTCATAAGCTGTGTATTATGTTCTTACACCAGAACAAATTCACAGAACTTCCATCTTCGATTGGTAATTTGACTTCGTTGATTTCTCTCAACTTGGGAGAAAACAACATCCATGGAAGCATACCTCCGACTTTGGGCAATTGTCATAGCTTGTTGGAATTAGACCTTTATAAAAATAATTTCAATGGTTCAATACCCCCTGAAATTATGAGTCTCTCCTCCATTTCAACATCCCTCACATTAGATCACAATGCACTAACCGGTTTTCTTCCATCAGAAATCGGGTCTTTGAAAAACCTTGCAAACATGGATGTGTCCTATAATAAATTATCGGGACCCATACCAAACACTCTAAGCAATTGTTTGAGTCTGGAGTGGCTTTACTTGGAGGCCAATTCATTTGAAGGAGAGATACCTCAAAGTTTGAGAATGTTGAGGGGCTTAAGAATGTTGGATCTTTCACAGAACAATTTGTCAGGGAAGATCCCAAGTTATCTAGGTGAGCTTCGACTAGATATGTTGAATTTATCTTTTAATAGGCTACATGGAGAAGTTCCAATACAAGGAGTGTTTCAAAATGGGAGTGCAATTTCAATTGTTGGAAATAATGAGTTATGTGGAGGTATTGCAAAATTAGACCTTCCTCCTTGTCCACCATCCAAATCAAGCAACAAGAAGCTATCTCATGGGATGAAAGTGATCCTACCAGTGGTTGGTCTTCTGATATTTTTATCTTTGTTTGTTAGCTTCTTTATATTTCTTCAACGGCGTCATGTTTCAAAAAAGACCTCTAGCACGCCATCAATCAAACATCAATTTTTTAGGGTTTCTTATGCAGAGCTTCTCAAAGCCACCAATGGATTCTCAGAGGCTAATCTAGTTGGTGTTGGGAGTTATGCTTCAGTTTACAAAGGGGTTCTTGATCACGTTCAAATGGTTGTTGCAGTGAAAGTGTTCAATCTTCAGACCAGAGGAGCTTCTAAGAGCTTCATGTCAGAATGCAAAGCACTAAGAGCCATAAGGCACCGGAATCTTTTGAAAATTTTGAGCATTTGTTCCAGTGTGGATTTCCATGGTAATGAGTTCAAAGCTTTGGTATATGAATTTATGGCCAATGGAAACTTGGGCAATTGGTTGCATCAAGTCAGAGTTGGAGACCATGAGCAACTAGAGGAACCTAGAAATCTTAAACTAATCCAGAAGTTGGACATTTCAACGGATATTGCCTCTACACTAGAGTATCTTCATTGTGGTTGTGAGTCGACAATTATTCATGGTGATCTAAAGCCAAGTAATGTTCTTTTGGATGATGAGATGACAGCCCATATTGGAGATTTTGGGTTGGCAAAAATTATTTCTGCTATTTCAAGTGATGTGGCACATGGTCAAAGCAATTCAGTTGCAATAAGGGGAACCATAGGCTATGTTGCTCCAGGTAGAAAATCTTTTCAATTTCCTTGGAGTAGAAAAACTGAACTTGCAATAGGAAAAATATAATATATATATATACACACACATGAATACATTTCGGCATAAACACACAAACCATGGCTTCTACGAAATAGTGGGCACCTACATGGTTTTAATCATTATTTTTATGCAGATTCCATGCCATTTATGAATGCTTCTAATGTGTGCTTCCACCTCCTCACCGTTAGCAAACCAAGTACTAAGTTTACTTTGTTTAATGTGGTCGTCCTTAATCTTAGTATAAATATTACCATTGAAGTATATATCATTTAATGTGGCCATGCTTAAACTTGGCTACGAAAGACTTGTGTTAATCGTTTGTGCCTCCTCTGTTTTTTTTTTTTTTTCTTTATAAATATTCTTTATGTAATTATAGTATGAAATTTTAGTCTGATCAAAATAGTCCATGGTATCTACTAGTGGAAAGAATTAATATACTAGTTTGCTACCAAAGCATTTTCTAAAAACTTACTCATTGATTGGAAACTTGTATAGTTGATTCTGACGGAATATCTCATGCAAGACTAATTTTTGTTTCCTTCAATAGAAAAATACAATCAAACTATGTGATTCTCAACAATTGCTCACCTAGTCAGTTGCAAACACAAACAAAAATATTGTAATTGAGGGGGACAGAATTAAGGACATCAGAGCATTAAAAAGTTTGTTGAGTTTCATTAAAAAAATTATTAAATACATCTATTGAGATTACAACTATGCCAACTAACTGGACTCATTTTTCACACTAACATTGGAAACAATTTGCAGAGTATGGCATGGGGGACATGGCTTCCACACTAGGGGATGTATACAGCTTTGGGATTCTTTTACTAGAGATGTTTACAGGTAAGAAACCAACTGACGATATGTTTAAGGATCATCTAAATCTTCATAACTTCGTTAAGAATGCATTGCCTGATCGAGTGATGGAGATTGTGGATCCTTGCATCCTATTGGAGCATAACACAAAAAGGTGGATTAAAGACTGCATGGTTTTTATTCTACGAATTGGGGTTGCATGTTCAATGGAATCGCCAAGAGATCGGATGGAAATGGGGAGTGTTATTAGTGAATTGTGTAAGATAAAAAATACTTACATGAATGAAGGGTTGAACCAAGACTAGGAAGTTGGAAGAGGTTTTGCAACATGAAAACCAAAGGTGTGTAGCATACCCTCTTGACCTATGCATATGCATACTAAAATAGAAAATGCTAAACTCAAAAAAAAAAAAAAAATTATTTGAATTTCTTAGCACTATACACAGAGACATGAATTTTGCCTATATTTATTAATATGGCCCTTACTAATTTGTGACTGGTGGTAAGAAAATCTGATGAAAAATTCGTGTGTGTATAACATTACTCTACCAAAATACATCTTTCTCTCTATTGAAGCATCTCAATTTCATTTTCTCATTTTCTTTTTCTTTTTTCATTCTAATCAATTCATGTAGCAAATATGAGTTAGTAGATTAAAGTTTTTTTTTTTTTTTTTTTTTTTTTTAGGTAGTAGCTTAAAGTGAACTAAAGCATGTTTATTTTTTTGTTGATCAAGGTTACTTCCAAGGTCCTCCATAAATGGTTACCTCAACAATATGCTACTTCAACAGCCAGTAGAATACTAGTGGTAGCTTTATGTTATTGTTGCCTCAGCAAACTTTAATCCATTGCTTGATAAGTAACTGCCACTTTCCTCCTTTGGTAAGATTGTATTATATCAAACATATGTTCATGTGGGATGTTATGTTTCTAGCTAAGATTGCGTGCTTGGGATTACCAATATTTGTTCCTGTTAAATTAAAACTATCATTTTGTTGTATCTTGACTTTTCCTTGAAATTGCATGTCCATGTATCAAAAATTATTTGTTTTGTAGCTTTGTTTGACATTATTATAATTTTCCTTTTAGTCATGGTAACTCTGTGTAATATAGACTCATGCACTACTAGCACTAGCACTAGCACTAGCACTAGGAGTCCCACCAGGACATATATATGTGACAATCAAACTATCATGTTATATAAGCTCTATATTGCATTGGAAACAAAGGAAAATATGTAAAAACAAAATCTTGCTATGGGTGTTTTTGAAGATCTCAATTGAGCCAAATATGCCTTGTCATATGCTACAAAGAATCAAAATTCAAAAATACATATGTTAGAAGAGACACATTACATAAAGAAATAAAAGATTACTGACTTGAGGGGCTTAATTCCACCAGACGACTCCGGCTGACTCTAGTAACAAACAAACATAGTTTTGGAAGGTATATATGCATACCTTTGTGG
This sequence comes from Camellia sinensis, assembly GCF_004153795.1. NCBI lineage: Eukaryota > Viridiplantae > Streptophyta > Magnoliopsida > Ericales > Theaceae > Camellia > Camellia sinensis. Next base: position 3,240,605 of record NW_021025777.1, on the reverse strand, counting down.
CTCAGCATAAAAAGAGTCTAAGATACTGAAGTGATCGAGTCCAACATCCTGACACTTTTCTTAGCCGTTGGCTGCACATCAGAATTGGAACTGTCCTTTTAACTCTTCGTCCATAATCTCTTTGATAAAAGTAGCAATACTCTCTCAGCATGGTTTCTATGAATAATTCCCACTGAACTCTGCAAGAACTCCACCATCTTCTGACTACAATTCCCAAAAAACTACAAGACATCAAAGAAAATTTTCCTCAATATGGAATGTTTGAGGTTCATAGTTCGTATATTATAGTTTCATTCAATCCATATTGAAAAATGAAGTTGTTCTGAGATTTGAAGTACAGTCCTATTCAAAATTCAGTGACTATAGCAATGACCATGCTCGAGGCCCAATTACAAAGTTTAGGCAGATCAATTGAATTCACTTCAGCTTTCCTCATCCTTAATACAAGACAATAAATTAACAACATATTTTTATAAAGAACACAACAAAAGTATAGATTCCAAGCACTATAAATCTACCACAATCAGTTGTCTCAAAATTATTATTATTATTTTTAATTTCAATTCATATAGTCTAATTAGAAATAGTCCATCCAAATTTGTCTATAGTATAGGGGGATAAAAGATAGTTTCTTTAAATGGATGGGAAGGTGGTTGTGGGCACTGACAGAGTGAGCACAAAAGGGAATACTACATTTTATCTATATAGATTCTTTTGAGCTATGCAACACCCTTCTTCTCCACTAGCTTAAACCCTAGAGAGAGAGAGAAAAAGAAAAAAACTACTACTGGCGGCAGTGGCGGAGGCGAAGGGTAGAGAGCAAGAGTGGAGATATCAACGGGAATGCAGACAATGGATCCCATTTTTCCTAGTGTGGGATAACAAGGATCAAATTAATCCCTAATTCAAATAATAATTAGAAAGACATGAGTTTGATTAATTAATTTACTCAGAATTTCCATCGAGGAAGTTCTGAAAAATTGCAAAAGAGACTTCTGGGAGTTGGATTGGGAAAGGAAAAAAATAAGGGTGATTCTACGTAAACCACTATTTAACCTCTTTACACTCTCCATCTCATTACACCACTATAAAAAATGTAATTCTCATTACACCCCCAATATATTACCAAAATTAACCCTAAATTAACTATTTCATCTCTTTACATCACTAATTTTGAAAACACGATGCTAAATAATATACATTATTTCGGTGTTATGCTGCCGGAAAAAATAGATCTCTACAGCGTTTTGTTACTATACATTTACAGAGCCACTTTCTTCCAAATAATGATTTTTTAATTTGTGGTGGGCTTGTTCGGTAATACAACGCTAATTAATTTAAATTACTCTAGTGCTATATTACCAGACAATATTTTTTTTCTCAGCATTATGTTGCCATCCAATTAGATGATAACAAGAAATTAATTTGGGCCACTTGTAAAGTGCCTGTTCAGTGATACATTATTATACAAATGGGATTACTCTCTAGTGTCATGTTGCCAAACTACAATAGAGTTGTCTAGGCCCCCGTCGCTGTACATTGAAAGATTTACTTTTTCCTTGAAGCATCCATAAAAAAATTCATAAATCAAACACGCATCCATAAAATCATACATAAAAAGTATCCGTAAAATTATCCATAAAAATATCAAGTGCACGAATACCCATAAAATCTGTCATTGTTTGTATCCATCAATCAAACATGTTATCACAATTCGTCTTGGTAATTTGTAGGTATTTTTCTCCCTTACTAGAAATAGACATTCACACTTTTTAGAACATGTCTACCTCAATCGTTCCCCCCTTGATCTTCCTGTTGTCTCTATAGTAACCACTTATTTTCTCAAGCAAATGTAAGCCTTGGTTTTCTGCCATTGCCTCCCGCATCTGATGTCTTTATAACAATGACAAATCCAGTCTCCTTCCCAACGTCAGAAGCCCATTTAATTAATGCTTCATGACTACTAAAAATCTAAAGATAATAAATACATTTATACGTTAAATTATTAATAAAACTTAATACAAATTAAAAAAAAAAATCGCATTCATAAAAAAACTTAACAAATCTCATCTGTAATAAATTCATGACTAAAGTCCACTAATATTGCAGTACTTGCGTTGTTGCAATGAGTATAAGTATATCCTTCTAGGAAATAAAGTAAAAAATATAAAAAAATGAAACTAAAAATACATAGTAATGAGAAGCCGAACAAATTAAAAAAATTCAGTTTGGGGTTATCGAAAATGTATCTTTTATTTGGTAGTTGGTTACCGGACTTACATTTTTTGTTCGGCAATGTGATGCCATACTATTTTATTTTGTTCGATTTCGAACCACCGAACGAAAGTTGAACACCAGTCCAGATAAATGAAACAAAAACCTACCAAATAAATAAAAAAAAAACTCACCATTTTACTTTTTTGATGGTTCTTCACCACCGTTTCTTCATCCATTGCTTTCTTTAATGATCAAAATACTATGATTCTCACTTTTTCAAAAAAGATGCGTAAGAGAAAAGAAAAATTAATAAAGGAAAAAAGAGAAGTAGGGATTGAAGATTAAGGGGTGTAAGGAGATAACAAAATATATTTAATTTTAGTGTTTTGTCCTTAAAGGTAATTTCACACATGGATAAAATTTGGGGGGGGGGGAAAAAACTCATTTTTTTTATCAGCAAAGAAAAGGAAACTTTATTGATGAAATGAGCAAAAACAAGCAACAAAATACATCAATAAATGAGGGAAGTGCAAAAAGCATCATAGCTAACACTCCACAATCCCAACGAGGTTGGCACCAAGGAGGAAGCACAATCATCTGCTAGCACTAAACCCACAGATTGGCAAGAAACCAATCCAAAACAAAGAAATAGAAACTAAAATAAAAAACCACCCAATCACACAGCCTTCCAAATCTGCCAATTTGTATCCCAAAACTGCATCAATTTGTAGCAAACCACCCAATCACACCAGCAGCAAACCCAAGCCAAGACTTCTATAAAACTTTTGTGGCCCAAAACTGTTGCACTCTCCTAGTGCAACCCAAATCCAAACTGCCCAGACAGCAACCGTTAGAACAAACTGCTCCAGAAGTAGTACAAAAATACTCCTTTTCACCATCAGTTGCAGTTCAGCACAAATTTACTCCTTTTCAGCATTCTACACTACAGCAGATCAGGTCCAACATGCCCAGACAGATCAACATCAGCCAACTGTTCAGAAGAAGGGAAGCAATCCTTCCAGCAAATTGTTGAATACTCCATTAGCAGCCAGCTAACATCAGTGAAGAACAGAATTTTATAGCCAACTAGCAGCACAGAATTATGCAGCCAAAACCAGAATTGTGCAGCAACAATGGCCAATTCACAAAGCTGACTAACAACACAACTACATGGGATCAGAGGAAAAACACAAACAAACAGGGCACCCCCTTCAGCCAGCAACACTTGCAACCAGCAGAACTTGACCTGCATCTACCTATGTATCAGAAAGGTGGCTGCTCTGATGGACTGAAATCCCTAGCAGCAACAAAAGCACCCAAAATCTCTCAATACAACAACACAACAGCAGTCTACCTAATAGGTAACAACCTATGAGCCAGTCTATTAGCGACAAAACAGAACAAAATTCACCAACTGAGATCCTAGACAACACCTGACTTGTGAAAAATTAAACACGACATCATTGACTGAAAATGAAGCATCCCTGAACTGAGATCTTATCCAAATTGCTAACCTCACCTTGATACATTCACACAGGGCCTGAAAATTGGGTTGGACTGCCTTAAACACACACTTATTTCTATAACTCCACACAGACCACAACACTGCTGCTGGAAGGGTCTTCCACACCAGATTTACTTTTTTCCTAAACTTCCAACCCATCCACCAGATTAAAAGACCATCTATGGATTTGGGAATAACCCATTGAATACCCCACCAATCGATAATAGCAGACCAAATTTTCCAAGTAAAAGAACAATGAAGCATAACATGGTCAAGAGATTCTCTGACCTCATGACAGAATATACAATTAAGGACTTCTTCCCCCTCTAGAATTCCAAACCTATGAAGCAAATCTTTGGTTTTCAGTCTTCCTCTCCAAGCTAACCAAGAAAAAATTTTTGCTTTAGGTGGGGAAAAATTATTCCAGATAAGATCAACTGATCTGTGAGTAGGACCATCATTGAGCATACCCCAAGCATAAACAGCATTAACCTTAAAAATACCTGGCTGAGCAGCCTTCCAACCCAAACTGTCAGCTACATCACTTCTTAGAAGAGGGCCTGACCCCAGAGCAGTGGTTAATCTGACCAACTCGCCTTCTTCCCAAGCCCGAAGTGGTCTTTTGAAATTGAAAAACCACCTAGATTGACTATCTCTTCTGGCTACCTGAACATTCAAGGAAATCTCTTTATCAATAACCAACTGGAATAATCTAGGAAATTGGCATAAAAGATTTGTTGAACCCAACCAATTGTCTCTCCAGAAACTAATTCTTTGCCCATTACCTATTAAGATTTCCACATTATCCTTGTAAAATTGGAGAATACTGCCATTCCTCTGGGCCACTGATAAGATGTCTTTCCAAATCTAGGATATAGGACCATGAACATCCTTATCAGGGAACCATCTACCCCAACTGAACCATACTTTTCGCAAATAACCATCTTCCATAGTGCCTCATCCTCTTGCCCATATCTCCACCACCATTTTAAAAGCAAACTATCGTTGGCTAAGCTGATGTTTTTGATCCCCAGCCCTCCTTGTTTCACACTCATGCACACTTCATTCCACCTGACTAAATGCAACTTGCTGCTACGCTCAGAGTCGCCCCACAAAAATGATGCTTGAATCCTATCCATCTCTTTTGCAACACACACAGGTATTTTAAAAAGAGACATGTAATACACAGGTAAAGCAGACAACACGGACTTAATGAGTGTGACTCTACCAGCAAAAGATAACACTCTTCTCTTCCACCCAGTTAACTTTTTCTTGAAATACTCTACAACTGGCCTCCAAGTCAAGCTCCTGCTAGGGCTGGCTCCCAGTGGTAATCCTAGATACTTCAATGGTAATTTCGTGCTTAGACAATTCAATTTCCTTGCAAACTCATCAACCTCCACTTCTGCCACACCCACCCCACACACAACACTTTTGGCAAAATTGATCCTTAGTCCTAAAATTACTTCAAAACACCTAAGGATTCTTTTTATAGCCAAAATTTGTGACCCTTCAGCCTCACAAAACAGCACTGTATCATCAGCAACTTGTAAGTGAGATATATTCAACCCATTGGCACCTACAGATATACCTCTAAACATACCCATATCTTTAGCTCTTGATATGAGTATATTCAGACCCTCAGCTACAACATTAAACAAGAAAGGGGATAAAGGATCACCTTGCCTTAAACCTTTTTGAGGGCAAAACTCTAGTGATGGTGATCCATTAACAAGAATTGACACTCTAGCAGAAGAAATGCATTCCTTTATCCATTTGGTCCAGGTAGGTCCAAAACCAAAATTCTCTAACATTTGAAGAAGGAAATTCCAGTTAACAGTGTCATAGGCTTTTTCGAAATCCAACTTAATGATTAGCCCCTTTCTGTTAGTCTTCTTCCACCAGTCCACAATCTCATTTGCAACAAGAACACCATCCATGATATTCCTACCACTTAAGAATGCTGATTGGACTCTATCAATGATTTTTGGCAACACTAATTTCAACCTGTTGGCCAAAACTTTAGCCACCACTTTATAGACTGAACTGATTAGGCTGATAGGTCTAAAGTCTGTAATTGCTTCTGGACTAACTATCTTGGGAACGAGGGTCACAAAAGAACAATTGATTCCATTACCCAATACACCATTATCATGAAACTCTTGCATGAATTTCATAATATCATCCTTCATAAATTTCCATCCCTTTTGGAAGCAAATGAGATTAAAACCATCAGGCCCCGGGGCCTTATTGCCATCGCATTCCTTGATTGCTGCCCAAACCTCTGTTCTTGAGAACTCCTTCACCAAACAAGATTGAATCTGGTTTTGATGCCACTGCTTGTTTCAACTCCGCAGGATCCTCATATAGGGTACCATTAATCTTCAGTGAATCAAGGACGTTCTTACTATGCCTTCTTGATGCCATAATATGGAAATATCTGGTGTTTTTGTCCCCTTTTAAGGACCAATTCAGTCTGGATTTCTGCAGCCATAGCCACTCTAGCCTTTTTCTAAGCTTCCACACTTCATTTCTGATCTCAATTTTTTGTCTAACTTCAACTTCTACAAGATTTCTCTCTTCAGCTGTTAGATCCCACGAATGTAGCTCAGCCTCAGCTTCTTGGAGCTTGGACTCCACATGCCCGAATACCTCCACATTCCAAATCTTTAGTGCTTGTTTAAGTGTTCTCAATTTCACCATAATTCTGAATCCAGCCCACCCTTCCACTTGTGTGCCAACCCAAACCTTTTCAACTTCTTTAAGAAAGCTGGGATGTAGCACCCAGGCATTTAAGAATTTGAATGGTTTGGGACCCCAATCCCTATCATCTTCCTTCAATAAAATTGGGCAGTGGTCAGACAGTATTCTAGGCAGGCCCCATAACTTAAAGTTAAACCACACAAGCCATTCCGGATTTAGTAGGAACCTATCGATCCTACTCCAGCATGCACCTGACTGTGAATTACTCCATGTATATTTCCTACCAAGCATAGGAACATCAACCAATTCAATATTATTTAAAAATTCATTGAACTCCTGCATCCCCCTATCTCTTCTCACACAGCCTTTCCTTTCTCCAATAGCTTTAATTTCATTAAAATCCCCCCCTAAACACCAAGGTTTTGGAAAGGATGCTTTCAGGTTATAAAGGACCTTCCACAGTTGACTTCTACCTCTATAATCATTAGGGGCATAGACATTACCAACAACACAATCAAAACTATGATAAACCAGACCTGATAGCAGAATAAAATTCCTAGAACTGCAACAATTCTTCACCTGAAACACATGAGGTTTCCATAGACATAACAAACCCCCTGCACTCCCTACTGCATCCACCTCCATATACCCCAGTTCATCTTCTGCCCATAGAGATCTGACAAATCTTTCATCAATACTTGACTTTTTAGTTTCTTGAATGAACACCATATCCACCCCTTTTGCCTTTAAGAGATTTCTGATCCTCCTCCTTTTCTCAGGCTTACCCAAGCCTCTAACATTCCATGAAAGAACTTTCATTATGGAACAAACTTTGACTACAAAATCCCCAACAGGTGCAGACTTAAGCACCACCATTCACTCCTTTTTTGGTTAGTCTTTCCTCATCTTGCCTGTCCATCTCCAAAATTTTCTGGATAACACTCTCTTCATTAGCCCCAAAGTCAATACCCAAAACTTTCCCCACCTTCACGGTTTCTTGAGCTTCATTTCGGCTTAAAATCTGTTTATAAGCCCCACTACTGATTGACAGAGATGAAGACATCACAGCTGCCGCAGCTCTGAATATAGCTCCTCTGTGAAATCCTTGGCAGAATTGATGAGTAGAACGCAATTTCCTTATTCTTCTTTGGCTTTGCCCCTTTCTTTTAGTACCCGAAACTTGACCATCCACAGCCACTTTCTTTCCTTTGTCTCTTCCATTTTCTGGTGGTTGCGCAGGGATTGAGGGATCCACTCCTGGTTCGACTATGGCTTCAATAGTAGCCTTTAGTTGGGCTTTTTCCCCATGATTAATAGAATCTCTCTGCAGCTCTCCATGTTCATTCCTTGTTGAGACTTTCCCGTTACGGTTCCGATTGTTATTACCTTCCTTCCTCCCTGACTTGTTCAGTCCCTTGTTCAACAGGGCTGATGGGCTCACTCCTGTGTGGATAACCTGGTCAGTAGACCCCTTAATACGGCCCAACACCACTTCCAAATTCAGCCCAGGCTTAGCCATGCTAGACTCACTTAAACTTCTCATATACCCAGGCATGTACACCTGATCATAGCACTGCTAAGATTTTCTTAATTGAGCCCCCGGTTTTCCTTTACTTTTTCAGAATCTACCTTGAGGACCTACATTAATAGCCATCTCCTTCTCTGATCTTGGCCTACTAATTTCCTTCCCCTGGGTCTTAACATTATTGGCGCAAGAAGCTACAACAGGTTGGGCCACTACACCTTCATCTTCACTGCTGCTAATCTCATCATCAAAATTTCCCACTTCCTCAACTGGGCAGGCATTCTCAGAAAAAACTGCCTTTCCCAAATCAATCGGCCCATGCAACCCATGGTTTAAAATGTTTTGGCCCAAGTCCTCTTCATTTAAATTTTTTTGGCCCAACTCCACTTTGGAGTTCGACCCATGTAAATTTAGACTAGAACCACTCAATCTTCTCATACACCCAGGCGAGAAGACATGCCCATCATTATCTTGTTCAGCTGGTTGTAAGGCATTTAATGCACTGCTACCTGCCACCTTTTCCTTGCATGCTTCAACCTCGAGCTCCTTGCCTACTATGCTACTAGACTCAGCCACTTCCGTGTCACTCTTCCAATTTGCCTCTATTATACTGCCATCCCCACGTGTCAACACTCGACTGGCCTCATTTTTGAATTGCTCAGCACCCTGAGTTGACCCACCTTCTCTGGGTTGAGTTGACTCATCTCTGAGGTTCTGTAGTGGCTTACCCACCCGGTTGGAACCATGATCCTCACCTTTCTCCTCTGAATTGAGTTCCTTCATCTTATCTAGATGATTCAAACAGCTGCAGCACTGATTTATGGTTTTTGCTTCAAGGCCCTGAACTTCCAAGACTCTCACTGGATAAGAAGAGTGTTTAGTCACCAGGTTGATAACACTGTTAACAGGATCCATGCACTTGGTAAGGACCCTAAGCTTGCCACATACGAAGGACTGAGGCAAGCATTCAGCACCATCAATAACTTCACCCCCTATGCTACCAATTTTAACAAGATTGGACCTATTCCATAAATGTAAGGGAATGCCATAGCAAGTGAGCCATACAAGTCTCTCCTGGACCAGAGCAAGTTCTGGCCTCCATTGTATGATGTCATCACACCATTCATGGATAATTTCTTTGATAGAGTTCATCTTTGTTACCATTTCCTCCTTGGACTTGAAAGATAACACCACATCACGACCACCTCCTTGTCTGGCTTCAAACCCATCTATTCCTCTAGCATTAAGCTCGAGGCTCAAACTAATGTTTATACATCTGACTTTTAGCCGGACTAAGACACTGTCGTAAAGCCACCCATTACCATACTCCTCGGCCTGAACTGAAATAGAGTCTCTGTCCTGTGTCTGAATACCTCTTACCACGTCTGCGAACGTTTTGTTGTTGGAGAAGTGATGTGAGCCTCTCCAGAGTTCCTCTCTGAAATGTAACTGCGGTGGATTTTGGGCATGGTACTTCCCCTGTTCTCTGCTTCGATCGAAAGCTGCAAGTTTCACGAATAACTTCTTATCATCCACCCATAGGCCATCCGCCTTCTGCACCGCAACATTTGCAACTACCTCACAGCTATATCTTACAAAACCAAATCTAGTATTGGTCTTCCTGCGACACTTTTGTGGAATGAAAATATCTTTTACAACTCCAAACTTTCCAAACAGGTTAGACAAGCCTTTGGTATTCATTGAGTTAGGTAGATTATCCACAAACACCGTGAAGACTACTACACTACCCACTGATTTCATTGCTTCTTGCTTCCCTCTTTGCTTCACCACTGGAATCCATCCTCCGTTGAGAACCATTGATTGACAAGAACTTCCTCACGTGAAACGTCAGAGCGATAGTGATCACTTAGTGGTGTGTAATTTGCAAAGACGGGGAAAAAAACTCATATGAAGAGTGTAAAGAGATAAAGTAGTGGTGTAAGTAGAATCACCCAAAAATAAAATGGAAAATTACAATGACCTGCCCTAATAAACGTGCACACCATAGATAGCCCCAAATTGTTGGAATATTACAATTATTCCAATCTCTGTATATGTTTTTGTACACTTAAGTTGGATAATTATTCAATAGTCTTGGAATACCACTCACCATGTGTCATTACTTATATGGTCTTCAAACCAATTACCTAATTGAAAATTTTACAAGACATAACAACTATTTTTGTTAAGAAGTTGAAAGACAATGAATTACTCACTTAGTATGGATTCCAATTTCTTATTTGTTAAGAGTAGCATGTAAGCTACGTCATATGATATTTTCGGACCGTTCAATAGATTTCTTTTGTTATCATAGGTCTAAATCGCAATATCAGAATACGTAATCAATTGTGAAATATCAATTTCGTGAGTATCGGTCGATATGTATCAAAATTGAGTGTCATGATCGTTAAATTTTAAAAATCATTAACAGTATGTAGATGGATGTAACAATTTACCATAAAGATTACTTTCTGATACATAACGGAAACAAGCCGATACACTCACCAGATCTGATCTCACCACAAGATCGGATTGAATATGACTCAAATGCGTCAAAAGTCATTACGAACCACCATCACATAACATCTGATTTTTAAAACAATACTTCTTGTAGCCTAGCCTACCATTAGTAAATAAGATGAAATGTGACATCATATTTTGAATTAAAAAATCAAAATTACCCTTCTTATTTTTAAACCAATTCCTTATATGAAACAATCAAAATCACCATTTTTTATTTTTTTATTTTATTTTATTTTATTTTTTAGTATGGGTTTACCATATTTGAATATCTCAACTTCATAGGTGACATTGGCATATTGTGAAACTAATTTGTACCAACGTCAATGATCTAACTCGTTTAGCTAATATTATAAGTATGTATGCAAAAAAATGAATTAATCAAACATAAATAATTACATGATCAAATTACATATATTATAATAAATGTGTAGTTTATTCTTAAAAAATATATAGACTATATAAATAAAAATGATCTAATAGTATGACAATCAATATTGATCTACTTAATTTCTTACATGAATAAGTTTTTTAGTTTATAAAATAAAAAGTTTAGATCACCAAAATAAGTCTAAGTTAATCCGCTAATGAATCAAAAAATTGAGAATTTCATCCTTAATAAATCCCAACTCTTTCTTTTACCACAAACAATAATAAGACAAAAAATAAAATAAAATAAAATAAAATTACGAAGGCCTTGTCTAGGAAGCTTGGCTTAGGTTAAAATAGCCAATAAAGATAAAATACACTTAAATAGCCAATAAGACAAAGGCTCATTTTGGGAAGTGGGTTAAAAGCCACTTCCTAGCTTTTAACCCACTTCTCTCTCTCTCACAAAAAAGTCAAAAATTAGCTTTTAACCATCTTTCCAAAACACTCCAAAATATCACATTCAAATCATAATCATTTTACTTTTTCTCTTACAATCATCAAATCAACTACCAAAAAAAAAAAAATCAACTATCATCACAAATACAATTTTTTTAATCAAGTTAAAATAACCAAAATAATAAAAAAAAAATCAATTAAAATAACCTGTTCTCAAGCTAGATCAAAGTCGGTGGAGCCGCAACAGTAAAACTGAAAATCAAAAAGTAGGATTGATCTCTCATCATGTCATAGCTTTCATTTCGTCTACAACCTACTTAGGCCATGTTTGTTTAGGCGGACTGGATTAGGTTGGATTAGTATTGCCATGGTTAATAGTCTTAGAATTACGAATTCTTTTGGATTGTATGTTCTATCCTATGTTTGGATTGGGTTAGGATTATGAGGAGGGTTTAACAAAATATTATTCAATCTGATATTTGTTAAGGGGATTGGAATAAATAGGATGTGACAGGACATGGGACGTTGAATATATTGACCATAATATCTCTATGATAGTAATCACTGCAGGAAAATCTGGAATTAGCGGTGTTTCTAAAATGCCGCAATAGGCCGAATAAACGCCGCAAAAAGATAAAACAACGTTTTTAAAATTCGTCGCTACTGCGGCCGTCGCTGTATCTTTGTGGCGTTTCAAAAACGCCACTAAAGATTTTAAACGACGTTTTTTAAAACGCCACTAATTCTTTGCCGATGTTAACTATGCACGTTAGAGAAGTTATCTATGACGTAATGATGACGACATTTTGCGACGTTTTTAAGAAAAACACCACGATTTCTCTTTTTTATATAAAAAAAATCAAAATCATAAATAATGATCTTCTGACTTCTGCTCAAACCAAACCTATATCACCCATCACCATTTTCAAAATATATATCCATAATGTGAGTGAGCATTCATTTTTCAATTTTCCATAAAAAAATAAAATAAAACCCCTTAAAACACAAATGACAATACAAAAAAATAAAAATAAAAATTGTTAATATTTTCTCATTTTAATAAAAAAAAATAATAATATTCAGTGTGCTCTCCAAATTCTTTGAAAATAACTTCAAAGCTCTCGTCAGCTTCATCAAGTCATCCAGAGAAAGTAAAACAAAGCAAGAAAAGAGAGAGTGCAGGAATTTAATGTTTGCATTCTATTTAAATAATTACAATGACAGAGGTTAGTATAGTTTTTCAAACGTCATGGTAATATGTATTAAACCCAAACCTTAAGATGTAAGTATAATTTATATCCTAAAAAAAAGAAGTCAAAAATTCATTTCCTTTTACTCTACTTTTTACCCATTTTTTCATAAAAAAATTAAACATCATCACAAACATTAAATTTTTTTTTTTTATCTAAAATAAAAAAAATCACTAAAAAATCTTGTTCTCAAAGGACCCCAAAACTCAACCTCAAACTCAAAATATACACCTAACAAACAAGCCTTTCACCTTGGGTTGTTTTGGAAAGTAAGTCTTTACAGAAAAATCCTCCGACTCACTCGTAGGTCCAAGGCATCGTCTTTGCAGAGATCACCAAGGTGTCCTATTATTCGTTCTAAGTAAGAGACTATATAACCTAAGAACTTGCCCTGACCTTCTAAGACAAGTTCCGCATAATTCAGGATAGAGATCACCAAGGTGTCCTTACCAAGGTACTTGAGAATTTGCCCCTACCTCCTGAGACAAGTTCCGTATAAATCAGGACAGTGGTCACCAAGCAGAACTAGCCCTGGGCTAAGGTCATTGATATAGCGATTCCGGTTTTCCCTTTCTGTATCTGTTGTATTCCGGGCTTGGGTTCCGTGGAGTTGGTGGTTGTATACCTTGTTGTCATCCTTTAATTCCGTATGTTTGAGTTTTGGGATGTGTTGGGCGTGTTTCGAACATGTAGGTTGAGTTTTGGTCCCTAATGTAGTTGCCCAGGTTTTTGGTGTTACGCTCGAGCGGGTCATTCTGAGCTCGAGCGGAGTTTTGGTTTTTGGTTGTCCGCTCGAGCGGGCCTTATTGAGCTCGAGCGGGTTTTACACACTCCTAGTATTTCGTGTCCCTGGAAAACTTCTGCAGGTGTGTTTTTCACGCTCGAGCGGGTATCTTGGCGCTCGAGCGGGTAGTGCTTTGTCTGTGAAAGTTCTGGGAAGGGGAAATCTACGCTCGAGCGGACTGGTTTTCGCGCTCGAGCGGATGTACTTTATTCTTGTGTCTTGGTGCTCGAGTGGGCCTTCTTGCGCTCGAGCGTGTCCAGATTTTTGTGCTTGACGCTCGAGCGTTCTATTCTTCGCTCGAGCGGGTCATACGTATATCAGTTGGCAGCTGGACATTTTTGAATCACTTTTTACACTTTCTCTCTCTCTCTTACTTTCTCAAAATCGATTTTGAGAGCTCCTCTCTGTAGAATCTCCCTTCTCTCTAGGGTTTGATCTAGCTAAAGTGTCCCACTACCTTGTTGTCTTTACAAAAGGTGTGTTGATCGTCGAGGGCTACATTTTGATCCGAAAAGTTTGGATTTTGGAGCACTTTGAATTTCTTCTTCTTCTCCGTTTGAGCTCTAACTTCGAGGTAGGGATATCCTACTCCTCCTTATGAGCTTTGTCTTTAAATTTTAACATTTTGACATGTTGGGGATTGTTGGGTGATTTTGAGAAAGTTTGGGTCTTTGTGTAATTTTACAAAAGATGAGATTTTATTTATATAAGCCTATATGCATGTTTAGCATGGAGAAATGAGATAAATGTTGGGTGATTGATAAAAATGGAACCTTAGGGTTGTTTTGTTAATTATGGAAAATGCCCTAATTACATTGATAAATTAATTTGTGAAATTAATTTTGAGAAATGAGAAGTTGAATTGAGAATGTTGAAATTGGGAACGTATGGGATTAAAGGGTGTAGTTGGATCATCTATCACTCACCTAGTTGAAATGTTGATATTTTATCCATTTGGTGCATTTATTTTCTGTTTAGAAATAACTGCTTTGGGCTATCGGTGGAGGATAGTCTTGATTGTTGTAGACAATGCATGATGATTAGGCAAACTAAAACTAATCGATTGAGTATGCTATAGAATATAGCGGTTGAAATAATACATTAACTTTATGTATTAATTGATTGTGTATATGATCTATGTTTATATACATTGTGTGTGGGAGGAGATAGGGGATGTACTCCACTGTTTAGGGGAAGATAGGGGATGGACCTCTAAACTGGATTTCGTGTGACATTGATACAGCACTACAATGTGTATCAAGTGTGGATTATGGAAGTGTTTGAATTGATTTGATATAGCACTAAAATGTCTATCGTTATCAATTGTGAAATATAGAAGTGTTTCTATGCGTTATTGATACAGCACCAAAATATGTATCCATCATGAATTTCGAAAGTGTTTTAAAGATGAGTCTTCATCTCATTAAGCTATTTGGCTAGGTTCTAAGCCTTGTTTTCAAACTCAAAGTTGAATAAGAAATGGAAACTGAAGTATGCCATGGGCATGAGTGTCGTGAAACTGTAATACGAGATACGTTGCAATACAAGTGTGGACTATCTATTGAATGCTATCATTTTAGTCATTGTTTATAGTTGGTTTAGTATATTTCTGCTGGGCTGTGGCTCACTCTTTATGGGACATCATTTTCAGGTATAGGTAGCATGCCACCTCCAAGGACATAGCTTGGGAGGCAGCAGACTGTTGGGTTGTTTTGTGTTTTTGATTGTATTACATGTATATCAAGCCAAGGGCTTTCTGTGTATAGAGTTAGTACTCTCTTTTTGTAAGCAAGTGTTGACTTGGAAAGTTGTAAGCCCATAGGGCATTTACTTTTGATGTCAACATGTAATACATCTTGTAAAGACTACTCTGATGGAATATATTTATGCTTTATCCACTTATGTTTAGCATGCTATTGTTGGATAGTTTATGGGTTTATTTTGAGGGCGTTACAACTTGGTATCAGAGCGTACCGGGTTTGAATACTTTGGGTTCGTGGGAAGTGATTACTATCACAATAGGTTTGTTTCGCTTGTTAGAGACTTATGTGTGACAGCATGTGTTTATTTGATAACATGTTTATGTGATTACTTGGGTATGGGATTTAATTTCTAGGATGTTGATTGGATCCTCGGGTTTCTGTGAGTCTTGTTGGAAAAGCACTTGATCAATGCTGTTTCTAACCGGAACTCTAGTAACGCCTCGGGACTATCATTATCCGAAAATGAAATTCGTAAATGCTTATGTAGACGTCCCCGAACGCCCCGGGAGGGTTGAGCTCCCGTTCTGTTCATTTTGGGGTCACTACAGCTCAGGACTCTCAAATTTGTCGCGGTTCTAAGTCTGAACCAAAGAGTCCAAATCCGGCAAATCGTTTTGAGAAAAATAGATTTTTTTGAAAGAAGTGCCAAACATGGACTGCTTTGCCAGATACAGAGTCACCACCTAAATATTTTTTAATGGGAAATTTAGGAAACCCTGACTCGGTGCCAAAGGCCACGTGTCCGTCATCACCAAAGTTGCCTCGGCTCGGGAACTTGGGTACGATTGGGGAAGGTCACTTCGTGAGCACCCCCGCTCGCCCGATCAAAGATCGGCCAAGGCACAAGAGCCCTAGAAAGAGGAGGGACTATAGCATAGATAAGGATAACACTCTTAGGGAGTTTATCTTTATCTCTTGGAGAGTCCAGAATAAGCACTGAGCAAGAGTCCATTGAAGCTAGGCTTCTATTGGGACTAGGATTGAGTTTGCTATAAAAGAGAGGCACCCCCATGGGTCTAAGGTACGCAATTTATATTCTGTCTAGTGAGATTAGCACTATTCATTATCTTTGAGAGATATACTGACTTGATCGTCGGAGTGCCCCCGGGTGGAAGAACCACCGCCGGAGCCGTTTTCGTACTCCCGAGGACGGAACGTTGTCTTCAATTCCCCAGTCACCGATACTCCGGAATTACCATGATGGAGTAGGTTTTTGTTTGTTTATTACGTAGCAATTTATCCAATAATTGATGTGCACATTTTGACCCTCTTGCCAATCAGCTGCATCGATATGCGTGAATTGGTGGCACGAGCGATCGAGGATGCATATACTGTGAAATTACATTGCCATGCCCCTCTCCTGTCTCTGTGTGCCAGCAAAATGAAGAATCGACAACTTTTTGGAGCTTGGCACGCATTTCAAAAGAACAAGTTGTAAACAGAGGCTAATTGGGGATCCACAGTGCATTTCCGCGCAGGCAGTCCAGACATGCATCATTCATCAGGAGTAAGCAATCACCTGCTTGCACGCCAGTTTACAGCTTCTTAGTTAATTCGTAAATTAATTAAGGAATTGTACATTATTTCACTGATTATTCTTTATTGGATTGTATATTTATTCGGACCCCCCAGCGAGGGCATAAACTGTAATAAAGGTGCAGTCGTGTGTTTTCTTTGTTATGTCGTTCCAACCCCACGGTCTTCTCCCTTTTATTTATCCCGCATTATGCATGTTAGATTAGGGCATATTTCAATTACATAACCGTATGAAGCAGTTTGCCATCATTCATCTTTTTGCATTCACGGCTAAAACTGCGCATCATTACTAACTGGCATTTTGTATTTCAATTACAAGTTAAATACACATTAAGCTGTAGATTCATTATATGCCATGTTTAGAATAGCCGAGCCTGCATAGTTGCATTTTGCATGTGTTCCATTAGCATTTCTGATATTACTTAGGCATCATGCATGATTATCTATTTGAGCGCGTTTCTGTTTGGCTCGGATAGTACTCGGTAAGTTTATGCTTTAAGCATCCTGCATGCGTTGAAGTGATGCCAATGAAGGCATGCTTACCATGAGGCTAATTGCTTATTGATATATCTGCCTAAAATGCCTGTGCGTGAAGTTGGGTTACTTATTAGGAAATAAATAAATCAAATGTTTGTTTTAAGCCCACCAGATAGTGGGCAAACCATCATTCCTAAAGCCCACCTCGGTGCAACCTCTGCATTTTAAGCCTACTTGCGAGTAGCAAAACCATCTTTCAATAAACAAGCTGAAATGTTTTTTCCAATCGGGCGATCCAGTCATACTTGTATGCTGTGCGCATCACATATAACTTAGCTAATAACCGGAATAAGGATACACAAAGTTTTCCAAGAAATAGATATCATGGTTAGTAGAGGCCGATCTTTGATCGGGCGAGCGGGGTGCGCACGAAGTGGACCCTTCCCAATCGTACCCAAGTTCCGAAGCCGAGGCCAACTTGTGATTGACGGACACGATGGCCTTTGCACGCGAGTCAGGAGTTTCCTTAAATTTCCCATTAAAAATATTTTAGTGGTTGACTCTTATCTGGCAAAGCATCATGTTTTGCATTCTTTCAAAAAAATCTATTTTTCTCAAAACGATTTCCGGATTTGGATCTTTGGTTCAGACTAGAACCGCCGACAAATTTGAGGTCCTGACTGTAGTGACCCCCAAAATGAACAGAACGGGAACTCAACCCTCCCGGGGCGTTCGGGGACGTCTACATAAGCATTTACGAATTTCACTTTTCGGGATAATGATAGTCCGAGCTTACTAGAGTTCCGGTTTAGAACAGCAGTTGCATCAAGTGCTTTTCCAACAAGACTCACAGAAACCCGAGGATCCAATTCAACACTCCTAGAAATTAAATCCCATACCCAAGTAATTCACATAAACATGTTATCAAATAAACACATGCGTCACACATAAGTCTCTACAAGACGAACTAACCTATTTGATAGTAATCACTTCCCACGAAACCCAAAGTATTTCAAACCGGTACGCTCTGATACCAAGTTTAACCATCAAATAAACCCAAAACTATCCAACAATTAGCATGCTAAACATAAGTGTAGTATAGCATAAATATATTCCATCGCAGTAGTCTTTACAGAGTATTACATGTTGACATCAAAATCAAATGCCCTATGGCTTACAACTTTCCAAGTCAACACTTGCTACAAAAAGAGAAGTAAACTCTATACACAGAAACCCTTGCTTGATATACATGTGAATACAAAATCAACAAACACAAAACAACCCAACAGTTCTGCCTGCCTCCCAAGCTATGTCCTGGAAGGGCGCATGCTACTAACTGAAAAATGATGATCCATAAACGAGTGAGCCACAGAGCCCAGCAAGAAAATACTACTAAACCAAAACTATAAACAATGACTAAAAGCTGATAGCATTCAATAGATTGCCACACTATGTATTGCAACGTATCTCGTATTACAGTTCACGACACTTTCATGCCCATGCATACTTCAGTTTCCATTCTATTCAACTTTGAGTTTTGAAAACCCAAGCTTAGACTAGCCAAATAGCTTTATGAGCATGACAGACTCATCTATTAAACACTTTCGAAATTCATGATGGATACAATATTTTGGTTGTGTACAATAACGCATAGAAACACTCTTTATTTCACATTGATAACTATAAGACATTTAGTGCTATTATCAAATTCATATTCAAACCACTTCCTAATCACCACTTGATACACATTGTAGTGCGTGTATCAATGGTCACACGTAAATCCAGTTTAGAGCTCCATCCCCTATCTTCCCTAAACAATCTGAGTACATCCCCTATCTCCTCCCACACACATGTATTAAACAAGACTTCATATACACAATCCAATTAACTACATAAAATTAATAATTATTTCAACCCTATATTCATATTAGATACTCAATACGATTAGTTTTAGTCATTGCAATGCAAATCACAGCTCGCACAGTACCCAAACATATCCACATCTAATCCACTCTCTACCTTACGTAAACATCGCCAAAGCAGTTATCTTCCAAACAGAAAAATAAAGCACCAAATGATAACATTAATCAACATTTCTCAACTTAGGTGACAGCTGATAGATGATCCAACTACACCCTTTAATCCCATACCTCCACCAATTTCAACAGTCTCAATTCAACCTTCTTCAAACATTTTCAAAATAATTCACAAAATAATTTCATCCAATGTAATTAGGCATTTTCCAAATTAAAAAACAACCCTAACGGTTCCATCTTTTTACTCAATCACCCAACAAACACACATGCTAAAACCATGCATAAGAATTCATATTAAATAAAATCTCACCCTTGTTGTAAAACCTTACACAAAGATCCCAACACTTTCCTCAAAATCACTCCCAACAATCCCCAACATGTCAAAATGTAAAAATTTAAGACAAAGCTATAAGGAGAGTAGTAATATCCCTACTCGAAAGGTTAGAGCTCAACGGAGGAGAGAAAAATCTCAAAGTGCTCCAAATCCAAACTTCGATTCAAAAATTACCCTTCGCACGATCAACACACCTTTTAAAGACAACACGGGTAGTGGACACTTTAGCTAGATCCAAAAACCCTAGAGAGAGGAGATAGATTCTACAGAGAGGACTCTCAAAATTCGATTTTGAGAAACTAAAGAGAGAGAGAGCAAAGTGTTAAAAGTGAAGTCAAAAAATGACCAGCTTGCCAACTGATTACGTATGACCCGATCGAGCGAAGGAATTTAGAAACGCTCGAGCTCAAGCACAAAAATCTGAACACGCCCGAGCGCAAAAGGCCCACTCTGAGCACCAAGACACAAGAATTAAGTACATGCCGCTTCGAGCGCGAAACCAAGTCCGTCGAGTGTAGATTTTTCCCTCTCTCCAAGAAACTTTTCACAAGACAAGCAAACTAAA
>NW_021025777.1:3199294-3220513 GCF_004153795.1 Camellia sinensis | reverse complement strand
TTCCCGTGCCCGGGCTAACTCCTATTCCGAACACGATGCAATATGCATGACATGCATGAATGCAACTAAGATACAGCCTAGCATGCACAATGCTATGAAAATGAGATGTTTCGAAATGCGTGCACGCGGGCACGCAAACTGAGAAAATGACAGAATGCAATCTAAGATACAACCTAGTATGCACTATGCTTGTAAAAATGAGATGCCTCGAAATGTGTGCACATGGGCACGCAAACCGAGGAAATGACATACGCAATGCAAATGACATGGAAACATGATATGGGCTTACACTAACATGAGAGAGCCTCAGCCATACTCACATAAAAGGCCGATGAATGAAAATGAAGTGCCTCGAAATGTGTGCACACAGGCACGCAAACCGAGGCAATGACATATGCAATGCAATGGCATGGAAATGGCATATAGAATGCAACATGGACTTATACTAACATGAGAGAGCCTCAGCCACACTCACATAAGAGGCCGATGAATGAAAATGAAGTGCCTTAAAATGTGTGCACATGGGTACGCAAACCGAGGCAATGACATATGCAATGCAATGGCATGGAAATGGCATATAGAATGCAACATGGACTTATACTAACATGAGAGAGCCTCAGCCACACTCACATAAGAGGCTGATAAATGAAAATGAAGTGCCTCGAAATGCGTGCACAAGGGCACGCAAACCGAGGCAATGGCATACGCAATGCAATAGCATGGAAATGATATGCAAACATGCTAATGGAATTTAAGCACTGAAATGTGGGGGAAAACAGCCCCGAAATGAGGCGAAAACACACCCGATGCATGGAATCTCTCCCGAAATGCAAATTAGTCGCATAGAATGAACTACAGCTATACAAAGCATGCATAATTGGTACATGGAATGAAAATACAGAAGCAAGGCAGCCTCAAAATTAGCATTTTACTAGTACAAATCATGGCCAAACAGCAAGCAAAGATAGGGCAACAATGGCATGCAAAAATGGCCCTAAATATGAGATTATGAAGCAACTCACAGCTGCTGACCCCAAATAGGTTAGGGCCCTTCAACAACATTGAAGAGGGGCCAAAAATAAGCCACTTTACAGAACTGTAAAAACCCTAAAAACAAACATAGATATGGCTAAGCTTTTATGCAAGAAAAAGGGCCATTCTGCCTCTTCCCCAGCTTCATCTAAAGCTATGAATTCTGATTCCATAGTAGACATAGCAATGCAAGTCTGTTTGGAAGATTTCCAAGATACAATAGCCCCACCTAGAGTAAAGACATACCCACTGGTGGATTTTGAGTCTCTAGTATCCGATATCCAATTTGCATCACAATACCCTTCAAGTATTGCTGAATATCTAGTATAATTCAACCCAATGTTACGAGTAAATCGGAGATATCTTAGAACCCTTATAATTGTTTTCCAGTGTTCTACTCCTAGATTACTCGTATATCTACTTAATTTACTTACTGCATAAGCTATATCTGGGTGAGTGCAGTTCATCAAGTACATTAAGCTTCCAATAATTTAGGCATACTCTAATTGAGAAATACTTTCTTGTACATTCTTTGAAATAAACAAATTAACATCCACAGGTGTTCTAGCAAGATGATCATCATCTTTGCTGAATTTGTCAAGTATTTTCTCCATGTGATGAGATTGTGACAAAGCATATCCTTCTGATGTTTTGGTAATTTTCATACCAAGAATTACATCAGCAATGCCCATGTCCTTCATGTCAAAATGTTTATTCAACATTTTCTTGGTAGTTTTAATCATGTCATAATTACTACCTATGATGAGTATATCATCCACATAAACATATACAATGACATAACCTTTGTCTGTGTTTTTAATATAAACACATTTGTCACACTCATTAATTTTAAATCCATTTGACATCATTGCCTTGTCATATTTTTCATGCCATTGTTTTGGCGCTTGTTTTAAACCATATAATGATTTAACCAATTTGCACACTTTCTTTTCTTTTCCTGGAATAGAAAAACCTTCTAGTTGTTCCATGTAAATTTCTTCATCTAACTCACCATTTAAGAAAGCGATTTTCACATCCATTTGATGAATTTCCAGATTGTACAACGCTGCAATAGCAATTAGCATTCTGATGGATGTTATTCTAGTAATCGGTGAGTATGTGTTAAAGTAATCAAGGCCTTCTTTTTGTCTAAAACCTTTGACCATAAGTCTAGTCTTGTATTTGTCAATTGATCCATCCGCTTTCATTTTTCTTTTGAAAATCCACTTGTACCCAAGAGGTTTACAACCTGGTGGAAAATCCACCAATTCCCAAGTGTGATTTTGCAAGATGGATTCAACTTTGCTGTTTACAGTTTCTTTCCATAAAGGAGCCTCAGGACTGGACATAGCCTCTTTAAAAGTTAAAGGCTCATTTTCTAACAAAAAATTTAAAAATCTGGACCAAAAGATTTTGAGGTTCTAGCACGTTTACTACGCCTAGGTTTCTCTTTCTCATCTTGATCTATCTCTTGCTCTTGATCTTGTTATCGATCATTACTAGTAATATCATCAAAAGATCTTTTATTAGTACTAGTCTCTTGTCCAATCTTATTCGGAAACACATGTTCAAAGAAAGATGCATTCCGAGACTCAATGATAGTATTTGCATGCATTTCAGATTGTTCTGATTTATGAACCAAAAATTGATATGCACTATTATTCTTGGCATAACCAATGAAAATGCAATCAATGATTTTAAGACCTATCTTAGTCTTTTTAGGACTAGGAATAGCCACTTTAGCCATGCACCTCCATACTTTTAAGTATTTGTAGGATGGTACTCTCCCATGCCACAATTCATAAGGTGTTTGATTCACTTTCTTTCGGGGTACTTTATTAAGTATATAATTAGCTGAAAGTATTGCTTCCCCCCACAAGTTCTGAGGTAATCCAGAACTTATTAACATGGCATTCATCATTTCTTTTAAAGTCCTATTTTTTCGTTCAGCAATTCCATTTTGCTAAGGCGAGTAAGGAGCAGTGGTTTGATGAATTATTCCATGATCTTTACAAAACTCACCAAAAGGTGATTCATATTCACCCCCTCTATCACTTCTAAGTTTCTTAATTTTCTTACCAAGTTGATCTTCAACTTCATTCTTATATTGAATGAAAGTTTCCAAAGCTTCATTCTTGATTCAAATTAAATAAACATAACTATATCTAGTATAGTCATCTATAAAAGTGATAAAATACTTTTTCCCACCTCTAGTTTGAATTGATTTAAAATCACAAATGTCACTATGAATTAATTCAAGTGGTTCCGTACTTCTTTCAATTCAATTGAATGAAAAGGAGTTTTGGATAATTTTGCTTCAACGCAAATTTCACATTTATGATTTGAATCAATTTCAAATTTAGATAAACATTCCATATTAATTAATCTTCGCAAAGATCCATAATTAACATGTTCAAGTCTACCATGTCATAAATTTGAAGACTCAAGCAAGTAAGAAAAAGATGTATTTTTATTAATGATAGAGGGTACAACAGTCATTACATTCATTTTAAAAAAGCCATCAGGCATGTAACATTTTCCTACATACATCCCGTTTTTGGTAAGTACAAACCTGTCACTTTCAAAAACTAGCCTAAACCCATTTTTACTCAATAAAGATCCGGAAACAAGATTCTTGCGAATGTCCGGTACATGCAGCACATTGTTGAGAGTGAGTTCCTTTCCAGATGTCATCTTCAAAATAATCTTTCCTTATCCTTCAACTTTAGAAGTCAAGGAGTTGCCCATAAAAAGTTGTTCACCGTTGTCCACCACTGAATAAGATGTGAACATCTTTTTGTCAGCACAGATATGGCGAGTAGTACCAATGTCCACCCACCATTCTTTAAGATTTCCGACAAGGTTTGCCTTGGAAACAACTGCAGAAAGATTTATGAAATCTACCATATTGGAAATTTGATCCATTTCGGTCATCTTGGCTTTAGCAATCTTCTTACTTTATCTTCCTTTGCCTTTGCAAAAATCAGTTCCTAAGAACTTCTCTGGCTTTTTACCATGATTCACTAGCATAGTCCCAACATAAGGAGGGGTTGGCGCAATGGCAATCACCAAACCAGTATTGGTTTGAACATAAGTTTGACCAGTTTCTGTAGCCATAAATTCTAATTATAAAACAAAATTATAATTAGAATTTTATACTACACATAAAATTAAACCATAAACATAGAATTTTAAGTTCTGTAAAAAAAAAAAAAAAAAAAAAAAAAAAAAAAAAAACAAGAATTGTAACTTTTATTTCCTATTAATTTGAAAATAAAATAAAATAAAATTTTATTTAAACAAATTAAACCAAAACCACA
Source organism: Camellia sinensis (assembly GCF_004153795.1). Classification (NCBI taxonomy): domain Eukaryota; kingdom Viridiplantae; phylum Streptophyta; class Magnoliopsida; order Ericales; family Theaceae; genus Camellia; species Camellia sinensis. The sequence continues at coordinate 3,216,161 of NW_021025777.1, read as the reverse complement.
TAATTAAATTCTGTAAAAATAAAAGAAATAAGAAATGTAACTTTTATTTCCAATTAATTTGAAAATAAAATAAAATTTTATTGAAACAAATTAATTCCACACAGAAAATTAAACCAAAACCACATAATTAAATTCTATAAAATAAAAGAAACAAGAATTGTAACTTTTATTTTCAATTAATTTGAAAATAAAATAAAATTTTATTTAAACAAGTTAATTCCACACAAAAAATTATATTCTGTAAAATAAAAGAAACAAGAATTGTAACTTTATTTTCAATTAATTTGGAAATAAAATAAAATTTTTATTTAACCAAATTAATTCCACATAGAAAATTAAATTTCTGTGACACTTCAATAACTAAAATACTGAAACAGAATTTTAATTAATGAACACTCAGAAATAATTTCTGAAAACCAAAATTAATTTCTGACAATATTCCACAAATAAATATTCTGAATTGTTAATGACACCAGTATATTACTACTAGTTGTCAAAAAAAATAGACAGTATATTACTACTATCTGTCAAGCAGTATATTACTACTATTTGTTTTCCAACCAGAATATTATTTTGTAAAACCACAGAAAATAATTTCAGTAAGAAGAAAAAAGAGAAAAGGAAACAAACGAAAAATTTTGTAAACAAAATAATTCGAATCTGTCTTAAGATTGTTGGAACAATCTTTTGTGTACAGTAAATAAATTGAAACTAAATCAAACATATAAAATAAATAACTTACAGAATTTATTTTATCGAAGCGAAATGAATATTTAAAAGATCAAGTCGAGTGTGTGACACTCTGTCCTTAAAACAGATTCGCCACGCTACGGTGCTTATGGACAAGTGACGTCTATCTCCTAGGATACAATGATCTTCACAAATTGTAGTAGCACTCCAAACAATTTGTTCGGCGAACAAAAACTTGTGTTCTTACTCTCTGAATTTTTTTTCCTAAAATAATATGAAGATTATATCATGCAAGACAGCAAAACTAGAAGGAAAATCAAGAATTTCGGTTCTCCAAAGACTGTTGAAATGGCTAGTATTTATAAGCAAATTGTGGTTGTCCAAAAATTCCGAACAGGTATGAATCTTTCCAACAAATTCATATTTGAATTTTGAACAAATATGCTAACTGCAGCAGTTATAAAACTGCCTAAAATTGCTGGGCAGTTTTCCTGATCTGTTTGAACATTTGAACCTGTTGAACCTCAGGTTGAATCTGTTCAAATCTGCCTGGGCAGATTTAAATCTGTTTTGAGCAAAACATGTATCTGTCCAGGTTCGAACAGATTTGAAAACTGTTTGGATAGTTTAATCTGTTTTGGAAAAATGGACTAGAAGAGGTAACAACGGACAAAAAATTAAATTCAAAATTGAATTAATTTTGTTAAGAATTTTGGAAAAAATTCAAATAAATTTTCTCCAAAAAATTAATATAAGAACCGACCCAACCCACAACCCACACTCGTACCCGGCACGGTTCGGCTTGGCCGGACGGACGAACGGCAGCACGTGTGTGCGCGTGTATGGTGGTTTGGGCTAAGGTTGACTTTGTCCATAACTTCTCCGTTCTACAAACTTGGGCTGCCCCTTAGGGCCAACCCAAGTGTTGTCACCTAGAACTTATATACACACATAAGTTCTCTTCAAGTTTCAATTTGGGACTAGCTTTACAAAGAAACCCACATTTAAATCTTTAAATGTCCAATTCCACGAACTCGAAAACGACGTCAACTTTCCATTCACTCATAAACAGTTTTGACGAACTGTTTTTACCGTATGACTTGCCATGCAGCAAGGAACACATCACCTCTTTGGACTCACCCCAAAAGATATTTGGGGCCCATTCAATAGTGATCTTGAAGATGACATCAGGGAAAAAACTGACCCTCAATAACGTACTGCATGTACCAGACATCCGAAAGAATTTAGTTTCTGATTCTTTGTTAAGTAAAAATGATTTTAGGCTTGTATTTGAGTCTGATAAATTTGTATTAACAAAGAGTGATATGTATGTTGGTAAGGGATACATGAGTGATGGTCTCTTCAAATTGAATGTAATGACGGTTGTACCAAAACTTGCTATGAATCAGAATAACACATCTTTTGCTTATATTCTTGAGTCAAACTTATGGCATGGTAGATTAGGACATGTGAATTTTGATGCTTTGTGTAGATTAATTGGTTTGGATTATATACCAAAGTTTGAAATTGATCATAATCACAAATGTGAGATTTGTGTAGAAACGAAACTAACTAAGGCTCCATTTAAATCGGTTGAAAGAAAAATCGAACCTCTAGAATTAATTCATACTGGTGTATATGATCTTAAATTTGTTCAAACTAGAGGAGGCAAAAAGTATTTCATAACATTTATCGATGATTGCACAAGATATTATTATGTATGTTTACTTAGATGTAAAGATGAAGCTTCAGAAATGTTTAAACTCTACAAAACTGAGGTTGAAAACCAACTTGGTAAAACCATTAAAATGGTAAGAAGTGATAGGGGTGGTGAATATAATGCACCATTAAATGAATTTTGTGCACACATGACATTATTCACCAAACTACAGCACCCTATTCTCCACAGCAAAATTGAATTGCTAAAAGAAAAAATATAACCCTTAAAGAAATGATGAATGTCATGTTACTAAGTTCAGGTTTACTGCAGAACTTGTGGGGGGAAACAATATTGTCTGCTAATTATGTTCTTAACAGAATACCCCACAAGAAAATCAACAGCAATCCTTATGAATTATGGAAAGATCGACCACCTTCCTATAAGTCAAAACATGATCAAATCAACTAAGCAAATGTTGAACAAAAGATTTGATATGAAAGATATGAGGGTAGCAGATATAATATTAGAAATCAAAATTATTAAAACATCTGACGGATATGTATTATCTCAATCACATTATATTGAGAAAATTCTTGGTAAATTTATCAAGGATGATATGAATGTAACTAGAACACCTGTAGACATCAGTCTTTATTTATCAAAAAACAAAGGTGATGCGGTGTCTCAGTTAAAATACTCCCAAATCATTGGAAGCCTAATGTACCTAATGAATTGTACTCGTCCTGACATAGTTTATGCAATCAGTAAATTGAGTAGGTACACTAGTAACCCCAGAGAAGACCATTGGAAAGCGATCATTCGGGTTCTTAGATATCTAAGATTTACCCGTGATCATGGTTTGAACTTTACTCAATATCCAGCAGTACTCGAAGGTTATTGTGATGCCAATTGGATATCGGATACTAAAGATTCAAAACCCACTAGTGGATATGTCTTTACTCTGGGAGGCGCTGCTGTTTCTTGGAAATCCATGAAACAAACATACATCGCACGATCTACAATGGAATCTGAGTTCATTGTTTTAGACAAAGCAGGAGAAGAAGCAAAATGGCTTCGTCACTTCTTAGAAGACATTCCAATGTGGCCAAAACCTGTGCCAGCTATTTGCATTTATTGTGATAGTCAATCTGCAACAGGCAAGGCACAAAATCATATGTATAATGGTAAGTCACGACATATTCGTCGTCGGCATAATACCGTAAGGCAATTGCTCTCAAGTTGAATAATCTCAACAGATTATATAAAATCTAAAGAGAATATTGCGGATCTGTTAACAAAAGGTTTGACAAAATTACAAGTGTATAGTTCATCGAAGGGAATGGATTAAAGCCTATTACATAAGAGTCATCATAATGGTAACCCTACTTATATGACTGGAGATCTCAAGAACTAAGTTTAAATGGACAACTAAGTTATGTGTGGCTCGCTAGAAATCACCAAGGGATTAAAATTGCCTACCCATTCTTATGGTGAGAGTGATATTTGTAACCTGTGTTGTATGCAGGGGTCTAAGGATAAGTTTTGCTTTTAATGATTACTTATATATTAATTTAGGCATAAAAATCAAGATGAGTATAAGGAGATACTCACGATAAGAATCACCTATATGAGTGTCGAACTGGGGCCGGTTATATGAAAATGAAGAGTCTAAATTATCTAGAAGCACTCATGAAAACCAGGAGCGTTCAAGGCCAAAATGAACACAACAGTGAGAACCATGATGCGTTAAAAGATATTTTGTGTGAAATCTATTGTCTTGGCTTACACAAACGGCTAAACAATTCAAGGCATCACATCCATTGGTTAGCTAGTAAGTCTGATAGGTTATCACTAGGGAAGGTTCAAAGCCGAAAACTACCTATCCTGATGCAAGATATTTTCGATTTATACTCTTTCGACAAATTCTGCATATTGTTGCATTTCCGTTGTCATCAAATTCTATTCATGTGGGGGATTGTTAGAAATGGTTTGTGAAAAAATCAGGAAAAAACATAATTTTTTCTAAACTTTGGTCTAATTTTTAGGTGGGACCCGTGCCCCAAATTTAGTGGTCAAAGTGGTAACGCGTTCTATGCCGCGTTGTGATTCACGTGGTATATTTGGTTGCTCAAAACCATTATCGGATGAATGGGAAATTGAAGCCAAAGTGAGTTCCATGGAGATGGAGTTTTGGTGGAAATTTCTTAAAGGTATGGTTTAAGGCTTGTCCCATATTGGTTTGGTGGGAAGAATTTTGTGGATTTATAAGGCATGGATTTGGAACTTGGGATAGGCCCCAAGGGGCACCCAAGTATTGTAGAGAGGGAGGTTATGGGCAAAGTGGGCTAGACCCATTGGACCCAAAAATAAACACACGTGCGCGACGCCGCTGCCGTCCATCCGGGCTGGCTGGCTTGGGCGCGGGTGCGTGGTGTGAGGTTGGGTTGGGATTGTCCGGCCTAATACCTATCTTTTTGGGCCAAAAACATTTGAATTTATTTTTATTTTTTGGTAAAATAAAATCTGTCTTCAATTTTTGAATTCAAATCTGTCCAATTCGGATTTTGTACAGTTTTAATTCAAATATGTCTAGTGTACAGTTTCATACCTATCCAACAAGTTCCAATCTGTTTGAATTAAAACTGGACAGATTCAATATCTGTTTGAATTTCAAACCAAACAGTGCCTTAACTTTTTTATCTGTTCTGAACAAATTCAATACCTGTTCAAACAGGTTTTGTACCTGTTAAATTTAAACCAAACAGCCACCAATCATTTATAAATAAGACAAGTCCCTCATTTGTTTCACTACTGAATTTTCGTCCTCAAATTCTGCTCTACCATCTCTGCATTTTGCCGCATTATATTCTTGTGTGAAAGAGTATAAACACAAAGTGTGTTCGTTGTGCGAATGAATTGTAGTGCTGCATTTATTCGTTGTTTATCATTTTATCCTAGGAGATAGACGTCCACATTCTGAAAGCATCGTGGAGAGGACGAATCTGTCTTAAGAACACAATGTCAAACACTGGACTTGATCAGAATATTGTTCAAGAAATTAATCAAGTAAGTTGTTAATTTATTTTCTAGTTTATTATTTATTTATATTAGATTTTGATTTTGTTTTTTGTAACAAAATAAAAATATGTTATTTATTTATTTATTCTATTTTTTAGTTTGATTTTTGTAATCAAACATTCTCTCTCATTTCCTTTATTTCTTTTGTTTGGTGTTAAGTACACAAACTTAATTTATTCGGAATACAGTGATGATTGTCCAACAGAGTCGTGGTAGCGGTGGTAGCAATAGTGATGGTGGTGGCGGCATGATGGTAGTAGTAGTGGTAGTGGTAGTGGTAGTGGTAGCAGTGGTGATCGTAGTAATGGCGGTGACATGATATTGGTGGTTATGGTAGTGGTGACAGTGAGTTTATAATAATGTATATCGATACTTATATTTACTTTTTATAAATTTAGTCAGAATTAAGTAAGTTTGATATGACTTAAAATTTTCTTAAATTTTAGTTTACATTTCAAGGGACACTTGAATTTTTAAGTGATATCAATCGTGGTTATCAAACAAACTTAATTGATTATCACTTTATCAATTCAGTTTTAAGTGTTGAATCATATTATTAAACACCTCTAAGTTTGATTATTTAAATCCTTTTCTACTAAGGTGTTTATGGGTTAAATGTTGACTATAGACAACAACTTGTTGGGAAATCCTATGAGGGGTGTGTACCATATGTACCCTATTATAAGTTGGTGTAATTTTATAACAAAATTTCGTAACATCAATCACGAAATGCGTAATCTCGTTACAAATTAGTATAACAAAATGTCTAAAATTTTGTGGTTCATGTACCAAAAGTTTGTAGCTTGATTACGACATTTTTTGTTAATCTAATTTATGGCGATGTTATGCATTTTATAATTTGTGTTATAAAATTTTATGATAAAATTATATCAATTGGTGATAGTGCATATGGTGAGTGTGTACCATTGGATTTCCCTAGCTTGTTTTATTCAAGTTCATTTGTGATTCTCATTTAATGGAAAATAATGAGTAATATTAAGGACTCCAAAATATCATTGGGTTTTAGATAGTTGATTCCTACGTAAATCAACAAAAGAACAGTCTAATTTATTAGAAGTATTTCTTAGAGTGTTGTTTTAAGGGTTTTAAGCATTGTTTTGAAACCAATGAATAAGTTTACAATAATAATTGAGTCATATACAAATAAATAAATAAATATAAATAAAAAAATAAAATGTTTTAATTGTTGAAAGAGTTTCCATAGTATTAGAAAATGAAAGAAGATAGATTCTTGAGATTTTTAAGGAACATGTGACTTTCAAATCCTCATGTCTACCTAAATATAAAAAATAAAAAATAAAAAATAGAAAACTGATTTAGTTAAATAGGTTGAGTTGAGAAGATTAGTGGGCTGTTTAAGTGTCATTTGCAAATTTAATAAATTTTAAAATATTAAGTTTGACTTGTTTAGAAAACCGGTTTATCGCTCTAAAGCAATCATTTTATGAATAATAATTGGATTTATTACACTTTATATTCTTAAACTATTATCAAATTGTATATTTAGTCCTTGAATTATCAATTGTGTTTATTAGGTCCCTAAAGTATATAAATCAAAATCTATTTAGTCCCTATATTATCGATTGAATCCATTAAGTCCATAAAGTATTTAATTAAAACTTATTTAGTCCTTAAAAGGATTATAAAAATAAAATCTAAGCTCATAAATATTATAAATTAGTAAAACACCCTATTTATTTAAAAATTTCTTTCAAAAAAAACCTTGAATTTTTATTCTGTCTTTAAAAAGTGAGCGCCAATCCATATATTGAATTTTCTTTATAAGGATAAAGGTCTATAGTATTTTTTTTTCCTTATATTCTACAATAGATACGGGCTTGCCTTAATATCTAATATTATATGTCAGATTTTATTTAAAATTTCTAATTGATTGTTTTTAAGTTTTTCGCTAAGTTCTTTTTATTACTTAATTAATATATTATTTTGTTCTATTACTAGTTGTAGAGAAGTATTATTATTTAAATTATCCAATAGTACTTTTTTAGTATTTTAATATTCATATAATCTATTAGTGAGACTAAAAAATCAGATTTTAATATTAATTTAAACATACAATGAAATAAAATACCTTTTAAAAACAAAATAAAAATTTAAAAAGATTTTCTTTGTAATAAAATCTTAATTGGAGAGGGTTTTTTACTAATATAATATGTATGGGCATATATTTTAATTTTGTAATCCTTTTAGGGACTAAATAGGTTTGAATTAAATATTTTAGGGACTTAATAGACTTTGATTTATATACTTTAGGGATTGAATATATTCAATTGATAGTTCAAAGACTAAATAGATAATTTGATGATAGTTTGGGGGTAGAAAGTGTAATAAATCCATAATAATTTTTTTTTATTAATTCCAAATACTTAAAACTTGGCTAACTGAAGCTTTAAAAAAAAAAAAAAAAAGTTGTCCATAATATATAAGGTCAGCTTTGGGATAATTTTCCAGAGTGATGATAACTCATATTTTCTTTTGCTCTTTTCCATGGAGGTTCCATCGGCTTGAATTGATTGCAAGTTGTAATAAATCAGCACCCAAAGTCATGCTACAAACAATTAACCCATTCATGCAACATAGCAAAAAAAATTTCTAAGGGTTCGGGCGTACTTCCCATCCTCGTTTGGGTATTGTTCTGGCCGTGGGACTAAAAAAAAGTTTTGCTCCGAAAATTCCAATAATTTATTTTGAAAGGCCCTTTGTTTATATTGTCCATGAAAAAAAAAAAAGAAAAAAAAAAAGATTGATCAGACAATTGTAACCTGTTCATTTTATCACATGTCTCTAAAAAATTTATTTTTTTTAGACAAATACAATAAAAATAAAGATATTACAATTATCCAATTAACTTAATTTTTTTCATATATGACATATACAAAAAGTTTTACAAAATAAGCAGTTCAAATTATCAAAACGAGACTGGTGATAGACTCCACCGACCTGAACAATACTCTCCAATCTAGATCATAAACTGAAGGCAAACCCAACTCTTTTTTCAATAATATTAAACACTAACTAGCATACAAAACACACCCGTTAAGTAATGGATCCTACATCTATGATATTTCTAACATATTATTGATTTTTTCTTAGAAAATAGGGACACACTGGTCTTGGTCTAATGTCCATCGTATTGCCGTCTTGAAACTTCATCCAGGTCTTTTTCAACTAACTTTTTTTTTTTTTTCCTTTTCTTTTAAATTAGGACAAATACCTATGTAGTCCCTCTACTTTGGTTTTTGTGTCATTTTAGTTCCTATAATTTTAATTGATTTGATTTTGACCCTGAATTTTATCACAATTTGATCCAATTAATTAAAATTCTCATCATTTTTTTTATAGAGAATACGCACATAAATGGTATGTATTATATTTTTAAGAGCAAATTATAAAATTACTGAATTCAATGAGCTGATTTCAACCAATTCAGTAATTATTTTTTGTAAAAAATACTAACATCATTCTCAATTAAACCAAATTGACACAAAATTTAAAATTAAAAGTCAAAATTCTATCAATTGAATGTGTAGAGACTAAAATGACATTAGGTGCAAAATGTAAGGACCACTGGTGTAATTTGTCCTTTAAATTATTTGAATGCCTCACATTTTATGGATGATTATACACCCAAAATAAAAATAAAAATTTTATAAAAACACTCGGAATTTTCACATTATAAATATTATACAGCACCCTGATTAAAAAAAAAAAAAAATTCAATTCATCATTAAAAAAATCATGGCAAAGTTGCTTACTGTACTCTACAGTGCACTTACTTGGTGGTGCAACTTGTTGTGCAACGTCACTGCAGCCACTTCATCCATCCACCTCCTCACTGTTAGCAAACCAAGTATTTGTTTAATGTGATCATGCTTAATCTCAGTGTAAATATTGCCATAGGAGTTTACTTTGTCTAGTGTGGCCATGATTGAACTATGGAAAACCAGAGTCAATCCTCTATGCCGCCTCCTCTATTTTTTCTTTTTTCTCTTTTTAGAAAAATCTTCTTTATATAATTTTATCATGAAATTTTAGTTTGATCAAAATAGTCCATAGTATCTACTAGTGGAAAGAATTAATATACTAGTTTGCAACCAAAGAATTTTCCAAATTGTTACTCAATGCTTCAAAACTTTTTATAGTCACTACAGGAAATTCAAGTTTTAGTGGCGTTTTAAAATGTCACTAAAAGTCTGAAAAACAAGTAAAATTTACAGTGACATTTAACATTTTCGTCGCTGATACAGCTGTCACAATAATTTTACAATATTTGAAAAACATTGCTAAAAATAGTAGGCGGCATTTTTTAAAAAGCCACAAAATCTTTGATGTCTGCTTCAACTTCCGTCACAAACTAACGTATGACATCCTAATGACATCATTTAGTGGCGTTTTTTCAAAGAACGCCACATTTTTTTTTTTTTTTTGGGAAACATTGTATAAGCTAAAGAATTTAACTAATTCCTCCACACAAAAAAAAAAGAAGAAGAAAGAATTGAACTAAGAACACAAATGGCTCAAATTTACATATCCATATGCCAACCATGCATCAAGCTAATCACAATTTTTATATATGTTAGAAATTGGGCGCCCATGTGGTATGACCCTTTGAACCTGAACCTTTTGAACCTTATCCATATAAGTTTGAATTTGAATTCAAAACTTATTTGGATAACCATTCAGGATATCTATATCTATCACATCAATAGATATAGATAGATGGATAGATTGATATATATGTGGTTATATATCAGATTATATGGTTAATCTATGAGATACGTATATCAGATATACGTTATGTGGTTTTTACCTATAACCATTTTTTTTCCATACTCTCTTTGACTCTCTCCCATAAAACAACGATCAAGTCATTTTACACTGTGACTTGTGTGGGTGATACTCATTTTGTAATATCACTCCACTGCTGGGTTCGTTGACTGATCAGATTTTGGAAACACGTGATTTATCCACGAGGTTGTGTCATTAAGGTATGATTCGGATTATTTTTATCCGCTACGTTAATTTATAATGCTTTATGATTTACATTGGTATCAGAGCCTATATGGGTTTTTTCGTGCTTATTTTTTATGCATTAAAATATGTGTTTTTTTTTATATAAATATATACACATTATATGCATGAAAATTAATGGAGGAGGAAGATGAAGTGCACGGTTTTTTGCACTTCAACTCTCATTGATTGAGAATGTGATACACGTCATTTTTATGTTCATTAAATGTTATTTTTAATGCCATAAATGTTTTTATTGTGAAAAATGGAGTCCGGCAGTACAAAAATCGAAACAGAAAACACCCTGGAAGGTGGAGCGAGGGCCTCACGCGCCACCCGACGCCGTGGGAGGCTTTCACGCGCTCTTGCGCGCCTCTACGCGCGCGCTGTTCCGCGCTTTCCACCCGCGCCCTTAGCGCCACACACGCGCGCCCCGTGCTGAGCCGCGCGCCGAGCCGTGCGCCGAGCTGCGTGCTGAGCCGCGCGCACTAAGCAGTGCCGTTTTTCCTCCGCTGGCTTGGCTGCTGATGTAAGGGGCTGTTTGTTTTGTTTTTAAATTTAGAATTAAGTTAAATGGTTATAATTAATTCGTTATAGCTTTGTTTTAAGCGTGGTTAGTACCGTTAGACTTAGAATTATATTTTCTATCTTTTGTAAAATTTTGAAAATTTTATGAAAATAAAAAAAAGTTGAATAAGAATAAAAATGGGAAGTTGCATAAAATTAAAAATGGAAGTTGTAACGCCCTCAAAAATAAACCCATTATATATATCATGACATGCATTATTCTAATGAAAACATTTTAATAATTCATTATAATACCCATCAGAAGTTTCAAAAACAAAAGTATACATGTAACATCAAATCAAATGCCCTACACGGCTTACATCTTTCCCAAGCCAACACTTGGACACAAAGGTACGAGTTCTAACTCAAAGAAATAATTTAAGCCTAGCTTGAGTGTTTATCATGTATTAACAATGAAAAACAGCAACTAGAAAGTAGTCTTTCCAGAATTCCAAGTCCTTCCAAAGCTAAGTCCTTGGAGGTATCTTACACTGAAATCCTGAAAATGATGTTTCCCATAAAGGGTGAGCACAGCCAGTAGAAAAATACTAAACCATCATAAAGCAATGAAAAAGCATGGCATTCAACAGATGGTTAACCACAGATAATCAATTACTTCATTTACTTCTTATGACACTATTGTTAAGATACGTTTAAACTTCAATTTTCAACATGGCTCAGAACCTGGCCAACTTACAACAGTGAATTATATATATATAATCAAATCACATTCTCCCAATATCAATAAACAAATGAGACCAAGCTCAAAACCAAACACTATCATACTTCCAGATTGATACACATTTTAGTGCTGTTATCATCAAAACACTTCAATATCAATAAGCCACAACATAAAGTGATGCTAATGGAAGTCATCCCTATCTCTCCCAAACAATAATCCGGTTTAGAGGTCCACCCCTATCTTCCCCTAAACCGTGGAGTACATCCCTATCTCTCCCCACAACAAACATATTGTATGCAAATGCAATGTCTCAATCAATGCACGTATTTTCTGTATACAGCCCAGTCAAATTAATGACTTAACCTAATGTGATAGTTCCTAGTTATTCTAATCCAGCATGCAATGTCTACACCAATCATGACTATCTCTCCACCGATAGCCCAGAAACAGTTATTTTTCTAAACTGAAAATATCATGTCCAACAATTCAGATTAGACAAATGATTCAAACCACCTTATCCAATTAACCCAATTTAATCCAATGATTCCCAATTCCATGAATTACTTATACAAGTCAATTTCAACAATTCTAAACTAAGGTTTTCCCACAATTTACCAAGGTATTCCAACATATTTAAATACCCCAAAACTAGAACAATAACCTATAAAATGGAGTTAGAAATCCCTACCTGCAAAGAAAACACCCCAAAAGGTGAAGGAAAGAGATTGAGTCCCAAATACCAAAGTGCTCCAAATCGTCCCAATGCTCAGATTAAAATGAATAGCCTTGCCTCACTCTATCTTTTATATGAAGGAATCTAGGGTAGAAACACACCCTTAAGTGGACCACATCTAAGAAAGAAGGTAGTAGGGAGAGAGGAGTCGGACCTAGGGTTTGAATCAAAAGAAAATGAAAGAAGAATCTGATCAAATCCCGCTGCTGGTATATAACTGGAACAGGCTCGCCTCAGAGCGAAGACTTTGGTCGCTCGAGCGACCAGCACAGAGAAACTACGCTCGAGCAAGAAGCCTTGCTCGAGCCAAAACTCAAAAGCTCGCTCGAGCGAAAGAACTCGGTCGAGCGAAGACCCATACCCTCAGTCTGAACCCAGACACACGCTCGGAGCGAAGAACTATAGCTCGAGCGAAGGATGAATCTAACTCGCTCGAGCGAAGAAAAGCTCCTCGAGCAAGAAATGCACAGTAACAGGTCCAAATAAACACTGCCCTCTCCTCGAGCGAACAACTCCCTCGCTCGAGCGTAAGAACCAAAAACCTGGACAGCAACTCTTGGGTTTCTACTCCAACCAACCTGAAACAAACCCTGCCCCAACACATCCTATAATTCCAAAAGAGAAAAAAAAAAGACAACAACAACCAAGTTATACATGACAGAAATCTACGGAACCTAAGTCGATACAATAATCAAATGGGAAAAACCGGGTCGCTATAACCTCCCCCCTTCAAAGAATTTCAGTCCCCAAAATTAAGCTTAAGTTTTGAAAACAGATTTCTTTTTCAATTCCAATGATATTATAAAAACTAATAATAGAACAGCTTGACCCAATGCTAGTCACCTCAATCTCTTTAATCAAGAGGCATCTCCACAACCATATATTACACAACATATATCTTCAATCTGTATCATTATTATCATTAATTCTTTCAATGTTAACAATTTCCATATCATATTTTCAATTGCATGATATATATAAACTCCAACATTGTATCACATATACAATGTTACACTAATCTTTATAATGAAACAAGTTTCACGATACACCCATTTACCAAAAACATACTCAATGTTAACAAAGCTTAAGACTTATGTAAAGTCTCTTAAGTCAACAATAAACAGAAATCTTAATTAATAAGATACAAATCAACAAACATGTTCCGGATATTTCTCGCGAACTCCAATTCACGTTCCCAAGTGGCTTCCTCCACACTCCGTGTGTTTTTCCACAAACTTTGACCAAAGGGATGGTTTTTTGCTCGCAAACTTGATATCCCGCTATCCAAGACCGGAACCGGTCTCTCCTCATACGAAAATATGCCTCATCAACCACTAAATCGGTCCAATCCAACACATGTGATGGATCTGGCTCATACTCCCGAAGCATACTCACAACATAAATTACGTCAATGTACTCCCAGAACAACTGCGGCGGCAAAGCTAACGATAAGCACTCTCGCCAATCCTCTCAAGGATCTCAACCACCGGCCAATGAATCGAGGGGACAACTTCCACTCTTCCAAACCTCATCAAAACCTCGTTTAGGTGATTATCTTCAAGAAAGACAAGAATCACCCTCCCAAACACCAAGGGTCTCCTTCTACGGTCGGCATAAGATTTTTTCTGATGAGAACCTCTGTGCTGTAAACAAGCCTCTACGGATAAGTTCAACTTTCTCCGTCGTTTCCCTCACCAACTCTGGACCCACCAGAGGTGCATCACCCACCTCGGCCCAAAAAAACAGGAATCTACACGGTCGGTCCATACAAGGCCTCAAAATGGTGCCATACCGATACAGATCTGAAACTTGTTGTTGTAGGCAAACTCCACCCAACGGTAAGTGCCTCTTCCCACGACTCCCCCCCCCACTAAATCTAGAACACAACCCCGAAGCATATCTTCAAGTATCTGAATAGTACGCCGACTGTCCGTCAGTCTGAGGATGATAAGCCGTGCTAAAGGTCAACTTAAGTGCTTAAGCACTCTGCAAACTCTGCCAACAACCTTGGCAGTAAAGACGAGGATCTCTATCTGAGACGATCGTCACTGGGACCTCCGTGCAATCTCTACTATGTCCGAATATCAAGTCGGCAAGATGATCCACCGATCTCTCACGCGCATAGGGATAAATGGCGCCGACTTAGTCAACCGTCTATCAACCACCCAAATAGCATCACTACCCCAGCTGAGTCCTCGGAAGAACCGTACCAACGAAGTCCATAAGTTAACATGCTCTCCACTTCCACTCGGGCAATAGGCACGGGGGGGGGGGGGGGGGGGGAGGGTTCAACAAACCCGCTGGCCTCTGATGCTCGGCCTTCACTTGCTGGCAAGTAAGGCACTTTGACCACGAAAGCTGCCACAATCCTCTTCATACCCCGCCACCAAATGGCGACTCAGAATCCCGATACATCTTAGTGCCTCCCGGATGCACCAGCAAGGCGGAATGATGATACTCTCGAGTACTCCTCTCGGCAAAGACTCCGGCACAAACAGACGGCACGGTAATTCACACTCAGGTCGAAAATACCCATCAATACCCTTTCTCAGCCTTCCACCGAAATACTTCTCACGGAGAAGATTCTACCTCAACGTCACCTCTCTGGCCTCTAACACTCGATGTCCACAGTGAAGGCTGTGCAATAACGAAAACAAGACCGCATCTCACCAACCGGATTCGCCCATAAGTAAATCAAACTCTCCAAGTGGCACCAACATCTCCAGCTCTCGGAATGGCTATGCAGCTATGTCACCAACAGGTTTCTGCTAAGGCATCGGCCCACCAAATTGCTCTATTCCCGGATGATAAATGCAACTCAAAGTCATAATCCTCTATAAATTCCATCCACCTTCCTCTGCCTCAAGTCAAGTCTTTCTGAGTAAACAAATACTTCAGACTCTTATGATCCGATGAACACCTCGAAACCTCTCACCAATAAAGATAATGCCTCCAAATCTTCAAGGCAAAATCAACAGCTGCTACTCTAAATCATGTGTAGGTGTTAAATTTTTGCTCGTGAATTTTCAACTCGACGTGAAACCATAGGCAAACTACTTTCCATTCTTGCACATTAACACACAACCCAAACCCTCTCGTGAGGCGTCAACAATAACTGCATAACCAACACTCTCTCCGGAATAACTCAATACTGGGGCGGTAGTCGTCTAAACTTAACTCCCTGAACGACTTTTCACAAGTCTCATCCATACAAATTTGACTCCCTTCCGAGTTCAGTCCTAGTCAAACGTGATGCTAACTTTGGAGAAAATCTTTCACAAACCGACGGTAAATACCCAGCTAATCCCAGAAAACTGCGGATCTCAATACACTCTTGGCTGTGCCCATCCTGCAACTGCTCTACCTTGGATGTATCAACAGACACTCCCTTCCCGGATACCACCATGGCCTAAAATTTGACTTCCCTCAACCAAACTCAACACTTTTCCAACTTGCATACAGCCTATGGGCTCTAAGTAACTCAAAGCACCACCCTCAGGTGCCCTCGTGCTCCTACTCAGAAAACGTAATAGATACGGAGTCGTCCACAAAAATCGACTACAAAACCATCCACAGAAAATTCCCGGAAGATCCGGTTCATCAAGTCCATAAGACTGCCGGTGCGTTGGTGAGCCCGAATGGGCAATCGACCAAAACTCATAATGGCCAATAACCGCGTACGGAATGCCGTCTTCGGAATATCCTCTTCCTACCCTACAACTGGTGTAATCATCCCGCATCTCAAGTCTAATTTTAGAAGAAGACAACGGGAACCCTTCACTGGTCAACAGGTCATCTATACGGGGATGAGGGTACTTATTCTTGACCCGAGCCCGATTCAATTCCGGTAATCTAATTACAAAGTCTCAGAAGCACCATCTTTCTTTTTAACAAAGAGGGCCCGGTGCTCCCCACGGCGAAACAACTAGGGCGATAAACCGCTTGTCTAGTAACTGCCTGAAGTTGGATCTTCAACTCAACTACCCTCAGCGGGGCAAAACGATAAGGGTGCCATAGAAAATCGCGCTCGTGGCCGGGCACCAGGTCAATAGATGAACTCAGTCTCTCGATGGTGGCACACCAACAAGATCCTCGGGAAGACGTCCGAGTACTCACAAACCACCCTTGGCAAAACCAATCTGAGTCTCAACATCCTCATTAATCGAAAGTTAGCAAGTAGACCACTAAAGCCTCACTTCGGTCCTCGTGGGAACATACCCCGGGGCACAACATCAACCAACCCGGTCCCCCAGAATGAAAATACTCTCCACTCCCAGTACAAACAAGTGACCCTCTGGCGTAAGCAAGATCAATAAGCTGCCCTGTATGAACGATAATCCAGTCATACCCCAAATAAACATCAAACCTCCTCATAGGCATATACACAAAGAAAATGGATTCTAATTTC
>NW_021025777.1:3175743-3191195 GCF_004153795.1 Camellia sinensis | reverse complement strand
TATAGTGGTTTCTTGAATGAACTTCCATGTTTTATTTTATGCAGTTTCCATGTCTATTTTTATTCAACTTCTATTTTTATTCAATTTTCATCTCCATTCAATTCCCTTTTTTATTTAATTTCCATATAGATCATTGAGGTGTAGTGGTTTCTTGAATGGACTTCCATTTTTAATTTTATGCAACTTCCATTTTTATTTTTCTTCCACTTCCATTTTTATTCAATTTCCATTTCTATTCAATTTCCTTTTTCAATTAATTTCCAAATAGATCGTTAAGGTATAGTGGTTTCTTGAATGAACTTCCATGTTTAATTTTATGCAATTTCCATTTCCATTTTTATTCAACTTCTATTTTTATTCAATTTTCACCTCCATTGAATTTCCTTTTTTTATATAATTTCCAAACAGATTGTTAAGGTTTAGTGGCTTCTTGAATAAACTTCCATTTTTAAATTTATGCAACTTCCATTTTTATTTTTATTCGACTTCAAGTTTTATTCAATTTCCTTTTCTATTGAATTTCCCTTTTTATTTAGTTTCCAAATAGATCGTAAAGGTATAGTGGTTTCTTGAATTTACTTCCATTTTTAATTTTATGCAACATCCATTTTTATTTTTATTCCACTTCCATTTCCTTTTCTATTTAATTGCCAAATAGATCGTTAAGGTATAGTGGTCTTTTGAATGAACTTCCATGTTTAATTTTATGCAGTGTCCATTTCTATTTTTATTCAACTTCTATTTTTATTCAATTTCCATCTCCATTCAATTTCCGTTTCTATTTAATTTCCAAATAGATCGTTAAGGTATCGTGGTTTATTCAATGAACTTCCATTTTTAATTTTATGCAGTTTCCATTTCCATTTTTATTCAACTTCTATTTTTATTCAATTTCCTTTTCTACTTAATTTCCAAATAGATCGTTAATGTATAGTGGTTTCGTGACTGAAGTTTCGTTTTTAATTTTATGCAACTTCCATTCTTATTTTTATTCAACTTCCATTTTTATTCAATTTCTTTTTCAATTGTTTATTATATTTCGATCTCAATTCAATTTCCTTTTTAATTTAATTTCCAAATAGATCGTTAAGGTCTAGTGGTTTCTTGAATGAATTTCCATGTTTAATTTTATGCAGTTTGCACTTCTATTTTCATTCAATTTCCACCTCCATTCAATTTCCAATTTTTATTTAATTTCCAAATAGATCGTTAACGCATAGCGGTTTCTTGAATGAACTTTCATTTTTAATTTTATGCAACTTCCATTTTTATTTTTATTCGACTTCAATTTTTATTCAATTTCCTTTTCTATTGAATTTCCCTTTTTATTTAGTTTCCAAATAGATCGTCACGGTGTAGTGGTTTCTTGAATTTACTTCCATTTTTAATTTTAAGCAACATCCATTTTTATTTTTATTCCACTTCCATTTCCTTTTCTATTTAATTTCCAAATAGATCGTTAAGGTATAGTGGTCTTTTGAATGAACTTCCATGTTTAATTTTATGCAATGTCCATTTCTATTTTTATTCAACTTCTATTTTTATTCAATTTCCATCTCCATTCAATTTCCGTTTTTATTTAATTTCCAAATAGAACGTTAAGGTATCGTGGTTTGTTTAATGAACTTCTATTTTTAATTTTATGCAGTTTCCATTTCCATTTTTATTCAACTTCTATTTTTATTCAATTTCCTTTTCTACTTAATTTCCAAATAGATCATTAAGGTATAGTGGTTTCTTGAATGAACTTTCATTTTTAATTTTATGCAACTTCAATTTTTATTTTTATTCCACTTCCATTTTTATTCAATTCCTTTTCTATTCAATTTCCTTTTTTATTTAATTTTTAAATAGACCGTTAAGGTGTAGTGGTTTCTTGAATGGACTTCCATGTTTAATTTTATGTAGTTTGCATTTCTATTTTTATTCAATTTCGATCTCTATTCAATTTTCGTTTTTATTTAATTTCCGAATAGATCGTTAAGGTGTAGTGGTTTCTTGAATGAATTTCCATTTTTAATTTTATGCAACTTCCATTTTTATTTTTATTCCACTTCCATTTTTATTCAATTTCCTTTTCTATTCGATTTCCTTTTTTAATTAATTTCCAAATAAATCGTTAAGGTATAGTGGTTTTTTAAATGAATTTCCATGTTTAATTTTACGCAGTTTCCGTTTCCATTTTTATTCAACTTCTATTTTTATTCAATTTCCATCTCCATTCAATTGCCTTTTTTATATAATTTCCAAATTGATCGTTAAGGTTTAGTGGTTTCATGAATGAACTTCCATTTTTAATTTTATGAAACTTCCATTCGTATTTTTATTCGACTTCCATTTTTATTCAATTTCCTGTTCTATTCAATTTCTTTTTTTATTTAATTTCCAAATAGATCGTTAAGGTATAGTTGTTCCATGAATGAACTTCCATGTTTAATTTTATGCAGTTTCCATTTCTATTTTTATTCAACATCTATTTTTATTCAATTTCGATCTCCATTCAATTTCCCTTTTTATTTAATTTACAAATAGATCGTTAAGGTGTAGTGGTTTCTGGAATGAACTTCCATTTTTAATTTTATGCAACTTCCATTTTGATTTTTTTTCCACTTCCATTTTTATTCAATTTCCGTTTCTATTCAATTTCCTTTTTTATTTAATTTCCAAATAGATCGTTAAGGTATAGTGGTTTCTTGAATGAACTTCCATGTTTAGTTTTATACAGTATCCATTTCTATTTTTATTCAATTTCTCTTTTTATTCAATTTCGATCTCCATTCAATTTCCTTTTTTATTTAATTTCGAAATAGATCGTTAAGGTGTAGTGGTTTCTTGAATGAACTTCCATTTTTATTTTTCTTCCACTTCCATTTTTATTCAATTTCCATTTCTATTCAATTTCCTTTTTTTAATTAATATCCAAATAGATCGTTAAGGTATAGTGGTTTCTTGAATGAACTTCCATGTTTAATTTTATGCAGTTTCCATTTCCATTTTTATTCAACTTCTATTTTTATTCAATTTTCACCTCCATTCAATTTCCTTTTTTATATAATTTCCAAATAGATTGTTATGGTTTAGTGGTTTCATGAATGAACTTCCATTTTTAAATTTATGCAACTTCCATTCGTATTTTTATTCAACTTCTAATTTTATTCAATTTCCTTTTCTATTCAATTTCCTTTTTTATTTAATTTCGAAATTGATTGTTAAGGTATAGTGGTTTCATGAATGAACTTCCATGTTTAATTTTATGTAGTTTCCATTTCTATTTTTCTTCAACTTCTATTTTTATTAAATTTCGATCTCCATTCAATTTCCATTTTAATTTAATTTCCAAATAGATCGTTAAGGTATAGTGGTTTCTTGAATGAATTTCCATGTTTAATTTTATGCAGTTTCCATTTCTATTTTTATTCAACTTCTATTCTTATTCAATTTCGATCTCCATTCATTTTCCTTTTTTATTTAATTTCCAAATATATTGTTAAGGTGCAGTGGTTTCTTTGATTGAACTTCCATTTTTAATTTTATGCAACTTCCATTTTAATTTTTATTCCACTTCCATTTTTATTCAGTTTCCTTTTCTATTGAGTTTCCTTTTTTATTTAATTTCCAAATAGATCATGCAGGTGTAGTGGTTTCTTGAATGAACTTCCATTTTTAATTTTATGCGACTTCCATTTTTATTTTTATTCCACTTCCATTTTTATTTTTATGAACTTCCATGTTCGATTTTATGCAGTTTCCATTGCTATTTTTATTCAACTTCTATTTTTATTCAATTTACATCTCCATTCAATTTATTTTTTTATTTAATTTCCAAATAGATCGTTAAGGTATAGTGGTTTCTTGAATGAACTTCAATTTTTAATTTTATGCAACTTCAATTTTTATTTTTATTCCACTTCAATTTTTATTCAATTTCCTTTTCTATTCAATTTCTTTTTTTATTTAATTTCCAAATAGATCGTTAATGTATAGTGCTTTTGTAAATGAACTTCCATTTTTAATTTTATACGACTTTCATTTTTATTTTTCTTCAACTTCGATTTTTATTAAATTTCCTTTCCTATTCAATTTCCTTTTTTATTTAATTTCCAAATAGATCGTTAAGGTGTAGTGGTTTCTTCAATGAACTTCCATTTTTAATTTTATGCAACTTCTATTTTTATTTTTCTTCCACTTCCATTTTTATTCAGTTTCCTTTTCTATTAAATTTCCTTTTTTTATTTAATTTCCAAATAGATCGTGAAGGTGTAGTGGTTTCTTGAATAAACTTCCATTTTTAATTTTATGCAACTTCCATTTTTATTTTTATTCTATAGCGACCCCGGTCTTTTCCCATTTGATTATTGTATCCGGACGTGGGTTCCGTTTATTTGGTCATTGTTTATTTGTTGTTGTTGTCCTTTATTTTCTCATTTGGAGTTATAGGATGTGTTGGGCAGGTTTGTTTCAGGTTGGTTGGGTTCGTAAGCCAAGTGTTGCTGTCCAATTTTTGGGTTGGTCGCTCGAGCCAGGGTTTGGTCGCTTGAGCGAGGGTTGTATTTTGTGTCATCTGGCTCGATCCAGCTTTGCTTCGCTCGAGCGAGCGTTTGCGTCTAGTATAGACCTGAGGGCAGTGATTATTCGCTCGAGCGAGATTTTCTTCGCTCGAGCGAGCGAGGTGTATGTTTTCGAGTTCCTCGCTCGAGCGAGATTTCTGTCACTCGAGCATGCTGCTGGGTTGCAGACCTGAAGCATTGCATTTTTGGCTTGAGCGAGCTTTTCTTTGCTTGAGCGAGGTTTTCGTGTGTCTGGTCGCTCGAGCGACCAAGTCTTCGCTTGAGCGAGTCTGTCAGGTTTAAATAGGCAGCAGCGTGTTTCAGATCAGTTTTTGATCCACTTTCAGATTCCAAAACCCTAGGTACGAGTTCTCTCTCCCTCTACACACCATCTCTCTTAGGATTGATCTACTTAGAGTGAGTTTCTACCTTAGATCCTTTATTAAAAAGATAGAGTGAGTCGAGGGCTTCCATTTAATCTGAACGTTTGGTGATTTGGAGCACATTGGAATTTGGGTCTTCATCTCTGTCTTCTCCATTCGGGTTATTTTCTTCGAGGTAGGGATTTCCTACTCCAATGTATACGTTTTGTTCTAAGTTCTGGCATTTTAATAGGTTGGGGGTATTTTGGTAATTTTGGGAAAAACCCTAATTGTTTAAATAAATTGAATTGTATATTTCATTTAAGGAACATTGGGGAAACTAGTTAAATTCATGAGTTTGAGCAATCTATTGATTAAATGGGGTAGTTGGTTAATTTAAATCACTCGTCCATTTAATTGTTGAGTTATTTATTTCCAAGTCTAGAAATAACTGTTTTGGGCTATCGGTGGAGGATAGTCGTGATTGTTGTAGACACTGCATGTGGAATAGGGATAACTGAAACTAATCATTGAATAAGTCATCAATTTTGACTGTTGAATTAATACAAATATTATGTGTATTGATTGTGTGTTGTATATGTTATGTGTTTACATACATTATTTTGTGTGGGAGGAGATAGGGGATGTACTCCACGGTTTAGGGGAAGATAGGGGATGGACCTCTAAACCGGATTTTGTTTCTCACGAGATAGGGGATGGACTCCATTAGCATCACTTTTATGTGTGCTTATTTATATTGAAGTGCTTTTATTGATACAGCACTAAAATGTGTATCAAACTGAAAGTATGAAGTGTTTTGATTTGAGCCTGAGTCTCATTTGTTGGTAGACATTGGAAGAATGTGAATATGATATATATATAGTTCACTGTTATAAGTTTGGCCAGGTTCTAAGCCATATTGATAATAATGAAAAGTGAAACGTGTCATTGACATTAGTGTCATGAGACGGTAAAATGATATAATTGATTATCTAGGTTAATCATCTATTGAATGCTATCGCTTTATTCATTGCTTATATTTGGTTTAGTATATTTCTACTGGGCTGTGGCTCACCCTATATGGGAACATCATTTTCAGGTCCAGGTGATAAGCTACCTCCAAGGACTTAGCTTGGAAGGATTTGATTTTTTTTTAGCGTCCTATTGAACCCAACCATGGGGCTGTCGGACGGCTCAAAATCATCTGGGTGAAGGCCGAGTTCCTTGTAACATCTGATATACATGGTGTTACAATCCTCACCTGGCATTCACCAAACTTTAGTGTGATCACCAGGGCATCATTGTGTGGATACTGCACCATATCTAGGTTTGCCTTAGTAAAAGAAACCACGGGTCCTTGGTAGTTGTTTGTCCTAGGCTTCTTTTGCTGGACCTGATATACGTGCCGTAGGTGCCTCACCTTCTGGGTCTTCTCGCGCATATCTTTCTCATCAACCTTCGAGTGAATCACATTGATCACCCGAGGTTCTTCTTGCTATGGTGGTGGTGGTCGAGGTGCTGCTGATGCCGGAGGAAGCCTTGCATGCTCTTCCCTCATCCTGGCCTTATCTACTAGGTCTCTTATGTGACCCTATATGACCAAGTCCTCCAAGTATGTCTTCAGAGCTCTGTACCCTTGAATCAAGTGCCCATCCTCATTATGGTAAGCACAGTGCTTCCCAATGCTTATTCCCATAAACTCGCCAAGGATCTTCTCCGGCGCTCTGTAATATGGCTAGTTTCTAATCCTTTCCAAAACTTTGTAGATCGGGATCCTGAACATGGTGGTGATTGCTTGTGCAGCCCTCAACCTTGTTTCCTGCCTATTAACACCGGTGTTACCTCGGCTCGCTTCAGTGAGCCGTTTCTCTTTTCTTACTTTGGTGTCTTCGTTCTTTATGTGTCTTCCTCTACTCTGGCATACTTCTCAATTCATGTTATGAGCTCCTCTATCCTCTTTGGTAAGGTTTTTGCAAGTGATTTCCTAAGCAGGCATTCATTATCCAGGCCATTCTTAAAAGATATGACTGTCAACTCCTGGTTACAAAATGGAATTCGGTTGAATACTTCATAATATCTCTTGGCGTAAGCCCTGAGGCTTTCACCATCACTAATGTTCAAAGCCAGCTGGGAGTCTACCCTTAGTGGCTGCAATTTCTTCGTAACAAACCTGGCCACAAACATCTCGGCCAGGCCTTCCCAACTTTTCACAGTTCCTTTCGGCAACTTATGGAAACAATCAGATGCTATCTCTCCAAAGGATGAGGGGAATATCTTGCATAGCAGTTGCTCACTCCCGCTCCACAAAGCCATTGCATTTAAATATAAGCCAACATGAAAGTTTAGATCAGACTTACCATCATAAATCTGGAACCTCGGCATGTGGAATCTCTTTGGGCCTCAAACATATCCAACTCCACCGAGAACGACATCCTCGACTTAATGGGGGATATGATCTCGACGTTCAACCACTTCTTCTGAAGGTAGTCTCTCAAATCCTCATTCGTTTGACCGGGAGCTCCGCTATTAATAGATTTTAGCCTTTTTGGCGCGCTGCTCTCTGTGTAATTATGCATCTGTTTGGACTTCCCTTTGTCCTCCTCATCAAAACAGTGGTTCTTCCCTTGGATATGTTTAGATTCTTTGATATAGTTTCCCTTGGTCCGCAGTGTTTTCTGCGACTCACCACATACAGATTCTATCAACCCGACATCCCGTAACGGCCGACATGAGTGCTCCTGTCCACGTCTATAGATAGACATGTGGTAGTTTTGTATTGCATGAAAACCATACCTATGTTGGGTTTGTTTGAAAATCATGAGGAAACCTAGAGTTGGTTGATTATGGATTTATTGTCTTTGGTTGTTCATTGGTGCTCCCGTTCCTTTTACCTAATATCCTGATTGAGCGAGTTGAGGACATTTATTCTTAAAATGTCCTGGCTGGCCACACTAGTAACATTTCCTCATCATATTCCTCCATTCTTCACTATGCCTTTGTTGACCTTGTGTTCCCTTATCATAAAGTGCTAATTTGGCTTGGTTCCTAATATCTTTTACCTTGAAATTTTATTGTTTAGCAGTCTCTGGCTTAATTACCCATGATTGTTCTGGTGGCAGCCTGGAATAAGGTGTTTGTGCCACGTTTCCCTTTTGGTTTCTCCGGGGTCCTACAAATGATTGACTCTCTTGCTCACCCTATGTGGGAATATCATTTTCAGGTGCAGGTAGCATGCCACCTCCAAGGACATAGCTTGGGAGGCTAGAGGCGGACATAGTGTAGTTGTTTTACTTTTGATGTATTACATGTAACTTCAAGCCAAGGGCTTGATGTGTATGAGTTAGTACTCTTTTGTTGTAACCAAGTGTTAACTTGGAAAGCTGTAAGCCCGTAGGGCATTTTGTTATGATGTTAACATGTAATACTTATGTAATGGAACTCTAAGGAATAAAGGAATGTGGTTAGTTTATATGTAAATGCATGTCTTATCTGATGGGTTTATTGTTATTATTTTGAGGGCGTTACAACAACAAATTGGTTATGTACGGTAACTCTTTGCTGTTACGTTCATGAGTTTACAAGGTGACGAGAAGAATTACATTGGTAAATCGAGGGGAATGATTGCCCTTTACAAAAAATTACATTGAAAGATGGAAACTAAAAATAAAACACCTTCAGATTGGCTGCATTCCATGGCTATGGTATAGTTTTGCCATCCAAGTCTTCCAGATGGTATGCCCCTTTGCCGCCCAGACCGGTGATCTTGTATGGCCCTTCCTAGTTTGTCCCCAGTTTTCCTTCGCCCAGCACTAGGGTGTTGCCCATCACCTTCCTTAAGACCCAATCCCCAATTTTGAATGGTCTAGGGTGAACTGTTTTGTTATACTTCAAATTAATGTAATGCACTAAAATAAATAGATTTATGATTAATCAAATTAAATTACAGACTAAGAAAATATGCTGGAATTTACAATGATATTTCACGGAAATACACAATACAATAAAATGGTAAAGAAGTGCAAACCAAAGCCTGTGTGATACCACAGTCTCCTTAAACAGATTAGCCGCCTCATTGTGGGTGCTGGAGGTATATCGACTTCTATCTCCTAGGATACTATGGTTTAGACTAGCTAACGTAGAAGCATCTTCTGCTAGCTTTGGAAAACCGACAATGGCAGCACTCTCTCGCACAGGAAGAATAAAAATTCTAGAGGAAAACTTTGAACACCAGGGAGAGCAAACTTTTTGGTGTAAAAGAATGAAGGAGAGAGTCTCCTTTTATACACATGGAGAGAGAGAGAGAGGGGGGGGGGGAAAGGCTCTTGCAACAAATGCAGGTTTTAGTTTTGCAAAACTCCCAAGACATAAATTGCAGAATTAATGGCTTTAGTCCATCATCAATTCAAAGGAGTTACCAAGTTTTATACACATGTATATTGTGTATAATCCTGCAGCCACCTTTCCCAACACCTCTTTCATGAGGCCAATTTAATGAGTTAATTTCTCATTCAAATCTTAATGGTTTTTTGCCATTCTTTTTGTGGTGTAAAGATCTTGTTACAAAGAATCTAAACCTATTTAATCCCACCTCAACCAATGGTTGGGACCTACTTTAATTTCACATTAAAGTCACTAAAAAACCATTTTTTTCCAACAAAAAGTAGTACAATAATTGACCAAGAAGAAGACATAGTGTTAAAAACTTGATTTGGCGTTGATGGACAGAGGTCAATCAACAAATAAATCAAAAATTTATGAAAACAGGAAGAAAAAATTTTAGTTTTATGGTTGTGTTCTATATTTTGAATGGTTCAAAAACTTTTTTGAAGTATATCGATAGAAAGAAACAAACTGAAATTGAATTGAAATAATTGAAATTATTATTGGTTACAAGAATAAAAAAAGAACTATTGAATTAAAACTACTTAGTGAATAGAAATTTAGTCCTGATTGAACTAGTTTAGATAAAATTGATGTGTTGGTTGTTGCTGATTCCTCATCTTTTCCACTTTCAACCTATTTATGGGCTCATTTTTCAACAGTTAAACAACTGTTAGATAATTTCTCGTTATCCATAAGCCACGAACTAACAACAGCTTCCACGAATTCACAGACGATACCCCACGTTCCACTTTTCCTCTCTTAGTGTTCTGACCCACTATGCTTTGAACCATCTCCTGCACAAAACAACATAGTAATAATAATAAATTTAACTATGACCATAATATTCTCCTAAAAATGATTCGATAGACCACAATTAATAAGAATAGATTTGGTTACAATCAATAGAAAAAATAATTTATGATGTCAACACCTAGCTATAGTTAGGAAATTTCAAATTATATATACACATTGCACACTCGCACACCATCATATGTAAACGCTTGATTCATTCCAAAAAAGAAATGAAAAAAAAAAAAATCATAGTAAGATTTATTTATCCCCCCAATCTTGGTTTAACGCCTGTAAAACAATTATTTTATGAATAACAAAAGTTATTGATTAATTCCAAATACTTAAAACTTGGCTAATTGATGCTTAAAAAAAAAAAAAGAAGAAGAAAAGAAATAGTTATACATAAGGCCATCTCCAATCTTTCATCAAATGTTTCATCAAATTTAAATTTGATGAAAAATTGATGAAAACGGTGATTGATATCAAATGAAGAGAGCACTATATTTTTTTATTAAATCAAGGGAGTTTTTACCATTTCATTAAATTTTGCAGATAGCTTTTGGTGGACGACCGGCCAGACAATTGGGTTTTGGAACAAATTAGGAATTTTGTAAAAAGATTTGATATAAATTTACTCTTTACTAGATAATTAACAGGATAACCGGCCAGACAACTGGCCGAATTAATGAAAACTTATGCTTCATCGTTGGAGTGTATCATATCAAATCAAACTTTTTACCAATTTTTTTACTTAAATTTAATAAAAAATTTGATAAAGCGTTTGAGATGTTCTAATAAGGTTAGCTTTAATTTGGAATAATTTTTCAAAATGATAACTCTACTTTTTTTTTTTTTTTTTTTTTTTTTTTTTTTTTGTTCCTTCTTTTCCATGGAGGTTCCAATCCATCTACTTGAATTGATTGCTTTTTAATGTTGCAATAAATCAGGACCCAAAGACACGCTACAGTTGACCCATTCATGTACTCATTTGGATATTATTTGGGCTCGTGAAAATCATTAAAGGTTTTGTTTCGATAAT
The DNA here is from genome assembly GCF_004153795.1 of Camellia sinensis. Lineage (NCBI taxonomy): Eukaryota > Viridiplantae > Streptophyta > Magnoliopsida > Ericales > Theaceae > Camellia > Camellia sinensis. Next base: position 3,180,072 of record NW_021025777.1, on the reverse strand, counting down.
TCAAATTGTTTCTTTGGTAAGATCTTTCGTATATATCTTTCATAAAAGAAAATTAAGTCGATACGATAATTGCAACTTGTTCATTTTATCATATTTGTTTAGGAAAAAATGAACGACAAATATAATAAAACCTTACGGTTATTCGATTAATCTAATTTTTTTAATGGACGAAAAAAAAGAAAAACCTTATAAAATGAATAATTCGGATTATCGAGACGAGACCCGTAATGAATATCACAGGCCCAAATAACACTCTCTAGTCCAAATCATAGACCGGAGTCAAACTCAACCTGTTTTTCAATAATATTAAAAACACTAACTAGTATACTAACCTAGACACAATATTAAGTCACGGGTCAAGTAATAGGTCCCACGTGTGTAAAATTTCTAGCATATAATTGATTTTTTCTTAGAAGATAGGGACACTGATCTTGGTCCACCATCCAATTGTTGTCTTGTAAATTTCATCATATTAAGTCAATAATATTAGAAATATTAACTAGCATACTAACCCAGACAATATTAAGTAAGTCACGGGTCAAGTAATAGGTCCCCCATGTGTACAATTTCTAGCATATAATTGATTTTTTCTTTGAAGATACACACACTGATCTTGGTCCACCATCCAATTGCCGTCTTGTAAATTTCATCATATTAAATCTCGGGTCAAGTAATAGGTCCCACATGTGTAAAATTTCTAGCATATAATTATTTTTATATTAGAAGATAGGGTCGCACTGGTCTTGGTCCACCATCCAATCGCCATCTTTTAAATTTCATCCAGGTCTTTGTCTTTGTTTCAATTAGCTTTCTTTTTCCTTTTTTTAAATTTGAATGGTTCACGTCCGGAATTTTCAGATTATAAATAGTATATACCACCCTCATTTAAAATTTTTAAAAAAAAAAAATCAATTCATCATCAAAAAAAAAATATGGCAAAGTTGCTTGTTGTACTCTACACTGCACTCGTGTGGTGGTGCTACTTGTTGTGCAACATCCCTGCAGCCACTTCCATGGCAAATGAAACAGATAGAGTTGCATTGGTGGCACTCAAGGCAGCAATAGATGAAGACCTATTTGGTGCCTTCACTTCCTGGAATCATTCAGTCCACTACTGTTCTCTGGAACGGCATTTTGTGTAGTCGTCGACATCCTGATAGAGTTATTGGGATAACTATTATGGTCCCAAGGTCTGGTTGGATCGCTCTCACCTCATATAGGAAGCCTCTCCTTCCTTAAGAGCCTCGTTCTTGAAAACAATAGCTTCCATGGCCCAATCCCCCAAGAGTTGGGTCGCTTGTTCCGGCTTCAAATAATGGCACTCTAACAACAATTCATTTCGTGCACTACTGGAAAATCTACATTTAAGCTTCCATGGCCCAATCCCCCAAGAGTTGGGTCACTTGTTCCCGCTTCAAATAATGGCACTCAACAACAATTCATTTGGTGCACTACTGGAAAATCTACATTTAGTGGCATTTAAAAAACGTCTCTATAGATGCAAAAAACATCGCGAATTCTTTTTGTGACGTTTAGTTCCAACACCGACAACATAGCCTTTGCTATAGCTTTATAACATTTGAAAAACGTCGTTATACTAGTATAGATGGTGTTTTTAAAAACGCCGCCAAATGTCCTACCATAACAGTACTATAACGTCACTATAATTTTGACGACTCTTTTAAGACGCCATCATATCTTTTTTTTATTTAAAAAAAAATCCGTATGATAGTGGCGTTTTTAAAAACGCCGTGATATATTTTTTTTTTTTTTAATTGTGCTAATTTTATATACCTATAATAAAATTGAAAAATAGCACTAACATGAAATAATAACTCCCATTCAAATTTATATATCAAAAAAAATAATAATAACTCCCATTCAAATAGCAAATGCAACATTAATTCACTTTCCCATTCAATTTAATATCCAATCACCATTAACCACAAAATAACATATCCCCAAATCAAATTTTAACAAACACATTAACAGAGAAAGAAGTATCGGCTATAATGATGGATCCAACTATACAAGAGATGGCAAATTACTACTAAGAAAATTATCTCCAACTCAAAGATATCACCAGAGTAAGAGACTCTGTGGGTGTTTGGGAAGTGAATTTTTTTGTAGATTTTTTTAGTTGTAGGATATTATTAGAGAAAAAAAATTGTGTTTAGAAAGATAGTTGAGTTTTTTTGTAGTTGGATGTGATGTTTGTGAGAGAAAAAATGAAATGATTATGAGGTTTGATGTGATATTTTGTTTGAATTTATTTTTTTTTGGTTTTGTAAAACATTTGTCTTGTAGTGACAAAAATCAAAAAAAAAAACCCCAAAAACCAAATTCCCAAACACCGCCTCTATTTAATACTAGTTTGGCAAAGGCTTTTTTTGACTTTTTGGACTAAAATTCACCAAATGACAAAATAGGCTCAAATAGCCAATAAGATAAAATATCACATCAAATTCATAATCATTTTACTTTTTCTCTCACAAACATCACATCCAATAACAAAAAAATTCAACTATCTTCTCAAATATAAAGATTTTAACCTACTAAAATAGTCAAAAACTAAAATAGCCTCCTAAAATAGCAACTTCCCAAACATCCACTTAACTTTACTAGATTGTGTTTCAAAAATCTATTCCTACTTATAACATAAATTTCAAGCTTGGATGAGTTAAATTCAAATTGATGAGAGAGTTTATTGTTAGTCTTCACCGGTTAACAGGCCTGCATCAGAACATAAACTGCAATCAGATTCACCAAAATAAACATAAATTTTGTACCCAATACTTATGTACTGTACTTAAAACTTGAAGAAGCACTAACAAGAAAATTTTATGTACACTGTTTCAAGGTCAAGCATTAAAAACAGTGGCCAAATCTGTTAACCATCAAGAAGCAAATACTAGAGGTTCTACAATTATATATAAAATGATGAATTTGATTACTGTTCTTGCAAAATTGGGATAGTATTGAAGGGAAAAGAAACAATATTTGATACCTTTGGTTGCAAAATAAGAGTAAGTCATTCTCATAGAACTATAGTTGGTTCTTAGCCATGAGATAAAGAGTCTGACAAGACTATCATACTAACATCTAAATTAATCACACCATAATGCAGCAGGGAGGTTCAAGGAGGAGAACAATGCAGTAATACAATCCTCAAGTTAGCTTATCTTCTTGAACCTATTGACACACACACGCACAAATCATTAAAGCACTAGTGATGAAATGAACATTTAAAAAATAAATAAAATAATATATTTTTCACCATAAAATAACAAGTTTAATATCATTCACCAGAATGAAAGGAGAGAAAAAAAGAGTAGCACAAGGGGAGGGGTTTTGATTTTGCTAACCTTATAAAGATTAGGATGCTCAACGGCTTTGTGAAATCTTATAAAGATCCCTGCCAAAGTACACACATGGATAACACAAAAATACTGCCGGTTGACACGTGGACGTTGAAAACTTGCTAGCTTGGTAAGATCTATGGTTATCAATGATCATCATAACCTATTAACCTTAGGGATTACCAATAACAGTCGTTTGGGTTGGGTGATTTGTGAAGAAAATTTCTCTTCATTCATATTCACCAGTGTGAATTATTAGGTAGAATACCTAATGGGGAGGAGAAAAAGGTGAGGCCGAAGTATGGCCTGTTCTTGTTTTACGTATTGATTTTCTAAAAACACAAACTTGTTTTTCAGGAAATTTTTTGAAAAACAATTCAAATTTTAATTAAATTTTTGAAAATGGTTGTCACACAATACGGAATGGAGATGATAGACACTTCTAAACTTTTCGTTTTATTTCAAGAATGCAAAAAAAAAAAAAAAAAATAAAGAAAACGAAAAAAAAAAAAAAAAAGCCCAATCAAAACCAAGAAAAGAAATGGAAAAAAGAAAAAAAAAAATAAAGCTCGCAAGGTTGAAAACCCGCAAAGGGCGGCCTTGGCAAAAGTTAGAGCCTAAAAAGTGAGGGTTAATACCCGAGTGTACCTTAACCGGAACTACGTACGGCTTGATTCCCATGTTTGGGATACGTAGGCAACTTTATCATGAAGTCCAGCCCCCAACGCTTTCATAGCGACTCAGTCCATGCAATGGTTTCAATTTCATCCCAAAGTCCAGTTGCCAACACCCTTCAAGGTGATCGTGTCCATATATGTGTTGTGACCGTCTTCGTCATCTCTGTGTCTAAGAGCTCGACCACCGCCAATGAAGACTGTCTGCGGATTGCTGCGGCACCATCCCAAACAAGGGGCAACTTTCCGTTGCCACAAGCCGTCGTGAGACGCCATTCAAACTAGGGGCAACTTTC
>NW_021025777.1:3117235-3175718 GCF_004153795.1 Camellia sinensis | reverse complement strand
CTGATTATGCCATCACGTCCAGAGCATGTCGAGTTGAGTTGCACATTTTGTTGTAAGTACAATATTTAGTTTAGGAAATCTCCAGGATTACTGACATTTTTAATAAATGTAAATTTAGGCTACCAGAAAAAATATTTCATGAAACCTATTTTAGGTGATTTTTTTTTCCCGCGCATCGTGTCCTTTAGGTTTCATTTTGAAAAGGATTGGTAGATTGTGTATCATATTAAAGGCACGATTACGTATGATAAAAAAATATACACATTCTTTTAAAAGTTCCTGTTAGATTTCGTTTCTTTTAGAAAAGTAACTTCGTACTCAAAATATACCCCAAAAAGACTTCTGTTTATACAATGTATCTCATCTCTATTCTTTAATAGATTAGCTATCTATATGGGAGACCTGTAATTATGCATATTCAGTAATTTATGGAAATCAGGATTAATGAGATACTGTTATTACATCACATACTCAATCTTTATTGCCCTTCGTTTTTATCGACAAGGTGCTAGAGTGAGGTGTGAATATAATAAAATTTTTTTTATAACAAATGATAAATTTAACACTCAACTACCTTAAAATTTTTGAAAAACAAAAAACGTCATTTTAATACGTATTCAATTGATTTATACTTATAAGACACTAATAACATGCTATTTAAACACTACCTTTAAGAAATCTCAAGGATTTGATTTTTTATGAACCTAATTATCAACATTCTTCTTTTTTTTTCTTTCTCTAGTATTGTACTCAGTCCTTAGACAGGTGAACATTATTTCTCACATATAAGAAGGTGAGGTCACTTACATAGTCTTAAGCTATATAATTTTTTTTAGTGGTGGATTATAGATGAGATATATTCTAAAGTGGGTTAAAATGCACACATTATTGTGACCAAACATCTGGCACTATAAAGTTTTTGCTACTCTTTCTTCACTCATGTGATACACCCATTTGCTCGCTCCGACATATTCATGGAAAAAACAACAAGACGTCATATCTATTCTTATTGTCCCATCTCTGACTTAAGTGACATTTGTAATGGTAACCATTTTACTTTTAACACAATATTCTAGAGGGGTTTGGGTACTTCCCATTTTCAAATCATGTGAACTAGAGCGGTGTTCAAACGTCCTAAAATAAACTATACCCGATTTAATTCGCTTTTCCACATAAATTGGTAATCCAGTTGAAAAAAAACAATTTTTCTCTCTTCTCAGAGATAGATGTAGTGGCAAATATCTCTTTCCTCCTGGACTTGATAATGTTTACTTTTTTCTAAATGCTTTGGTTAAACTAACCGCGTAACAACTTACTCGAGAACACTAACAACGTATCCCACGTACATACCTAATGTAAATACGTTCCGCGCTAATCACAAACTTATTTAGTAGTCTATTTGTTTTCCTCTTTTAGAGTGATATTTATTTTTTTCTGCATATAGGACACTTCCGCATAGGTAGCAGTCACCGCAATAAAAAAAGACTTCTTATATGATTTTTTTCTAAATCGATAAGACACCTCCCACATAACATAAACTTCATCAAAAAAACATTATTAAAAAAAATAGTTAGCATCCCCTGTACTTGTTTCAAATATAACACGCACCAATTTGAAAATTATACATTTACCTAAAACTTTACTGAACGAATTTTTGTACTATTTTTGGAATGATCTTGAAGAATCGCATTATCCTTTTTTTATGGAGTTGCTACATTAGAATATTACGTTTTGGGACATTGATTAGATTTTTTGTGGTTGTTACTTATGCTGTTGTTTTGGTTTGAGGATTTTTATGGGAGGGATTGGAAAGGGGGAAAGTGGAAAAGGAGCAGTAGGTTTCCCCACGGCGTGGTGAAGGCAGTCTTGTTTGTGTGAAATATAGGCGTGCTATATTTATTCATCATCTCCTTACGCCAACTTTTGTCCGCATTTCACCTTCAATCCTATCTCCAAATTTTCTTGGTCTCAACCAACCCATCGTACCCGGGGAACAATCAAGCCCAGTGTATTACTCACTAAGGACGAGTTTTTTTTTAAGTGTTTGATTGGAAGTTTACGTTTTGAAAAAATGTATAATTTAAAGATATTTTTTTTTTTGAAGTGTTTACATTATGGATTGTTTAATTAGAGTGGAAGATGATAGTGTTTTAAAAATTATTACAATTTGGTCCGCGACAAACATTTGACATAGGAGGTTCTTCTATTACTTACTTTTTAAAATGTTTTTGAATGGAACATTTTCCACAATCATTTTGGGAATGGTTGGAAAGATTCTAAATGATTTTCAGTTCTTAATCTCTCTAATATTATCGTGTAGCAAATATTTCAAATAAAAAGATTGCTCATATGATAAGGAATTTATTCTAAAAAATATTTAGTTACAATATATATCTGTTGTCCTCCTCTTTCTACACTTTTTTTGACACACTAAGAGAAAACAATTATAGTTAAATAGAGCATTACGGTCTACTGATATAGGACCCACACAAATCATATGGGAATATAATCTGCGTTATAACATTTCTCTAGTGTTTCTACAACTCTACATTAATCTACAGAACAATGTTGGCCAACCAAGCTTTTCAAAATGCAAATAAGATTAATTTCATTTTTAAGAAAATTTTTAGAATTAAAATATATTTATCATTTTCCTCAAAAATAAGATTATTAAGTTAAAGAATTCCTTATAATAAACAAAATATGTGCAAAAAACTTGAATCCAAGTATAGTCGATCGTATAAGCTGGCTTGGTGGAGCCTACCGAATAGTTTTCAACGAGAAATTTGATCTGGATTGTTTTTTCAATCCCACACCTCTATTTCCTTTTATTATTTTTTACAATATGCCACATAAGTGAACCTTACCACTAGGTGTTCATTACTCACTCTTCATCCCCAAACCAATCAATGGAAGGAGAGGCAGTATAGTGCGCGTGTGCGAAAAGGACATTCAGTTCTCATGTCATTTCTCACACACCATACACTGCACCCTCATCAAACTGTCAACTTCCAAGGAGCTTTCGGCCTACTCCTTTCCACCACCTGCAACAGACCCACTCCACCACGACAGAATAGGTGATATGTGAAGAGCGCACCTCTCCCTCCGCATGCCAGAAGCTCGGGCGCCTCACTCCAATAGCTCGCCTAGATCTCCTCCCCTTGCGCCGCCTCCGGCACCGGATTATTTGAGCTTGAGTTCAGGGGGTCCGAGAGTTGTTTTCTGTGGGCCCTTTTTGAAAAAGTCCGATCGGACAAAGGTTTTCACCACCCCACAATTTGGCAAAGTCATACCGTATGGTAGAATCCCTTTGGAAGCTTTCGTGATGAGAAAAAGGGAGTTAATGGAAAGATAGTGATAGGCTCACACAAGCGCTCTGATGATAAGGATCAGAGAGTGCTCGTTACCCGTCAAGAGGCTAGTGAAATAAACAGGGCTCTCTCTCTCTCTCTCTCCCACTATACTTATGATAACTCTGACCAAATAGTATTTCAACCTTCAAATTTTTTTATTTTTTTTTTTCATTTTGGGTTTTTGGACTGTATGTGAACGGGTTGAATTGAACATGTGGTTTAAATATTGTATATGGATTTTTTTGGGCATTGTATGCATAGTATGTATGTGTATGTGTATGATGTTATGCAGGCATACACAAATGAGCTGGAGAATGAAGTTGGACGTTTGTTGAAAGAAAATGCTAATCTCAGAAGACAACTAGAGAGATTGCTTGAATCCAATCGTCCTTTCCTTTTTCTCTCCCTCTCAATCTCTCTCTCTCTCACTCTAATCGAATGCCGTGGGAACAAAGTGACCTTCGATGAGAGAGAAAGTAGTAAAGAGAGAAGAATCAATAAACCGAACCAGAAAGGAAAAGAGGGGCGTGACGCTACTCTGTGCCGACTGCGCTGCAGTCTCTCTCTCTCTCTCTCTTGCAGAAGGGGAACCAGATTGACAATGGCCCTCTCTCTATCACCCGTGGCAGTGCAGGTGGATCGGTGCAGAGGTGGTGGCTGAGAAGATGAAGCAAAGCCGTGGTCAGTGAGAAGGGAAATAGAGCTGTCTGCAGAGAGAGAAATTAGAAAATTTGGGTTTGTCCGGCGGACGGCCAAGGCGAGGCTGCCGCCCGCCGGTGAAGCGAAAATACTAGGTTCTGGTGTCCCGTGAACCTCAACCAAACACCACTGGGTTTGCTCCGTTGAACTTTCCGATGCAGTCTGTGGAGCAAAAAATGGCAGTGCAAACGGATGTGGAGGCTAATCAGTATACTTTGAAGGCATGTGTGGAGTCCATGACGGCGGTCACAAACTTGTCGCACCGGCTGCAGAGTAGGACAAATGAGGTGCAGCATTTAAACTCCCAGCTGGCTCTGCTTCAACGCATGTATAAGGATGCGCGAGCAGAGATAAGCGTTCTAAGGGCAGAAAACAAGGAGCTGAAGCGGAAGGCCACCGTGATGTTCCGATTTGGAGGGCTGCCATATGCTGCAGGGGAGGAGCAGGGAGTAGTGATCGTGCCCAGTGGAGTGGGAAACACGGAGGCAACACCGTCAAGGGCCGCCCAGGACGGAGGCAAGAAGAAGAGACCGGCGGCAGAGTAGAGAAGAAAAAATGCCGCCTGTGGATGTGGTTGTTTGGGTTTTGTTTGTGGTTTTTTTTTTTGGTTTGAAAATAAAAGAAAATAAATTTGAAGAGAAGTATGTGAATAAAATTGAAGAGAAATGTATGAATGTGAAAGGAATAAAAATAAAAAATAAATAAAAAAAGAAAAGTGAGATTCAAATTTGTTTGGTCGAGTCCTACCACTAAAGGAAAAGTAAGATGATGGGTGTGCAAACCAGTTGGTGGTTCGGTGTCTTTTCAAAAGATGGAGTAAAATAAATATAAAGAAAAGCAAGTGGAGTGGGCAACAGGAGTGTAATAAAAAAAAAAGAAGAAAAAGTATAGGTTGAGCATCGTGGGGAACAGGAGTGAGCTGTTGGTAAAAGTTGGAAAAGTAAGATGATGGGTGTGCAAACCAGTTGGTGGTTCGGTGTCTTTTCAAAAGATGGAGTAAAATAAATATAAAGAAAAGAAAGTGGAGTGGGCAACAGGAGTGTAATAAAAAAAAAAGGAAAAAGTATAGGTTGAGCATCGTGGGGAACAGGAGTGAGCTGTTGGTAAAAGTTATAAATGGCTTTTGCTAGTGGTAGGGCCCACCAGCAAAAGAAAAGGCAAACAGGTTGTTGATATGGGCAATGTGATTTAGAGTGGGGCTATCCGTGGACTCATCATCACTGTAAGAAGAAAGTTCAGAGTCTTCTTGGGGCCTCTAAGGAGTACCGTGTTCTGCCCAAGTGGAGCTCTGAGGGCCAGTTGATCAAATGTCAGGCACTCACCTTAGAAGCAAAGAAAGGCAGTTCAGTGATGCATGACTGCACAAATGCACACTCTACAACATCTGGAACCCCATTAAGACCCTTCAAGCAAGCATCAGCAAAAAATAGCTCCAGCATAGGCCATTGAGAGTGTAGCTGAACCCATTTACCTCAGATCTGGTGTTGATGTGGCTGATATCGGCGGCGACGCCGGGGGTTGCGGCGATATCATAGAGGGAGAGCTTGGAGACGAGTGGGTTCAGCTTCATCAGCAGCGCAAGCGGCTGCCCGATGCTGCCGGCAGCTCTCAAGACGGCTACCTTACGCTCCGGAGCCGAGTCCGATGAGTAGAAACGACGTAGGAGATGAGTAGATGAGGCACCTGTTGTACACCATCTCAGAGTTGCCAGAGAAGTTTGGTAATCGATCAGTGGTGAACGCCGAGGTTGAGGCCTGAATATGGTACGGAAGTTAAATAGTCCACATTTTTCCTGTTAAACTCTTCCATAGCTTTCTCATATTGTGCTTGCATCTTGGTAGTTTTTCACTGCAAGTACCTTTCTCCTCGATCAAGAGGGCTTGAGCGTGGGATTCCGAGGCAGAGTCCTCGGAGACGATTGAACAGCGAAGAGAGAGAAGATCGATTCGCGAAAGTGAGTAGTGAAATTCACTGAGATACTACTTACAGAGAGAGAGAGAGAGAGAAGATTTGGACAATGATGATTACCAATTGTGTCTTCAGAATTCTGGGCTTATATAGATGCTCATTGTCTTGCTCACATTAGCACAAACAGAACAGTATTAGGCAAAGCCATATAAGGATCTTAAATAATTAAACATTATTTATAGAATGAACAATGCATGCCACCATTTGATTTAGTATAGATGCCAAATGAGGAGAAGATTGGGAGAATTAAAAACAAATAACTACATAAGAGTCAACCACTATTAGCCACAAAGTGGAATTTGGTCAACCTATAATCCAGTATTGCCTCACCCCAAACTGTATTTTTAATCTCCAGATAATATACCAAACAGCCTAAGTTGATTATCTTATTTCTACATTCTTACTTGGGCTGCTTTTTAACTTGTGCTTGCATAGTCTTTGTTTTTGCATGTTTTAACACACACACACACATATATATATATGCTGCATACTTTTTGTGTCACTTTTATTTTTGTTTTTGTTGTATATATGCTGACAGCTTGGTTAGGTATAAGGTAATAACATCTTTCCTTTAATAAATAAAATACCTGAGTGGCGAAGACGAGTAGTTCACCAACAGAGAAAAGAGCTACGAAAACATAGAGGCTCTTAAAACAGAAGGCGGCAAAGCAAAATGCAGCCCCCAGAAGTGTTGTTGCAGAGAGGATCTGCAAATGTGCACAACGAGTTGAATGATACAGACCATAAATATCTTAGTGTAATTTAAAAAGAAGAAAAAAAATCAACATAAGAATAGCAAATGACAAATGCAGCATGCAGGATTACAATTGAAAACCAGTAAAATTCTCCTCATGACCTGCATAAACCATATGCCACTATGAGTATTTTATGCTATGCTATTGGCAAGGAACTTATGATTAATGTGAATCCATTCCTAGAGGTGACATTCATGGAACTACTAAAGTTTAACCAAACTTTTCAGTGGTTAACATAATGAAGAAAAAAATCAATAATACAAATCTTATTTCCATTAGATGTAGGGTGTACTAAACCTTTAATGCCACGTTTGATTACCGGATTAGAGTTTATGGATGGGATTAGTATTGGGTAGGAGTATATATACCATGAGAGTGGATTGGTATACTGTTTGTTTTCCTATGGCAGAGTGGATTGGTCACCATGGAGGAAAAGAGCTTTTTATGCAGAGCTCAAAATCTTACCTACTCCAATCCCAAAAATAAGATAAAATAAATTAACAAAAACTAGATGCAGAACTTTCATTTGTGAAGAAAAAGATGTCAGAAATGTGCAGCCACCAACTTTTCTATAGGATTAAACAATTACTATTTACAAACCCATGAGGCCTATGCTATCTCCTCCATACACCAAATCAATGTTCCTTGAAGCCTTCAAGAGAACAAAGTCAAATTAGGCAAAAAATATTTTTGTGACAAAGTCTATGCAAGAAAATAGATAAATCCATTTGAAATAAATAGACCATAAAACTCAGAGAAAAACGGGACCATTAAAGTTTCATGAAAACAATACCAATTCCTTGCCAAGCTCGACATCATCTTGGTAGCTGCTCTGCTTGCCTTGGCTACTCCCACAAAAGACACAAATACTCTTGAACACACAAAGATACGTACACACATAGTTAATACAAACAAACTTAACTTAACAAGATATCATAACATTAAAAACAAAACTTAACTTACATCACATGTGCCTAAAGAATCTTATGGTTATGGTCTCTTTTTATATAAATTATTGCTTTATTACCAATCATGATGCTCCACATAACCATCTAATCATTATTTATGCACAGCAAATGAAAGTGAATTTACATGTAAGAAGAAAAGATTCATTGTAATTTCCATCAGCTAGGAATATCTATATAAATTATTGCTTTAAAGTGAATTTAAAGTGAATTTATATAAATTATTGCTTTAATACCTATGATACTTCATTTCTTATTGCACTTTGTATATTGTTCATGTTGGATATGATGTACAAAAAATTCACACCAATTTATATTTATGTTATGTGATTTGTCTAAATAAGCATAAACTGTTATTAACTCATTGCCTGTAGTGTATATTAACCATAACCTGATAGGTGTCATTACAATGAAGACTCAAAGGTTAAAAAAACTAGTTCCTATAAATTAAACTATGTGCAAAAGCATACACCATAAAATAAAAGTAAATATAGATGAGGAAAAAGGGGTATATGAAGATGGATACCATACATAAAGATGAACAGATAGAACAAAGAAGAATCATAAAGGTAAAGGCCCCTGTTTCACAAGGAATAAATTCTGCATCCACTAATAGCAAAAACACAAAATGTTACAAACTTTACAGCTTTATTCCAAATCTAATCCACATCAAGATCAAGAGAATTATAGTTCAAATTAACAACTCATTCAGGCACAACCTCACATCAAAATAATCAGATTCACAAAGATTTCATAGCTGAACCTCACAGCAACAAAGTCAACGCAGCAAACACAAAGGGTATACACAACCAATCCAAACCCAAATCATCAAATTGACCATTGAACATCAACAAGAGCACAATTAACCAAATGGGTCACCATAGATTCATCTTTGGATTAACAAAACAGTACATACACAAAGATTCTTGTATAAACTAATTCAGAAGTAGAATTAGATACTCACGCAAAGGGAGAGGGATCAACAAAGAGAGCAATTCGGTGAGGCCTGGAAATAACTTCTGAGCAAATATTATCAACTTCTTCTTGGAAAATGTTTTTAAAAGCCCAATCACTTCAATATCAGAATCTCCTTGTTAAGAATAATATTGTAATACTGAACATCTCTACTGTTAGATTTCCAATCAATCATTTCTTCATAAAAAAATAAAAAAAAATGCTAAGCACGTAGAGGTGATAAATGAGGAGTTTGAGGAAATAAAAACTTTACAAATCAGAAGGTTAGAAAAAATGTAGCTAAGATTTCGGGTAAGCTAAACAGTGACATAATGGGGCAAAAAAAAAATGAAGAAACCAAACATTTATATACACACACACACAACACAAATAAGCAATAGATCTCAAGCAGACAAAATTCAGATCAGCATAGGAAAAAAACAGGCTAATATTGTTGATGCTATGGAGATAGTGAAGACCTCTCAAGATCTGTCTGCACCAATGCTTCACTGCTATAATGTTGACTCTCTTGTGCTTTTGCCTATACCTACCCAAGAAGACAAAAAGCGAGAGAACCCAGATTTAAAAACTATGAAATCTCCAATTGGGTATAATCAAAAGAGAAAACAAGGAAAAGATCAAGAAATCATGAAAAGTTTCATGGTACTTACTGTTTTTGAGTCCCAGAAGTGAACATTTCAGTGACAAAATTGATGTTCCTGTTTGCAGTATCAACCCCCAAATATATCATCTGCATTACACAAACCCACATGTAAAAATTACCATTATTACAATAGATATACATATATAGAAAGATAAGGCCTCGTTTGCCAAGTGACTTTTTTAGCTAAAAAGTCAAAAAGTTACTAAAAAAGCCAAAAAGCCAACAACCTATACCAAAAAGTCAAAGATTTCCTTTTCTCTCTACTTTTTGCACATCTTTTCGTAAAAAGCCAAAAAGTCATCCCAAACATACTGATTTTTTTAACATCATATTTTAGCCAAAAAGTCAAAAAGTTACTAAAAAAGCCTGTTCCCAAGCGAGGCCTAAGTATTGGGTTTTGCATGCCCGAAATGAAAGAGGAAACAGATGCAGAGACAAAGAGGCTGGTCAAAAGGAAGAAGAAGACACGTAAAAAGAGAGTCCCTTATGTGTATTTAAAACGTAATCAAATTCAGATTTTAGATTAACATAATACAAATGAAGTAGTTCAAACCAATCAAGGGATACTAGAGCCAAAATTTTGGTCCCCAGCAAGAATTAAGAATTCTAGAACATTGTGTTCCTCAAACAGCCACAAATACAGCCTCACAGCATCAGCTGTACCCTAATAACCAACAAAAATACAAATCAATACAGGGTGTCTAGCAAACGCTGAAGTGAAGGGAAAATGAGGCATTAAGCAAAACAAAATTGGGGAACAGTTTTTTTTTTTTTTGTAAGTGATGCACTAATAGCAACTATTTGCACCAAACCACAATTATTTGCATCAAACCACAATAGTTGACACTTGCAATAACATAAATGGTGTTCGTCGAACTAGTCCAATTCTTAGGGACACTTGCAAGATAAATCAGGAATGATTTAATTTCAATTATCAAGATGATCTCTATATCCCTCTCTCTCTCTCTCTCTCTCTCTCTCTCAACATTGTACTTTAATAATGAAAATGCTGAAAATGAACCAGATTTTTAGAAGAAAATTTGTCTATCACTACAACTAGATTAATCAGGTATTTTTTCTAAAAACTCCTTCAAAACGCTGATTGTAAACCCAAACACAACACTAAAAATATGGTAAATAAATTATTGTTTTTAAATATTCTGGGAATAATTACCAATAAACGTAAAAGCGATGATGATCGAGGCTTCAATCAATGCATCGCCAAAGCCCTAATGCGGGAATCAGGAAGGAGTCATCTCTATATCCCTCTCTCTCTCTCTCTTTCTAAAACTCTCAACGTCATCAACTTGAAATGCAAGAAACTCACCGATTTTTCTAGATCCGTTTTTCATCAAAATAACTTTCAGGAAAGAAAACACATACAGATCTTTCGTAACCATGGGAAACTTCTCTGTACATTCAATCGAAACGTCGAGATCTTTCGTTATCTTACCAAACTTGACGTGGTAGGAAGAGCTTGAGAAAGAAAGAGAGAGACTGTGGTGCTCACCTTAGTAGACGATGGTGCTCGCTCCCCTCGCCAGAGCAGATGGTGGAGGCGGTGGAGCTTTGAAATCGAGAGAGAGAGAGAGAGGGAACTTCGAAATCAAAATCGAAATCGCCAATCGCTCTAAGATTGGATCTGAGATAAATCACCAATCGCTCTAAGATTGGTTCAAACGGGGCTAAAGAAGGTTGATTCGATTAGTTGAGAGAGATTAGGGTTTAGAGAGGCTAGAGAGAGAGAGAGAGACCGAGACCCAGAGAGTGAGTGAGCGAGTCAGCGAGTGTTTTGGGCCCTCAGACTCAAAATAAGACATTTGAAAAGAGAGAGCACGTGGAGAGTTGGACATTTGGAGGCGTTTTTGAACGGCCTCTTATGAAAACGGTGTCGTTTTACTTTTAAAAAAATATGGCGTTTATCAAACGCCATGAAATATTAAAATAGATGACATTTAAAAAAAGGTCATTAAATAAACGCCATTAAATCTTACTTTCCTGGTAGCGGTGGTGCAATACCTACCAACCTGTCTGCGTTGCTCGAGTCTTGAATACTTGAACTTGATGGTCAACTACCAGACCGGAACCATCCCACCTGAGCTAGGCTCTTTATCAAAGCTTGGGGCTTTAAGCTTGGCTAGAAACAACCTTTCTGGGACCATCCCTCCATCCATAGGAAACTGTCATCTCTTTCCAGACTCTCTTTCATGTATTGAAATTTGCAAGGGGAGATTCCGGGAGAAATTGCCAGGCTTCGAGGCCTGAGATTGGTCCAGTTATCCGCGAATAACCTATCTGGCAAGGTTCCTTCCAACCTTTACAATATCTCCAACATCAATTTAATATCACTAGGTTTTCAACATTTCAAGTTTGGTTTTGTACAATTAGCCTCTACTCTTCCTAATCTCCAAGCTCTTTATCTTTTGGACAATTTGTTTACTGGAACACTTCCTACTTCACTGTCAAATGCTTCGGGGCTTCAAGCGATAAACTTCGTCTTTAATCATTTCAATGGGACAGTGCCGAAAGATCTTGGAAAACTTCTAGGTCTTCGAGGCATAAGCATTTCTAAAAATTGGTTGCAAGATGACCTCACTTTTATTTCATCTCTAACAAATTGCACCAATTTACGTATTATTGATACGGCTACAAATCTTCTCAGAGGTTCATTGCCAGACTCCATAGCTAATCTCTCCACATATCTTTACTAGATAGATTTGGGGGAAAATCAAATACATGGAAGCGTTCCTACAAGCATCGGGAACTTCATCAACCTCACTATCTTAGGTATGGCAACGAATTATCTTATTGGCCCTATTCCATCCTCCACTGGCAGACTTCATAAGCTGCAAGTTCTGAGGTTACACCAGAACAAATTCACACAACTTCCATCTTCGCTTGGTAATTTGACTTCGTTGAATAGTCTCTACTTGGGACAAAACAACATCCATGGAAGCATACCTACGAGTTTAGGAAATTGTCATAGCTTGTTGGAATTAGACCTTTCTCAAAATAATCTCAATGGTCCAATACCCCCTGAAATTACGAAGCTCTCAACCCTTTCAATATTCCTCTGGTTAGGTTAGAATGCACTGTCTAGTTCTCTTCCATTAGAAATCGGTTCTTTGACAAATCTTGGAAACTTGGATGTGTCCCATAATAGATTATTACAATCCATACCAAACACTCTTGGCAGTTGCTTGAGTCTGGAATGGTTTGAGTTGGAAAATAATTCATTTGAAAGAGAGATACCTCAAAGTTTGAGAACGCTAAGGGGTTTAAGAGTGTTAGATCTTTCGCACAATAATTTGTCGGGGCTGATCCCAAGTTATCTAGGTGAGTTTCAACTAGATATCTTGAATTTGTCTTTTAATAGGTTACATGGACAAGTTCTAATACAAGGAGTGTTTCAAAATACGAATGCGATTTCAGTTGTTGGAAATAATGATCTATGTGGAGGAATTGCAAAATTAGACCTTTCTCCTTATTCATCCTCCAAATCAAGCAAGAATAAGTTGTCTCACAAGCTGAAAATGATATTGGTTGTGGTGGTTGCTCTTGTGATATGTGCAACTTTGTTAGTTGTCTTCTTCTTATTTCTCCAACAACGACATGTCCTAAAAAAGAAGGCACCTTCCTTGCTGTTAGGTCCCTAGTTGCCAATTCTGCGAACAAACTCAGTTTAATGGAGTTATAATTTTTTCCTTGGTTTCGGTCCTCCTGCTCGAGCGTGAACATTTGTGCTCGAGCGGAGTTTGCACCTTCTCAGTAGTTTGACTTGTCTGCATAAATACTAGGAGGCGTGTTTTTGCACTCGAGCGGAGACCTGTTTAATCGCACGCATTTTAGTGATTCTGCTCGAGCGGCAAGTCCTGCGATTGAGCAGGGTACGCGGCCCCTGTTTTCTATATATATGTGTTTAGGTCCGTTTTTAGGTTTAATGCTTCTAGATCTATTTTGGGAGCTCTAGGGTTTTCTTTTAGAGGTTGTTTTGCTAGTTTTCCTTTGATGTTTTCTTGAGTATTAAACTCACATGGTTTGTTAATTCACATCAAAGGGTTATTTAAGTGATCATCTTTAAGAGTGTTCTTCTTCAGTGGAATCCAGAAATTCAAGTGTGGAGTGTTCGAAGGTGTTCAAAACTATGCGCGGTTATTGAGTCGACGTAGATGTTGTGGAATCAACATCAATCTAATTAATCCTGAGACGAAGGTTGTGGTGGACGATATACAAAGAGTTGAGGATAAATTGACAGAGTTTGGGTAATTTGTTTGGGTATTTTGTATTCTTTTTTCCTTCATAGTGAATTGATTTGTGGTGTTTCGCCCGCGGTTTTTTTAATCACAATTGGAAGTGCTCCAATAGTGATTTTTTCCATGTAAAAATCATTTATGTCTATTTATTGTTTCTGAAACAACAATCTAAATCACTTTCGTACGTGCTTGATGATTTAGATTGTTATTTTTAATTGTTTGGGAATTGGTACAATTAAATCTTGATCTAATCACGAATCACTTAGGTTTTTCAATGGGTATCAGAGCGGGTCACACTTTGTTTTTTTTATCAAAACTATAGGAGTGTGATTTTATGTGATTGGTGATATGGATTCAATGCGTGAAGGTAACTCAACCCATAGACCTCTGTTACTTGATGGTACAAACTATTCTTATTGGAAAGCTCATATGAGAATGTTTTTAAAATCTATCGATGAGAAAGTTTGGCACTGTGTAATCTATGGGTGGAGTGAACCTGTTGTCACTATTGATGGTGTTGATATTCTCAAACCTCTTGATAAATGGGATGTATTCGATTATCAAAATTTGAGTTGGAACAGTAAGGCTCTCAACTCCCTCTTTTGCTCCGTCACACCAGAAGAGTTTCGTCATATTTGTACTTGTGAAGTAGCAAGAGAGGCTTGAGATATTCTTGAAACTATTCACGAGAGTACTACTTCTGTTAAAAGGTCAAATCTTCAACGTCTCACCTCCACTTTTGAAACTTTTTTTTATGCTTGATGATGAGACGTTTGATGATTTTTATACTAAACTTAGTGACATCGTGAATTCTTGTTTCACACTAGGTGAAAAAATCCCTGAAGCTAAGGTTGTTGGAAAAATTTTGAGGTTTTTACTCGAGAGGTTCCAATCAAAAGTTACAACTATTGAGGAGGCTCAGGATGTTGATACCCTCAAGCTTTATCAGTTGGTTGGAAACTTGCAGACTTATGAAACCCACCAGATTTCTAAGAAAAAATAAAAAGATAGTGTGGCATTCACTAGTGCTCATGAGACTACAAAGACCTCTGACATTGAGTTTGATCTAGAGTCCGAGATGACGGCTAAGTTTACTAAACAGTTCAAAAAAAATTTAAAGAAAAAGAAGCCTAATTTCATGGACCCTATTTCAAAAGATAAGAGCAATGAAAAACTCAAAATTTTTCCACCAAAAATTGCTCCTAAAACTGAAAAGAAGACTGCGAAGGGGCAAGGGGTCAAGTGTTATGAATGTCAAGGGTTTGGACATATTGATGATCGCCTAGAATTCTGTTTTGTCAGCCAACCTTTGTGCCTCCCGAGGAGGTTCTGAAAAAAGTCAAGTGGTCAAGTTTTTTGAATCAAGTTATAAGTTTAAGACTTTTGTTTATTTTAAGTGAATAGTTCTTTTGGGTTATATTTTTAATGACGATGTAAGATGGATGTGTATATGACGTCATATATGGGTATATATATATATATATATATATATATACATATAAGTCTTAAATTTTGTCCCATGTACGTCTGCACAGCTCTATGGACTATGTATGTTTTATATATGTGCTTCTATAGCCCATTATTATGTGATGATTTGTTTAGAGGCCTTTGGTATTCTCAGGATTACTGGTCGGTTACGACGCTAAACCTAGAGGGGCAGGTTTGGGTCGTGACAGAGTGGTATCAGAGCACAAGTTATACTGCACACACGAGTCCATATAAGCTATAGGATGTCCTAGTAAGAATTAGGGACATTACATCTGCATGTGTGAGTGTGTGAAATATATGAACATCTCTAAACCAATATATATTGACACTGAAATGAAATGAATTGAATTGAAATTGAACACTGGAAGAGAATTATTTGCCTATGTTTATTAGCGCTTTGTTTACCTATAACAAATGAAAAATACAAGAAGTAATGGTACAACTGAATCTTCTGAGACTCGAATGAACCGAATGGAAAGAATGCTTGAAGCTTTGATAGAAGCAATAATGCAACAACAAAGAAAACAACCTTTGCCTCCTCCGTCTCCTCCGGTCCAAGCAAAACCAATAAATAATGCCATTATCAGCTTGACTCAGAAATTTAATAAGATGAAGCCACCAACTTTCTTGGGTGGAATTGAACCTTTAAAGGATGAAACGTGGATGCTAGAAACTGAAAAGTTATTTTTAAGTCTTTCCATGTACCGAGACTCAGAAAGTTTTGTTCGCCACCTACACCTTAAAGGACGAAGCCCGACGTTGGTGGATGCTTGTCCATGAAAACAGTGGGACTTTAACTTGGGATCAATTCAAAAAGATTTTTTACGAAAAGTACTTTCCCCAATGCTTTCGAGACCGCAAGGTGTCCGAATTTCAAGAATTCAACCAAGGCAACATGTCTGTAGCCAAGTATGAGGCTAAATTCACTGAGTTAGCCCGATTTGCTCCTCACATGGTGAATACAGACTATAAAAAAGCTCGAAAATTTAAAGGAGGGTTGGATCTAGATGTATTTGATCGGGTTAGTGTATTGAAACTGCCCAAGTACATTGATGTGCCTGATAAAGCTCTCATGGCTGAAGCCAACTTAGCCGCAAAGAAACAGACTAAAGCTCTAATAACTGAATAAAGAGGTAAAAGATCTGGATTTAGTTTCAAAAAGGGTCGTTCATTTGCGACAAATAAGAAGCAAAACACAGGATCCTCCAGTAGCTCAAGCCAAAGCAGTGGTTCTGCACCTATCTGTTCTGAATGTGGAAGAAAGCATAAGGGTGTGTGTTACCATGCATCTGGTGCCTGTTACCAGTGTGGCAAAGTTGGCCACCTGATGAAAGATTGTCCGCTTGGGTTTGCGAATGCCAACTGTCCCGCAGCAAGTTCAGCCAGATCTGCTTCTATATTGAGGTCAAATGCAGGAACTAATGTCAGAGGTAACACTGGCAATGAAACATTAAGGCAAGGGAGAGTGTTTGCACTAGTGCCTGGGATATGTAGAACACTGAGTTTATGGTGTCAGGTATAATTTCTATTTATGCCTAAAATGTATATGTCTTGATAGATTCTGGTTCTACATACTCTTTTGTGTTGTACGCCTTTTCCCGGAAATTAACTAGACCTTTAGAATCCATGAATTATTTACTGTCCGTATCTACACCATCTGGAGGTTCTATGGTATGTGCTTATGTTTATCCGCCATGTGCAATTGTGATTGGTTATATGACATTGCATGTTGATTTATTGTCATTAGGTATTGATCATTTTGACTGCATATTGGGTATGGACTGGTTGACGAAGTACTGTGCAACTATTGATTGTGTGAATAAATTTGTTGTGTTTCGTCCACCTGGTTTACCAGAGTTTGTATTTACTGGGAATGAGGTAGTTTCTCCCCCATGTTTGATTTCTGCCATGAAAGCTATTAAACTACTTAGGAAGGGATGTAGGGGTTATCTGTGTTATGTTTTGACTAAGACTTCTGATAGTCCTAATGTGGAAACTATTCCTATTGTTTGTGAATTTCCCGATGTGTTTCCGAATGAATTGCTTGGGGACTTAATTGATAGGGAGATTGAATTCAATATTGATATACTACCTTGAACATAACCAATTTCCAAAACCCCATATAGAATGTCAACCTCTGAATTGAAAGAATTGAAAAATCAACTTCAGGAATTGTTACATAAGAAGTTTAATCGCCCGAGCACTTCACCTTGGGGTGTTCCATTTTTTTGTCAAAAAGAAAGATGAATCTTTGAGACTATGTATAGACTATCGGGAATTAAACAAAGTGACTATCAAGAACAAATACCCACTGCCCCGAATAGATGACCTATTTGACCAACTCCAGGGAGCACAAGTGTTTTCTAAGATAGACCTTAGATCCGGGTATCATCAGCTAAAAGTTAAAACAAAAGATATAGAGAAAACTACATTTAGAACTAGATATGGGCACTACAAGTTTTTGGTAATGTAGTTTGGGGTGACTAGTACACCTGCTGCCTTCATGGACCTTATAAACAGGGTGTTTAAATCATATCTATATGAATTCGTTGTTGCATTTATTGATGATATTTTAATCTACTCTAAAAGCAGGAAAGATCATGAGAACCATCTAAGAACTGTGCAACAGACTTTGAGAGAAAGAAAATTGTATGCAAAATTATCCAAATGTGAATTTTGGCTTGATAGTGTAGCATTTTTGGGGCATGTAATAAACAAATATGGCATATCAGTTGACCCCCAGAAAATTGAGGCTATTATGAACTAGCCGAGACCAACCAATGTGTCCGAAGTTAGAAGTTTTCTGGGGCTTGCTGGCTACTACCGCAGATTTGTAAGAGACTTCTCTAAACTTGCCATGCCATTGACACAGTTGACTTAGAAAAATGTACCATTTGATTGGACTGATCAGCGGGAATTAGCTTTCCAAGAATTGAAGACTAAATTGGTAACTGCACCTATTCTGACATTGCCCAACGAAACCAATAGGTTTCAGATTTACAATAATGCTTCATACAAAGGCTTGGGGTGTGTGTTAATGCAGAATAGGAAGATGATTGCAGTATGCTTCACGGCAACTCCAACCACATGAAAAGAATTATCTAACCCATGACCTTGAATTGGCAGCTGTGGTTTTTACATTGAAAATTTGGCTTCATTATCAGTATGAAGTGACTTGTGAAATGTATACCGATTATAAAAGCTTGAAATATTTCTTTACTCAGAAGGAATTGAATATGAGACAGAGATGATGGCTCGAATTGATCAAGGATTATTAGGGAAAGCAAATACAGTGGCAGATGCTTTGAGCCGAAAATTTAATGTGAATTCGTCATGTTTGTTTACCAGTCAGAAAGAGTTGTTATGTGACTTGAAGAGGAATGAGATTGAAATTGTGTTGCGCGAACATGGCAGAATTATAGCCACCAGAGAAACAACTTGAAGATGAGTTCTTGAATAAAATTGTTGATGGGATTGACACAAAACCAAGGCCAGGATTTGTGTTGGAGAGCAATGTATTGAAGTTTCACAATCGACTTTGTGTGCCGGACTATTTAGATTTGAGAATATGAGTTATGGCTGAGGCTCATAATTCAAAATTTTCTATGCATCCGGGAAATACAAAAATGTACAAAGATTTGAAACAGAATTTCTGATGGCCTGGCATGAAGAAAAGTATTGCTGATTTTGTGTCTAGATGTTTACATTGCCAACAAGTGAAAACTGAACATCAATGACCTGCTGGATTACTTCAGTCGCTTCCAATATCGGAATGGAAATGGAAGCACATTACGATGGACTTCATTGTTGGATTGCCTTGCTCCTCTAGAGGTATGGACTCTATCTGGGTCATTATTGACCGTTTAACTAAGTCTACCCATTTTCTGCCTATTAAAACTTTTTATAATGTAGATAAGTTAGCTAATATTTATGTAAATCAGATTGTGAGATTGCACGGTGTGCTAGTATCCATTGTATCTGACAGAGATTCTAAGTTCACATCAAAATTCTAGCAGATTTTACAACTGGCTTTGGGAACTGAACTACGACTGAGTAGTGCCTAGGACCCACAGACTGTCGTGTCGTGTCGTGTCGTGTCGTGTCGTGTCGTGTCGTGTCGTGTCGTGTCGTGTCGTGTCGTGTCGTGTCGTGTCGTGTCGTGTCGTGTCGTGTCGTGTCGTGTCGTGTCGTGTCGTGTCGTGTCGTGTCGTGTCGTGTCGTGTCGTGTCGTGTCGTGTCGTGTCGTGTCGTGTCGTGTCGTGTCGTGTCGTGTCGTGTCGTGTCGTGTCGTGTCGTGTCGTGTCGTGTCGTGTCGTGTCGTGTCGTGTCGTGTCGTGTCGTGTCGTGTCGTGTCGTGTCGTGTCGTGTCGTGTCGTGTCGTGTCGTGTCGTGTCGTGTCGTGTCGTGTCGTGTCGTGTCGTGTCGTGTCGTGTCGTGTCGTGTCGTGTCGTGTCGTGTCGTGTCGTGTCGTGTCGTGTCGTGTCGTGTCGTGTCGTGTCGTGTCGTGTCGTGTCGTGTCGTGTCGTGTCGTGTCGTGTCGTGTCGTGTCGTGTCGTGTCGTGTCGTGTCGTGTCGTGTCGTGTCGTGTCGACACAGGTACTTTACCAAAACTAACGAGTACGTGTAACGTAGGTTTCTCCCCCATGTTTGATTTCTGAAATGAAAGCTATTAAACTACTTAGGAAGGGATGTAGGGGTTATCTATGTTGTGTTTTGACTAAGACTTCTGATAATCCTAATGTGAAAACTATTCCTATTGTTTGTGAATTTCCCGATGTGTTTCCAAATGAATTGCTTGGGGACTTAATTGATAGGGAGATTGAATTCACTATTGATATACTACCTGGAACACAACCAATTTCCAAAACCCCATATAGAATGTCAACCTCTGAATTGAAAGAATTGAAAAATCAACTTCAAGAATTGTTAGATAAGAAGTTTATTCGCCCGAGCACTTCACCTTAGGGTGTTCCATTTTTTTGTCAAAAAGAAATATGTATCTTTGAGACTATGTATAGACTATTGGGAATTAAACAAAGTGACTATCAAGAACAAATACCCACTGCCCCGAATAGGTGACCTATTTGACCAACTCCAAGAAGCACAAGTGTTTTCTAAGATAGACCTTAGATCCGGGTATCATCAGCTAAAAGTTAAAACAAAAGACATAGAGAAAATTACATTCAGAACTAGATATGGGCACTATAAGTTTTTGGTAATGTCGTTTGGGGTGACTAGTACACCTGCTGCCTTCATGGACCTTATAAACAGGGTGTTTAAATCATATCTAGATGAATTCGTTGGTGCATTTATTGATGATATTTTAATCTACTATAAAAGCAAGAAAGATCATGAGAACCATCTGAGAACCGTGCTATAGACTTTGAGAGAAAGAAAATTGTATGCAAAATTATCCAAATGTGAATTTTGGCTTGATAGTTTAGCATTTTTGGGGCATGTAATCAACAAATATGGCATATCAATTGACCCGCAGAAAATTGAGGCTATTATGAACTAGCCGAGACCAACTAATGTGTCCAAAGTTAGAAGTTTTATGGGGCTTGCTGGCTACTACCGCAGATTTGTAAGAGACTTCTCTAAACTTACCATGCCATTGACACAGTTGACTTAGAAAAATGTACCATTTGATTGGACTGATCAGCGGGAATCAACTTTCCAAGAATTAAAGACTAGATTGGTAACTGCACCTATTCTGACATTGCCCAACGAAACCAATAGGTTTCAGATTTACAATGATGCTTCATACAAAGGCTTGGGGGTGTGTGTTAATGCAGAATAGGAAGATGATTGCAGTATGCTTCACGGCAACTCCAACCACATGAAAAGAATTATCCAACCCATGACCTTAAATTGGCAACTGTGGTTTTTGCATTGAAAATTTAGCGCCATTATCTGTATGAAGTAACTTGTGAAATGTATACCGATTATAAAAGCTTGAAATATTTCTTTACTCAGAAGGAATTGAATATGAGACAGAGATGATGGCTCGAATTGATCAAGGATTATTAGGGAAAGCAAATACAGTGGCAGATGCTTTGAGCCGAAAATTTAATGTGAATTCGTCATGTTTGTTTACCAGTCAGAAAGAGTTGTTATGTGACTTGAAGAGGAATGAGATTGAAATTGTGTTGCGCGAACATGGCAGAATTATAGCCACCAGAGAAACAACTTGAAGATGAGTTCTTGAATAAAATTGTTGATGAGATTGACTCAAAACCAAGGCCAAGATTTGTGTTGGAGAGCAATGTATTGAAGTTTCACAATCAATTTTGTGTGCCGGACTATCTAGATTTGAGAAAATGAGTTATGGCTGAGGCTCATAATTCAAAATTTTCTATACATCCGGGAAATACAAAAATGTACAAAGATTTGAAACAGAATTTATGATGGCCTGGCATGAAGAAAAGTATTGCTGATTTTGTGGCTAGATGTTTACATTGCCAACAAGTGAAAGTTGAACATCAATGACCTGCTGGATTACTTCAGCCGCTTCCAATATCGGAATGGAAATGGAAGCACATTACAATGGACTTCATTGTTGGATTGCCTCGCTCCTCTCGAGGTATGGACTCTATCTGAGTCATTGTTGACTGTTTAACTAAGTCTGCCCATTTTCTGCCTATTAAAACTTTTTATAATGTAGATAAGTTAGCTAATATTTATGTAAATCAGATTGTGATATTGCACAGTGTGCTAGTATCCATTGTATCTGACAGAGATTCTAAGTTCACATCAAGATTCTGGCAGATTTACAACTGGCTTTGGGAACTGAACTACGACTGAGTAGTGCCTAGGACCCATAGACGGACGGTCAATCTAAACGAACCAATCAAACTTTGGAAGATATGTTACGGATGTGTGTAGATTTCCAAGGGAATTGGGAGACTTACCTCCCTCTGGCCGAGTTTATATATAATAACAGTTATCATTCAAGCATTGGAATGGCTCCTTATGAAACTTTATATGGTAGGAAGTGCCAATCTCCGATTTGCTGGGCTAAAGTAGGCAATAGACTGTTGTTGGGACCTGAACTTGTGCAAGAAACAACTGAAAAAGTGAAACTGATTCAACAACATTTGAAAACTACACAAAGCAGTCAAAAAAGTTTTGCAGATGTCCAGAGGAGAGACAAAGAATATGAGGTCGGAGACCATGTGTTTATAAAAGTGACTCCAATAAAAGGTCAGACACGATTTGGGGTAAAAGGCAAGTTAGCACCCAGATACATTGGGCCGTAGGAGATTCTAGAGAAAATCAATTCAGTAACATACCGAGTAACCTTACCTCCGGTTATGGAGAATATGCACAATGTTTTTCATGTCTCAATGCTTCAGGATTATTTGAGAGATCCGTTACATGTGATTGAGCCGACTCATATGCTTCTAAAATATGGTTATATATACAAGGAAAGACCAATCCAGATTGTGAATCACCGAATCAAAAAACTAAGAAACAAAGAAATTTCGTTGGTGAAGGTTGATTGGCAAAATCATGAGGGAACTTATGCAACATGGGAAACCGAAGAGGATATGATGAAGAGATACCCTGACTTGTTCCCTTTGGATCCGATATTCTTCCAAAACGAAGGTAATTTGAGTTTGGAAGACCAAACTCTTTAAGAGGGAAAGACTGTAATAACCCCGACCTATGATTAACTGTTAAACCATGATTAAGAATGCCTAATAAGTAATTAAGAGAAAATTCTATGTTAATTGCATGTGTGTTGCATTATTTGAGTTTACATCTGTCTGTTGTAGGAATATCTATCCGTGTTTCTGTTTCTTTTTGCGAATTGAAGGTCTTAGCGGCATCTGATCACAAAATTGGCTTGGTTTATGTGTTATTTTGAATTTTCAGAATTTTATGGTAAGTTTGATTGAAATTCAATTCGAAACCAAATAATTAGAATAAAATAATGCAAAATTTGATTAGTTTAAACCAAGCTTAGTTAGGCCAATACAATTCTTGAACTCTCTTATACACCACTTCATCTTCAATCTTGAGGCTAAAACGTAGAGAGAGAGAGAGAGAGAGAGAGAGAGAGAAGAAGAAGAAGAAGAAGAAGAAGAAGAAGAGAACTTGAGAGAGATTTAGGGGAATTGGCTTGGAATCTAGCTAGAGACTCAAGTATTAGAAAGAACAACTTAGAATCATTGATAATTCAAGATCTTAGGTGAGTATTTGACTCCTAATCTTTGCGTTTAAGTTCTTGAGAAAGAGAATTCAAGAGATTTAAGTGTTAAACCATGGGAATTGAGCTAAAAATATTAGAATTGTAAATCATCTCATGCATGCATAATTCTTATGATTTTGAAGTTGTTTTCAAAGAATTTCCTCTTGCATGTTCTCATTTTGGCTTTGTTCTAAGAATTCAACATGTTTTTGAATTAAACACCTCATTTAATCATGTTTTGAAAGCTTTGAAGTCAAGAAATTACATGCATGTTATGTTTTCAACATTTCAAGCTTGGTTTTATACAATTGGAAAAACTTTTGGGCTTGATTTTTCGAAATGGATTGTAATTCTTCACATACTATGAGTTTCTCAATGTTTCTTCAAGTTTTGGACCCAAAAGGATGTGTTTTGTTGGTTTGAATTTGAGTTTTGAAGCTTGAACATCAATCTGGAAATTTCGAAAATTGCACCCTCCGCTCGAGCAGCAGAATTTGAGCTCGAGCAGCCACCCTTATTTTTTTGACCTTCCGCTCAAGCGACCGAAGTTGCGCTCAAACGTACAATAAGGGCTCCCAGAAGTTTTACAAACTTTTGCAGACCGCTCGAACGAAGACCCTTTTTACTCAGCCTTGCACTCGAGCGACCGTCAAGCAGAAAATTCAAGCAACCAGCACTTTTGTAGACTTTGCAGACCGCTTGAGCGACCGAAGTTGCGCTCGAGCAGACTGCCCTGTTTTTGAAAATGTGACTAAGTGTTTCAACGTACATTTTGGTATCCTCATTGCATCTTAGGCATTCATAAGCCTTAATTAAGACACAATAATGAGGATAAAGGCTGAAAACACACTAAGAACGAAATGAAATAAGTTAAGTACTATCCGAGTGTGTTTTAATATGTGTATATGTTCTATGTTTGTGTAGGTCACGCGTCGTTTTGTTATCAAAGCTATCTGTGAGTAATAACTTTGTAAAGTTATGTTCAATATAAAATCTTTCTGAACATTACGATATGATATGGGCTGTTTCTGAATGGTACAAAGGGCTATTTTAAGATTACATTAATGATGGTCCAATTCTTTGAAATGTATTTGTTGTGGTATCCTTAACTAAGGCTCTCGCCCAAGAAAAATAATATTGTGGCTTATGGTCATAAGGGCCTCGCCTGGGGAAAACAATACCGTAGCATAAGGCCCTCGCTTGGGGAAAACAATACTATGGCATAAGGCCCTCGCCCGGGGGAAACAATACTGTGGCATAAAGCCCTTGCCCGGGGAAAACAATACTGCGACCTACGTATGTTATATGATACCCGGTACCGGAAGTTCCATGATGGAACTTGATATGAATGACCATTGTGATTTGTTAACGCTAATGGATGTACCACGCATGATTGAATATGAATATACATTTGACTCTGTTTTTTATACGAATACGAACATGATTGTCTCTGACTGATAAAGGATTTGAAATATGATTTTTGAATCTATTATGGATATCATTCATTAAAATCTTTACTCTGTTATTAGTCACTGGGCTCCAGCTCACCGTAATATTTATGTATGTGTGTGACCAGGCACGTGGCCAGGCTCAATGATGATCGGCTGGAATTCTGTTTTGTTGGCCAACCTTTGTGCCTCCCGAGGAGGTTTCGAAAAAAGTCGAGTGGTCGAGTTTTGTGAATCAAGTTATAAGTTTAAGACTTTTGTTTGTTTTAAGTGAACAGTTCTTTTGGGTTATATGTTTAATGACGATGTAAGATGGATGTGTATATGACCTCATATGTGGATATATGTATATAAGTTTTAAATTTTGTCCCATGTACGTCTACACAGCTCTATGGACTATGTATGTTTTATATATGTGCTTCCACAGCCCCTTATTATGTGATGATCTGTTTAAAGGTCTTTGGTAATCGCAAAATTACTGGCCAATTACGACGCTAAATCTATAGGAACGGGTTTGGGTCGTGACAACTTTGTTAGTTATCTTTTTCATAACGAAATTTTGAGGGTTTCTTATGCAAAGCTTCTCAAAGCTTGTAACGCCCCAAATTTCTAACCCAAATGATAATACAACAATCATGGCTCTTTCAAGAAAAACCGAATATAAATATCCAAACTTACATTACATGATACAATAGTTCTTCATGCAACAATACCTGATTCTAACAAGAAGGAAATAAACAAATAAATACTCCCAAGGGTTTACAAGTTTCCAAGGCTTGAGTATGGTTACACAAAACGGTTATTCAAACCTACACACATATAGCCCTTGGCTTACACACAGAGTCACAGCAAAATGAGAGTCTCGTACTCTCAACACACATTTCCTCGCCTTTAGTTAGGGGGCATCACCACATATTTCCCTGCACAAAAGTTCCGTAGGGTAAACATAAAGCCCAGTAGGAAATCCTTAACAAAGTAAATACATTTTATACAAATCTCAAAAGATGAAATGTACATGCCATGCTATGCCCTTTCGAAAGAAAATCACATCTTCATCTTTGAAAACCATCATGCTCAATGATGTCATGCAATTTCAATTCTTCAAAACTTAACAATTCATTTCAAGTGTGGTAAATATGACTTTGGTAATCCTTAGGTCTGTGTCTGCAAATAGACTATACAAGTACTACCAATTTGTCATTTTTACCGGTATTAACCGGAAGGCTCGACACCTATCCGTGCGGGTTTTCGGTCTTTCACCCTGGACTCTCAGGCCAACTGATTTAATATCGTCTACACCACCTATCAAGACTTACCAACGTATTTACCCCAAAACCATTCCATGAAAACTTGTTTCTCAACATTTTTTTCTCAATGCAAGTTTTCAAATCAGCTTTCAAAGTTTAATGTAATCAAATGAATTGATATGCCAATAACACAAGATGAATATAAATACTTTTATTTCAATTCATCATCCAAAAAATAACACAATTCCCTCTTCTCAAGTATCATCAACAATTAGTCATTTCAAGACTGTTTCAACGTTTTGAACAATAATTTTCAAAATGAACAACAATTCTCATATTTCCTGAAATTCATCATTTATATAAATATAAATAGAAATTTTTCAAACATCCCTCTATTTTGACACACACAATAAATATAACAATATCATTCATGAATTTTCAGTCTCTTTTAAAAAAAATCTCCAAATTCTAGGTTTTCTCACCAAAACTATACAACTCAAATCTTTTGAAAGAAAACTTTTCAAAATCATCTTTTCTTCAATCAACGAAGATCAAAACCCATAAGATCATTTTAAAAGAACAAGAGACAAACCCACTTTCAAAATCGCTCAACTTCTTGAATCAACAATCAATTTTCAAAGCTATCGAAAGATGATTTCGAAAATCATATAGATCTTGCAAAAATATATATATATAACTCTAAAAAAACCCCTACTTCAAGTTTTGAAGAAGAAATGAGATGAAACCCCTAAAATCAACGGTGTCAAAACTCGATCATCGCACACAACGAAATCCTCGAGAAGTTAACAAGGATCAGATGATAGTTGCAGTGAAAGTGCTCAATCTTCAACTCAAAGGAGCTTTTAAGAGCTTCATGTCAGAATGTAAAGCACTAAGAACTATAAGACATCGCAATCTCTTGAAAAGTGCAAGTGCTTGTTCCAATGTGGATTTTCATGGTAATGAATTTAAAGCCATAGTATACAATTTTATGGCCAATGGAAGCTTACATAAATGGCTGCACCCATATGGAGTTGCAGAACAAGAGCAACAAGGAGAACTCATAAAACTTAAATTGATCGAGAGACTGGACATTTCCATTGATATTGCTTGTGCACTTAACTTAAGTATCTTCATTGTGGTTGTGGGTCAACAATTATTCATGGTGATCTTAAGCCGAGTAATGTTCTTCTCGATGATGAGATGCTGCCCATGTTGGAGATTTTGGGTTAGCAAAAATTATTTCTGCAGCTTCAAATGATGCATCACAAAGTCAAAGCAATTCGATTGCGATAAGGGGAAATATAGGCTATGCTACTCCAGGTACAAAATCTTTTCAATTTCCTCATAAAGAAAAAATTGAACTTGCATTAAGAAAATTAAACTAACCATTCCCATGGTTTCCTAGATTAGGTTGTCAATGAGCCTAGGCAGTGCTGACAACTGAAATATACACTAATTGCTTTGGATTCACCCATTTCTTCTTTCTTTCCAAAGCTACAACACAGCAGAGTTTCACTTTGGGAGTTTCAAAATACTCTCATTTATTTTCTTTCAACACCTATATAACATTTAGAATACTTTTTTATTTTATTATTATTGTTGGTGTTAGTGTTTTTAAATGTACAGAGAAATCTGTAGTGTATTTACAAATTCATTTCATTTTGTAGGACACATGTTTTGTAATGAAACATTCCACCTTAAACTTGAGCTTCAAATTGGCTTAATTAGGCAACCAATTAAGCAAGTTACTAAGCGAATTTAGAGCGAGCCAACAGCAAGCAGCTTATTCTTCTTTATATTTTAATTTTGGATAAATTATAGTTCACTCAAATCAAGGACGATTCTTTGGTTTTAAAATTTTTATTTTCTTCTAATTTAATCCCTTAACTAACTAACCATCCAACAATTTGACAAAAAAGGCATGTGGAACCAACCCAAATGCTAAACTGAACCCGACTCAAGGCAACCCATAATTTTTTTTTTTTACTTTTTAAATAGGTAAATTCAATAACATGTTTTTAAGTAAACTAGGTAAATTACACTTTTCATGCATAATGTTTTATTTCGCTTTTTCTTTGTCACTTAGCATTTGACTAAAATTTTCATTAAATTCTAGTATTTTGTTAGCTTCGACAAAAAAATACAATTAAACAATAATGATCTCACACAATCACACTCACAAACACCAAGCCAAAAAAAAAAATGTTGCTGAGAGATATGAAAGACCATCACAAATAATTAAAATTATGTCAAATTTTCATTCAAAACATTATTAAAGGCATTTTCTATTGGAATTACAATCAATTTGCAAAGTACGGCGTGGGCGACATGGCTTCCACACTAAGGGATGTATATAGCTTTGAATTCTTTTATTGGAAATGTTTACAGGTAAGAGACCAACTAATGATATGTTTAAGGATCATGTAAATCTTCATAACTTCGTTGAGGAAGCTTTACCTGACAATATGATGGAGATTGTGTATCCCTACATCCTATTGAAGCACAACACAAGTAGTTGGATCAGAGATTGCATGTTTGCCATTATGAGAATTGGGGTTGGATGTTCAACGGAATTGCCAAGAGATCGAATGGAAATAGAAAGTGTTATTGGCGAATTGCGTAAGATCAAAAATACATACATGAATGAAGGGTTGAACTAATGCTAGGAAGTTGGAAGAAATTTTGCAACATAAAGGCCAAAGGCGTGTATCATACCCTCTTGACCTATGCCTATGCATATGCAAACCAAAATGAAAAATGTTATACACAAACAAATTTTTTACCTGATCTTTCCACTAGACACAATGACATGAGTTTCACGTATATTTATTAATGTAAACCTCACTAGCTTTGCATCTAGTAATACGAAATTTTGGTGAGAAAGTTGTTTACGTATAGCATAACTCTACCTAAATACATCTTTCCCTCATTTGAAACATCACAATTCAATTTCTCATTTTCTTTTTCTTTCTTTTATGATTATAATCTATTCATGCAGCAAAGATGAGTGAGTGGACTTAAGCACTTCTCTTTTCTTTTCTTTTTTTCCGTTTTGGGCAAGTGAACTAAAGCATGTTTATTTTTGTCAGTTAGAGGTTACATTCAAAGTCCTCCAATAGTGGTTACCTCAACTGTATGCTACTTCAACAGCCAGTAGAATACAAATGGTGGCTTTACGTCATTGTTGCCTCAGCAATCTTTAATCTGTTGCTTGAATAAGTAACTGTCACTTTTCTCCTTTGAGTAGATTGTATTATATCAAACATATGTTCATGTGGGGATGTTATCTTTCCAACTAAGATTGTGTGCTTGGGACTACCAATATTTATCCCTGTTAAATTAAAACTATCATTTCATTGTATCTTGACTTTTCCTTAAAATTGCATGTCCATATACAAAAAATTATTTGTTTTGTATCTTTTTTATGATATTATTATAATTTGGCTTTTAGTCATGGTAACTCTGTGTAATATAGACTCATGCACTACTAGCACTAGCACTAGGTGTCCCACTAAGAGATATATATATATATATATATGTGTGTGTGTGTGAGTGTGACAGCTAAGCTGACATGTTATTCAAGCTCTATTGTTGTGGAAACAAAGGAAAATATATAAAAAAAGAATCTTGATATGGGTGTTTTTGGAGATCTCAATTGAGCCAAATATGCCTATACATATGCTACAAAGAATCAAAATTCAAAAATACGTATGCTAGAAGAGACACATTACATAAAGAAATTAAAGATCATTGACCAGAGGGGCAAAATTCCACCGGACGACTCCATTTGACTCTTTTAACAAACAAACATAGTTTTGGAAGGTATATATGCATACCTTTGTGGCTCAGAGTAAAAAGCGTCCAAGATATTGAAGTGATTGGGTCCAACATCCTGCCACTTGTTAGTAGGTTCAGGAAAGTTGTCTTGACAACACTGACGTTTCCTTCAACACAAAGTGAGTCTTTTCTTAGGCATTGGCTGCACATCAGAATTGGAACTGTACTTTTTACTCTTCATCCACACTCTCTTTGATAAAAGTAATAATACTCTCTCAACAAGGTTTCTGTGAATAATTCTCACTGAACTCTGCAAGAACGCCACCATCTTCTAATTGCAATTCCCAAAAAACTCTGGAAGACATCAAAGAAAATCATCCTCATTATGGAATGCTTGAGGTTCATAGTTTGTATATTATAAAGTTTCATTCAAAACATATTGAAAAATGAAGTTGTTCTCAGTTTTGAAGTACAGTACATTTGATGCAGGACAAGTACTGGATTTGCAATACAGAGGCTATTTGACGGCCTAAACAGTGTGTACTTTAGGGTTTTAAGGGTGAAATTAAAGGCTAATAGGTAGGGGAAGGGATTAGGATTGCTTTGGGGATGAATGGATAGGATTTTGAGGTTGAAAATTGCACTTTTAGAGGGCTGTGAATAGTATCTGAGAATAGTAAATTGAAACAGAAAAGAAGAAAAAAGAAGAGAAGAAGATGGGTCTAGGCATCACAGCTAGGGTTTGATTGTATCACACAATCCATAAAGAAGTTTCAAAACTCTCAAATTGCTATAAAATATCAATTCTCTTGAATTGGAAGCATTACATGACTTTATATAAATTATAGAGACTTTCTAAACCAATTCGAATCAAAAAAGGAAATTACTATAATATTTTAGACTTCCAAAACTAATTTAAGATCAAATAAGAAAAAAAAAATTAAAAAAACACTAACTAAATAACTTAACCCATAAGACAACTCATGAGAGACCCACAAAACCCATATTTAGAACTTCTGCAAATTACCAAAATACCCCTAAGCTTAAAATCCTAGAAAACATAAATATAATTATCAAGTAAGACTCTAATAATACTAGAAACATGATTATGAATTGTTTCTATTAGTTTTTCTTTGAAATCATGCCAATTTTCAAATATCGCCACTTCTTTGAGTTTACTTTTCCTTGAGCTTCTTATGTTCTGTATCATTCTCCCTTGATAGGAAAAAACTTAATCTCGAGTTTTGAAGTGTTGGGGTATAAGAATCCATAAGTTTTGAAATTACATCCATGGCATCACATTAAAATGTTCAAGTTCATGCTGCCTTTTCTTCGTTAGAGATTGCAAAAAAATTAATGAGAGATTGATCTTTTCAATCATGTCACTAAATTTTTCTGGAATAACAAAGTCAATTGGCATAGAAATCAAACCTTTGAATTCATCCAAATCAATTTTCATAAGGCTTTCTTCAATATTACCAACAACTTTGATTCGTTTCTTTTTAGCCTCTTTTCCTGGCACAAGGTCATCTTTTGATTCACCATTGGCCACTTCATTGATTATGATTGGAGCAAATTCACTAGGTGACTTTGTAGGCACTACCTCGGAGACCTCGGGTTGCAATATCATGACCTTTAAAGGCATAATAAGGTCTGGAACAGCAGCAGGATGCATTAATTCTTCACTCCTCGTAGCTTCTGTGACATCCAAGTCTTCTATTTGGACATCATCCTCTTCTCAAGTAACAATTAGATCTTCTTAGGGTGCTTTTAAATCATCAATAAGAGCCCTTTCACCCTCATTAAGCTCGTCATTAATCACTTTGGCTTGATTTCCATTCTCTTCCTCCACTTGTAACTCTAACGGCTTAGAGCTTTGATGTCCAACAACATTCATTCCCTTTAATGGTTTATCAAAGGACTTAGGTACCAAGTTAGCCACCTCCATGTGCATATTAGATGCAGGATTAGCAGTGGAACTTTTGAATGGCGTAGTTATCTTGGCACAAATATCACTCAATTCCTTACTTTTAACTTTTTGTGCTTCAAGGATGATACAACTTTTTGTGCTTCAATTGCACAAGGTTTTGGTTTTCATCAATAGGTTTTAGCTTTGGTACGACTTCTTGTGCCTACTTCATGCTATATCTTGATTGACGTGGTACTTCTTGCTTAATAATAGGCCTTAAACCATGTTTAAACCCAGCAAGTATTTGGTGTGTGTCTTCCACAACTTGATTTCGCTTGTCAAGAGCTTTGAATCTTTGCATATATTCTTCAAACAAAGCGAAGCTATGTCTTGAACTAACAAGTTGCTCATGTGATTCTACATGATTATTTGAAGGCATATGCTTTCCTTGAAGCCTAGCTTTCATCTCTTGCCATGTGTTTATTGATGGCAATGTTAGGTTTTGTAATTGGCAATCCAGTTTGACAAAACTCTTTTTAGTTGTAAATTTATTTGCTCTTTTGTTTTAGTAAAAGATGTGAGTGTTTAGATGTGAATCCAACCCGAATTGTGCCTATGCAGAGGAGTTTGTGATCTTGAGAGCCTTTCATGCTTGCCACTTCACTGACTATGTACAACGAGCAGCCATTTGTGCACTTGAGCGGTGAATGGCATCATCCAGTATGTTTGCAGAACAGACTGAACTTCTGAGAGAATCCTTTTTGTGCTCGAGCAGTGGAGTCTTGGCTCGAGCGATAGGCACACATTTTAGTTAGTTTGCTCGACCATAAAGTGTGCGCTCGAGCTGTCTTCACGATTCAATTTATGTTCAGTTTACTATAAAGTGCTTTGTTTGCTGTTTTTAGAGTTTAAGCCGTCCATATTCTGAGAGAGAAAAGCTACCAAGGTTTTCTATATTGGAGGATATTTTTATGTGTTTCCTTGAAGATTTGAAAGTGATCAATGGATCTAAGAACTTTATATTAACATCATCAAGGGGTTCATTTTTATTTTATTTTTTCACAAAAGAGAGAGGTGTTCTTAAGTGGATTCCGAAGAATTGGAGCCTGAATCTTTGGTGGATTCCGAAGTGGCTCATCGCCGTGGATTCGACATCGGCGTTGTGAATTCAACGTTGAGCGAGACAATTCCGAAGTGAAGACAGTGGTAGAAGAGACACATCGGCGTCAATTCAATTTGAGCGTGGATTTGCTAGGTAATTGAGGGTACACATGTGTAATTCATTTTTGTTTTCTTTACGGATTGTTTTGTGTCTTTGGCCTATAGTTTTTTTTATCACAATTGGAGGCGCTCCAATTATGATTTTTTCCACGTTAAATCGTTGTGGCAACTTGTTATTGATTGTTTGATTAAGATTGGTATTCACTGTTTAAAATTGAAACATAATCACGAATTAATATCTCAGAGATTTTGAATTTTTCACAATTCCAATCTTCTTATATTTTCTTCAACACGTATCCAAAGTTGTGCTAAGCCTACAAGTGTCATCTTAGTATATCTCACTTTCCGATCACCTGTCCAATTATAGCAATCAAAATATTGCTCAATTGAAATAAGCCAATTAGAGAACACCATAGGATTATCCCTTCCTTCAAAATCCAGAACTTCGTTGTTATGGCACATAATATATTGTGGTACTTAGGATCTCCCACCTTGTAAGAACATAGTGGCGAAACCTTAAGCTTTGATACCAAACTGATGTAGGACAAGTATTGGATTTGCAAGACAGAGGCTATTTGATGGCCTAAACAATGTTTACTTTAGGGTTTTAAGGATGATATTAACGGGTAATAGGTAGGGGAAGGGATTAAGCTGCTTTGGGGAAGAATGGATAGGGTTTTGAGGTTGAAAGTACACTTTTAGAGTACTGTGAATAGTAACCCAAGAATAATAAATTGAAACAAAAAAGAAGAAGATAGATCTAGGCATCACACCTAGATTCCATAGGCATCACACCTAGGGTTTGATTGCATCACACAATCCATAAAAAGATTTCAAAACTCTCAAATTTTTATAAAATATCAATGCTCCGGAATTATAAGCATTACATGACTTTATATAAACTTTAGAGACTTCTTAAACCAACTCGAACAAAAAAAGGAAACTACTATAATATCTTGGACTTCCAAGACTAATTTAAGACCAAATAAAAAATATAAATAAAAACTAATGAAATAACTTGACCATATGACAATCCATGGGTGACCCACAAAACCCATATTTAGAACTATTGCAAATTACAAAAATATCCCTAAGCTTAAAATTCTAGAAAACATAAATATAATTATAAAATAAGACTCTAATAATACTATAACTATGATTATGAATGGTTCCTATCAATTATGTCAATTTCCAAATATCATCACTGCTTTGAATTTACTTTTCATGAGCTTCTTATGTTCTGTATCAACTTTTCAAAATTCAGTGACTAGCAATGACCATGCTCGAGGCCCAGTTGCAAAGTTCAAGCGGATAAACTGAATTCAGTTCAACTTTCCCCATCCTCAATACAAGAAAATAAATTAACAATATATTCCTATAAAGAACACAATTAATCATAACAATCACTTGTCTCAATTTTTGTTTTTGTTTTTGTTTTTTACTATACTATCAATTTTCTCTATTTATTCTCTACTTTTAAAAATATATAAAATTATATTATTTCAATGCTTGAGTGTTGTGGGTGTGGCCATTGGTGTGTGTGTCATTGTGTGGGTTGGCTTTGGTTGGTAGTAGAAACGCCATTTCAAATGGCGAAAAAAAAAAAAAAAAAAAAAAATCTTCTTGGTCACACTATATGTGACAAAACACCCTACAATCAAACATCAATCTTCATCTGCCTTCATTTCAAAATAGTGAATGAAATAAATAAATAAAAAGTTTTAGTTATATGCTTTAACCTTCACCAACCTGCGTGAAGCCGTGACAAACGGGTCTGGGGGAATTACCCAAATATGACCGACTAGATAAACAAGCGGGCTTAGACCCATTTATTACAGGCGAGTCTGGAAGGATTCCTGGATCCAAATTAGAATTGTCACTTTTATTTGGATTTACAATACCTTTTTATACTATTTTCATACGTATTACACAGAATAAGATATATATGTTTTTTAAATTTTGTTATTTCTATTTTGACAGTTTTGGTGATCAAAAATTTTGGAGAAATCAATGAAAACTTTATTTTCTTCCAGTTAGAGATGGTAAAGACAATTTTTCATATTCATTACAAATTCATAATTGATGGACGAAGGTTAACACTATTTTTATTTATTGTTATAAATCAAGCTTTCCAACATACTTTTTTTGGACTCATTGCAAGGTCAATTTGCTAGATGAGTAAAGTGGCCATTCCATTTTGAGATTTCAATTTCAATGACTTTAAAATGTTTATAACTCGATTTTGATATGTTGAATGGATTTTTTTAATTGTAATTTATTGAATCGATCTTTTGACAATGAACCATTATATACAATTGAAAGTGAGAAATATCATATTGTCTTTGAGCAAGCTAAAAGTCTTATTATCTCAACTAAACACTTCTTTATTTATTTGACTTTTTATTTCGAGATAGATTGATATGGTATTATGTATCAGTATGTATACTTATCGGTTGGATATTTTCAGTAAATGTGAATGTTCACATCCACTGGAGTCATTATTGTTGTGAATTATCAGATTTTAATATTTTATATTTGGTGATGTAAACTTTAACATTAGAAGCATGTGATGGTTGTATGATGTGCAATGTATACTGGTGATTTTATGATTATTGTATTGCATTTACCGTAATGCACACAAGTCAATGGTATGTATACACAATAACAAGCAACTACCAACAATGTGTATTCATAGTGTCTCAATAATAAGAAAACAACATGACAACCCCAACAATTGATTTCTCACAAATCATAATCAATGTTAATATTTACATTAAAAAATAGTCATACTAGCACAAACAACAATGTTATTTTCGTCACATAGTGTGTATATAAAGATGTAAATGTTTACATTTATTCTGTAGTACAAATAAATAGTCACACCCTATTTTAACATTGAGTATGTATATGGTTTCATGAGGGAATGTTATTTACTAGCATGCATTTGTAATTCAGGATACATTACACCTTGTACCCCTGCACTTTGAATCAAATCCCACTTTGGCCCCTGCATATGAAACTGCACTTTTGGTTAAATCTCACTTTGGTCCATACACAGGTCTTAATGTCGCTCTTCTATTACTCCATTGTTTAAACGATCCGAAAATCCTACTCCTAAGTGTTATGCTCCTTACAGTTAGGAATGTCAACTTGATTACATAAACGAGCTAAGTTCGAGTTCGAGCTCAAGCTTGAAAAAAAAAAATACACTTAAATTAATTTATTTAGTAGTTAAAAAAATAATTTACTTATTAAGAAAAAATATAAAAAAAAAAATTATGAGTAAAATATAGGGTGAAACACCAATAAATCATAAATAGTAATCTTATAACATGTTTGGTCTTCCTCTTTTTTCTTATGGACCCAAAGGTTCTAGTGTGAATTACATAAAGGGCCAAGCATAAACGCACGTGTGCTTTGTGTTGAAGAACAAATGTGGGCTTTTTCATCATGACGTCGAAATTACTAAACATAACAATTCAAAAAAAAACTCCTTAATGTACTTTTCCCAAACATAACATTCTAATGTAACATTTTAACTTTTTCCCAAACGTAACAACGTAACATTTAAAAAAAAAACTCCTTAATGTACTTTTCCAAATGTAACACTCCAATCAATGTAACAAACAAAAACTCCACAGTATACTTTTTTTCAAACATAACACTCCAGAAACGTAACACTCTAATGTAACACACTAAAAAACCTCTGAGTGTACTTTTCTCTAGCGTAAAAAAAAACTCCTTAGTGTATTTTTTCCAAATGTAACACTCCAATCAATGTAACACACAAAAATTTATTAGTGTACTTTTTCTAAATGTAGCATTCTAATATAACACTCTACTATAACAGCAGAAAATCACATTAGAAATGTAAATTTTCACGCTCGACAATCAACACTTTAGCTACCAATTCTCTCAAAAAGAATTTTCTACACCTTCATTCTCATGCTAAAAACAAATCAAAAAATTAAAAAAAATGAATTACAAAGGATATTCATTTAAACTCAAATGACACCAAATCAAATAAATACAATTTTCTAAAACAAAAAAGACTAATTGGTTTATAAGAAAACTCTTAGGCCCAAATGAATCAATATTCCTCTATATGAGATTTATAAATAAATTGTCCTGAAATATATAAGAATACTTATATTAATAATAAATTTCATTAATCAAATATGTAACTTTACACAAATACTAAACATAAATAATAAAATAATTTAAATTAATAAAAATTTATTTGATATATTATAAAAAAAATAAATATTAATTTATTTTTTTTATATTCATGAACTTTATCGAGTTAAGCTTGAGACTACTAGAGCTCAAATTATTCATGAATAGTTTGATTTTGCATCACGGATGTGTCAACAATAATAAAGCAAAAAAATAAAATGAAAAATTACAATGACCACCCCGATAAATGTACAAACTATAGATAGCCCCAAGATATTGGAACATTACACCAATTTACGTATATATTTTTATAGCTATTTAACACTTAAGTTGGATAATTATTCAACAGTTTGGAACACCATTCGCCATGTGCCATTATTTATATAGTGTTTTCAATTAGTCACTTGGCTCAAAATTTTACAAGTAAGACATAGTGACTTTTTTGTGAAGTAGTTGAGACATAATACATGACTCACTTAGTATAGATTATGTGGGGGCATAATTTTTGAATGACAACACGTAGCCGAGGTGCCACGTGTCAGGGTCATAACGCCGAGGTTATCTCGGCGTTGCCGAGGTTATCTCCGAAGATATTGGTATCTGAGATAAACGGATAAGGGACAAGAGTCCTAGAATAAAGAGGAGATTTAGCCAAGATAAGGATAAAGATCTTAGAGAGTTTATCTTTATCTCTTGAGGAGTCCAAGGTAAGTACTGAATTGGAGTCCACAGAAATCAGGCTTCTAGTGGAACTAGGATTAAGGTAACTATAAAAGAGAGGCATCCTCGTGGGTCTAAGGTACGCAATTTATGCTTTGAGCAGTGAGTTTAGCACTTGATTATCTTTGAGAGATATACTGACTTGATCGTCAGAGTGCCCCCGGGTGGAAGAGCCACCGCCGGAGCCTTTTCTTTCTGTTACAGGTTAACTGAAGCCATCTATTCTGCCGGTGCTCTCTAGTTGATTACTAAATGGGCAGTGTGGTCAGAAAATTACTCACACAATTTGGCGTCGTCTGTGGGAACTTAGAAGAATAGATGGCCAGTAACGGACAGAAGGAAAAGATTGGAGACGACGCTCCTGCTGGGAGTGGCAGACCAATCGACCTTGATATTGAAGGAGACAACCACAATGCAGAAACCCGTGACCAGGGCCACGGAGAGAACGACGTCGGCTAGGAGGGTGACACTTCGAAGAAGACAGACCAAAGCAAGTACTATAACGAAGATAACCTCTAGGTATGGAGGGATAGGTGCCTGCGGAGGGATGAAGAAGTAAAAGAATTGGCAAACAAGTTGGCAGACCTGCAGTCGGTCGTCAACTTCATGATGCAAAACAATGTCATGCAGCCACCGTACCCGCTGTACGACACGCCGATTCCAGTAACTAATACCCAGAAGAGAGGAAGGAAAACAATCCCCGAAGCCCCTCAGCACACCAGGAGCGGAAGGCACTCTCACCGACCTTCTAGGGAAGTCGGACGAGAGAAGCCGAGACGAGAGAAGT
This sequence comes from Camellia sinensis, assembly GCF_004153795.1. NCBI lineage: Eukaryota > Viridiplantae > Streptophyta > Magnoliopsida > Ericales > Theaceae > Camellia > Camellia sinensis. Next base: position 3,137,137 of record NW_021025777.1, on the reverse strand, counting down.
CCCGAAGGACGTATCACACGAAAGACCCAGAGCCCAAAGAACATCGGCATGTTCAAGGGCAGGCGCTCTACTTTGACACGACCCATGGAGAAAGATCAAAACGGGCTCACCACGAGGCCGAAAGTAGTGTGCCGAAAAGATTGAAGTCCAAAGATAGCCGAGCTCCAGGAAGGAGTAAAGAAGACTTGAGAGATTACCTCAAGAGGAAACAACAGAATGCTGAAGCCGAGGTAACTTCCCCGGTTAAGCCGAAGACACCATTCTCGGTGGAACTGGACAAATTTGAAGCACCAAAGAGATTCAGTATGCTGAGGTTCCAAATATATGATGGTAAGTCAGATCCCAACTTTCACGTTGGACTATACTTGAATTCAATGGCATTATATAGTGGGAACGAGCCGTTGCTCTGCAAAGTATTCCCCTCATCCTTCGGGAAAATTGCATCAGATTGGTTCCATAAACTACCGAAGGGAAGCGTAAAGACTTGGGAAGGCCTGGCCAGATGTTTGTGGCCAGGTTTGTGACGAACAAACTACAACCCTTGAGGGTCGACGCATTAATGGCTTTAAAAATCACCAAGGATGAAGGCCTTAGGGCCTACGCAAAAAGGTATTATGAGGTGTTCAATCGAATACCCGAATGCAACCAAGAGGTGGCGGTCGTGTCTTTCAAGAACGGCTTGAAAAATGACTGCCCACTACGGAAGTCTTTGGCAAAGACATTGCCAAAAAGCATGGAAGAACTCATGGCGAGAATCGAGAAGTACGCTAGAGCCGAGAAGGATACATCAGGAAACAAAGAGACAAAGCAGGAGAAAGGAAACGGCTCACCGAAGCGAAGCCGAAGTAACAATGGATCGATCAAACAAGAAACGGAATTGAGGGCTAAACAGGCAGTGACGACTGTGTTCCGAATCCCGGTCCACAAAGTCCTGGATCAAATACGAAACCAACCCTATTTTAGAGCACCGGCAAGAACACCAGGGGAATTTATGGGAAGAAACGTCGGTAGGCATTGTGCTTACCACGATGAAGAAGGGCACCCAACTCTGGGTTGTAGAGCCCTAAAAGCACACTTAGAAGACTTGGTGAGGCAAGGCCATCTGAGGGACCTTGTCGATGAGGCCAGGACAAGAGAAGAACAGGCAAGATTGCCTCAAGCACCAGTAGCTCCACCTCCCCCAGCACAGCAACCACAGGCAGGAGGACCACGGGTGGTTAATGTAATTCACTCAAAGGTGAACGAAAACGATATACGAGGGGAGACCCAGAAGGTAAAACACCTACAGCACGTGAACCAGGTCGGACATAAAAGACCTCGGCCTGCAGAATGCCAGAGACCAACGATAGCCTTTACAGAAACCGACCTAGAGATGGTCCAGCATCCGCATAATGATGCCTTGGTAGTATCCCTCCAGGTTGGGAAGTGCCAAGTGAAACGCATCCTGATTGATCAAGGCAGCTCTTGCGACATCATGTATGTTAGATGTTACAAAGAGCTGGGCCTTCATCCTGATGACTTGGAGCAATCCAATGGCCCGATGGTCGGCTTCAATGGAACGCCGACATGGCCACTGGGCGCAACAAGGTTGGAAGTACAAGCCGGCACTAAGAAGATCAAGACAGAATTCATGGTGATTGACACGCCCTCGCCATACAACATCATCTTGGGAAGGCCATGGTTGCATGCAATGGGGGCAGTTCCCTCAACATTGCATCAACTACTATTGTTCCCAACAGAGCATGGGATTGAAGAAGTCAGAGGAGATTAGCTGCAGGCAAAGAATTGCTCCATGGCAGCAATGAAATCCACCTGCAACATTCAAGAACCGGAGAAGGCAGAGATTGAAGACGAGGACATGAAGGTCCTAGAGGATGTTGGCAAGGAGCCAACCGAGAAGAGTGAAGAAGCACTGAAGAAAGTCCTCGTCCAGGAGGATGATGAAGAACGCTTCTTTCTTGTCGGCTCGGGCTTAGCCGAAGAAGAAGAAAGAGAATTGGAAACTTTTCTGAGAGCAAACATAGAGGTGTTCGCTTGGACGCCTTATGAAATGCTTGGAATTGACCCCGAGGTCACATGCCACAAATTGAACGTTGACAAGTTAGCCAAACCTGTAATACAACGAGCCAGAAGACCGAAGTTGATGCACGTCGAAGCAGTGGAGGAGGAAGTAGACAGACTTCTGGAGGCTAGGGCCATCAGAGAAGTCAATTATCCAACATGGCTATCAAACACTGTGGTAGTAAAGAAAAAGAATGGTAAATGGAGGGTCTGCGTAGATTTTACAAGCTTGAACAAAGCTTGTCCCAAAGACAGCTTTCCTCTACCCAAGATTGACCAGTTGGTAGACGCCACATCTGGACATGGAAGGATGAACTTCTTGGATGCTTACAGGGGATACCACCAAATAGCCATGTACCCCCCAGATGAGGAGAAGACAGCATTTATCACCCCGAAAGGGCTGTACTGTTACAAGGTAATGCCTTTTGGGTTGAAAAACGCAGGAGCAACTTACCAAAGGTTGGTAACCAAGATGTTCAAACACCTGATTTGCCAAACAGTGGAGGTTTACATCGATGACATGGTCGTGAAGACCAAGGAACCTAAGGGTCATCTTGCCGACCTAAAAAAGGTCTTTGATATACTCAAAACATACCGGCTCTGACTCTACGCATCGAAGAGCGCGTTTGGAGCTGGATCAGGTAAGTTTTTGGGGTACCTGGTAACAAAAAAGGGCATTGAGGCCAGCCCAGATCAAATCAAGGCCATCCTAGAGCTGAAAAGCCCGACGCCGGCAAAACAGGTTTAGATGCTTACTGGAAGGGCCGCGGCCCTAAACAGGTTCATAAGCCAAAGCTCAGACAAATGTAAACCTTTCTTCAACCTGGTGAAGAAGGCCACGGACTTCCTATGGACTGAGGAATGTGAGGCCGCTTTGGCCGACCTAAAGAAATATCTGACCACGGCTCCTGTCCTCTCAACACTTGAACTTGGGGAAGAACTGTTTTTGTATCTAGCAGTTTCAATACACGCAGTAAGTGCAGTGCTAATCCGAGAGGAAAAAGGGGAGCAAAAGGCTGTTTATTATGTAAGCAAAACCTTGGCCGATGCAGAAACAAGGTACCTACGACTAGAGAAATTAATGCTGGCCTTAGTAATGGCTTCAAAGAAGCTGAACCATTACTTTCAAGCGCACAAGATTATAGTGCTAACAGAGCACCCATTAAAGTCCTTGTTACAACAAGGAGACTTAACTGGAAGAATAGCAAGATAGGCAGTGGCCTTGGGCCAGTACGACCTGGAGTTCAGGCCGAGAACAACAATTAAGGGCCAAGTTTTGGCCGACTTCGTGGCCGAATTCACGCCAGAATCTATCGAACATCGGGCTCCGTTGAGCCAAGATGAACGATGTCCAAGCAAACAAGGAGAAGCCCAGCCAAAGGCAAAAGAACAAGGAAAGGAAAAACTCAGACCCTGCAGTATTTACATCAGCGACTCCTTTCGCCTGTTTGTCGATGGGAGCTCAAACCGGCAAGGAGGGGGGGCAGGAGTAGTGTTAATATCTCCTGATGGGGAAATATTGGAACAGTCTATTCGATTAGGGTTCAAGGCCTCGAACAATGAGGCAGAATACGAAGCACTGATTGCAGGACTAAAGCTTGCAGTGGCAGCAGAAGCAGATGGGGTAATAATTTTTTACGATTCACAACTTATAGTGAATCAGACAACAGGAGAGTTTGCAACCCGAGACGAGAGGATGTCGGCATATGCAAAGGAAGTCATCAGGCTGGTAGCCTTGTTCCGTAACTGTCGACTTCTTCAAGTAAGCCAAGATGATAACAACCACGCCGACGCATTGGCCAACTTGGCAAGTTCAATACAAACTGGAAAAATAAGGACAATAATGATTGACTATCTGTCAAGCCCGAGCATAGAACAACCGATCACAGAACAAGAAGCAATGTGTGTGGACTTGGGACCAAGCTGGATGGATACAATTGTTGCATTCCTAAAAGAGGGAAAGCTCCCAGAAGACTGTAAGGAAGCACACAAGGTCAGATTGAAGTCGGCAAGATTCAATCTGACAACGGACGAACATCTCTACAGAAGGTCCTTTACTGGACCCCTTTTAAGGTGCGTACACCCTTTACAGGTTGAAGATTTTCTATATGAAATTCATGAAGGGATTTGTGGAAGCCACGCTGGGGGCAAATCACTAGCTCACAGGCCCATTACCCAGGGGTATTGGTGGCCCTACATGCAAAAAGATGCAGAAGCCTACGTGAAGAACTGTGAACAATGCCAAAGGTTCGCACCTTTGATACACCAGCCAGCTGCTGACCTGAACCCTGTATCTAGTCCATGGCCATTTGCTCAATGGGGCATGGATCTCATTGGGCAGTTGCCCCAAGCAACTGGGCAAAGGAAGTACTTGCTGGTAGCAACAGATTACTTCACGAAGTAGATAGAAGCAGAACCTCTTGCCAAAATCCGAGATGTGGACATCAAGAACTTCATATGGAGAAACATTATCACCAGATTTGGCATTCCAAGAGAAATAGTTGCCGACAACGGAACACAATTTGACAGCAAACTCATCAAGAACTTCTGTGCGAAATTCAAGATAAAGAATTACTTTTCAACACCAAGTTTTCCCCAAAGCAATGGGGAAGCAGAAGCATCCAACAAAGTGATTTTGGATGGAAAAAAGAAGAGGCTGCAGGCAGCAAAAGAAAAATGGTAGACGAGTTGCCCAATGTACTCTGGGCACATCGGACTACACCGAGAAGATCAACAGGGGAAACCCCATTTGCCATGGCTTACGGCACAGAAGCAGTCATCCCACTAGAGATCGGCATCCCAGGAATCAGAACCCAGGGAGTAGAGAATGGGACTAATGACATACTTCTAGCCCGAGATCTAGATCTCTTAGAAGAAAGAAGAGAGAAAGCTACAATTCAGCTCGCAGCATACCAGCAGCAGCTTGCTAGAGCTTACAATAAGAAGGTCAATCCAAGGAATTTTCTGGTCGACAACCTAGTCCTAAGAAAAGTTGTTGGCAACAAGAAGGATCCCAGAGAGGGCAAGCTTGGCCCAAACTGGGAAGGACCCTACAGAATTACTTCGGTATTGGGCAATGGAGCATACCGGCTTGAAGATAATGAGGGCAAAGCATTGCCAAGACCCTAGAACACTTGTAATTTGAAATTTTTCTATCATTAGATGTTCCTTGTTATTTTTTGCCAATGTCATCAATAAAATCTTAGCAAAATTCTCCAAGACTTGTGAATTGATAAAAGATGCATACTGTTGTTTCAAAATAATGAGAACCCAAGTAGAACTCAGGTTCACATTGGGGGTAAAAAGAAGACAAAATTGTTTATCTTCACTTGTTGAAATTTGTAACAATTTACAAGTTGAAGTTAAGCCGAGATTATTGTTTATCTTCACCTGTTGAAATTTGTAGCAATTTACAAGTTGAAGTTAAGCCGAGATTATTGTTTATCTTCACTTGTTGAAATTTGTAGCAATTTACAAGTTGAAGTTAAACTGAAATAATGCTTAACGCTTGTTGAAATTTGTAGCAATTTACAAGTTGAAGTTAAGCCGAAATTATTGTTTATCTACACTTGTTGAAATTTGTAGCAATTTACAAGTTGAAGTTAAACTGAAGTAATGCTTAACGCTTGTTGAAATTTGTAGCAATTCACAAGTTGAAGTTAAGCCAAAATTATTGTTCAGCACTTGTTGAAATTTGTGGACAATTTACAAGTTAAGTTAAACCAGTATGATGTTCAACATCTGTTAAAAGTTTACAAGAAATTTGTCTATCCGAGGTGTGTCACGCCGAGAAGTTTGCACAAAGAAGAAAGAGTACATAAGACATGCAAAATATTCTAAGTATATAATCATGCAAGAGCAGTTAGAAGAAGACAAAGATACAAGCATTCACTGAAGGAAAGTTGTGTTAAGCATTCAGTTGAAACAGGGGCACATCGGCTATATGAAAAAGCTTACATTGTCTAAAGAAACAAAACAGTTCAAAAGACAAGATAGGAAAAACATGAAAATTAAGCTTCTTCAGCATCAACAGCAACTTGGGTTTGGACCTCGGAAGGTTTTGAAAGAGCTACCTCGGCCACCTTCTCCTCTGCGATCTCGGCATCAATCTGGGCAAGGGTTTCATCAATGCTTTTGTCGGCTACAAGAACGTCGGAGGATGCCTGCTCCGGGGTAGTTTCCTTGACAACTCCATCGCCCTTTTCATCTTGAGTCAAGCCCAGGACTTGCTCATTTTGAAGAGGGGACTTGGCCCCATCGGCATCTTTGGGTTTTCTCACCAAAGCCTCATCCACTTCCTCGTCACCATCCTTAGACTCAGATTTGCCGACGTCTTGACTTGGAGGTTGAGCTGGAGGGAATGGAAGAGGGATGGCATCGGCTTCCCTCAACGGTGAGTCCTTAGGGACATTGAGTTTCTTCAGAAGGGACATCCAACCAAGGGTGAAACCCTTGTTGCATGCCTGCTTCACTTGAAGTTCATAGGCCTCAGTAACATCGACCATACCTTAAGTGTACGCCTTTTCGTCAGCTTCTTTGATTTCGGCGTCCTTGGTGGCCAGGGCCTCCTGAAGCTCCTTTTCGGCCTGGGCCATTTTTTCCTCAGCTTCTCTCTTCTGAAACTCAGCCACTTTCCTGATGGCTTCACCAGCCTCAGCCTTCTCTTCGGCATTGGTCTGAGCTTTTATTGCAGCCTCGGCTTGGTCCTCCAGTTTTTTCATCTTTGATTGAAGACCTTTGTTGGTCTTTTGGAGGGAAGAGAACTCCCTTTTCATCTCGACAAGCCTCTCCCGATTCTCAAAAGACTGCATTGAGAAAGAGTGGGCATGCTGGATGGCCTGAGAGAAAACAGAGGTATTAGAGAATGTTCAAAGTACGAAATAAAGAGAAAGAAAGAAGAAAATTACCAAAAAGAAGACATTTACCTGAACGGAGTGTTGAAGCATTAGAGCATAGTTCTTGTACTCACTATACTGGGGGTTTCGCTCCAGATCGCCTGGAAAGAGCAGAGCGGTACTGAGTGCGACGCCGACGTTGATATCATCGGCACTATCACTTGCCATGACAGGCTTGTCTTCCAAAGTAATTGTGGGGGCCCAGGGGGCATCAGGTTTTTTTGATCCCGAGGTTGTTGCAGAAGAAGACCTCGGCTTTTTTGGTTTTTGGGATCCTGGTGGTTGAGACTCAGAGCGCCTCTTCCCAGCGGAAGGCTGAGATTTATCACTCTCAGCCAACTTTAAAATAGGCAGAGTGTCTTCAGACTCAACCTGAGCTACCTTAGCCTTTGGTTGAGCCTTTTTTATTCTTTTTGGCTTCGATGGAGGAAGGGTTTGTGTTAGCTACTCATCAACAGATGATGGAATACTGGCCAGAAGATCTTTTGCAATAGGCTTAGGGCGACCCATCTCGGTAGTAAGAACAAGTCGTCGCCGACGTTTTCGTTCTGATATTAGGACCAGGTATGGAGCCGAAGTTGATGGCTGATCAGCTAGATCAGATGTTGATCCTTGATCTGTTCGTGATGTGGATGCAGTCAACGGAGTTGTAGCAGAGGGTGGAGAAAGGCTTTTTTTTCTTCCTTTTGGGAACGTCGGGCAAAGTTGACTTGTATGATGGAATAAAATTGAGAAGCACAGGCGCTTTCCTTTTATGGACTGGCAAGTCCAGAAGTTTCTTCAAATCCTTGCTGGGGACAAAGGATTGGCAAAAAAATTTCGGTGGCTGACGAACAGTTGCAAGAAGAACAGACGTTAGAAACAAACGAAGTATTTAAGACTTCGAAAGAAAACAAGCAAAGATGAATACTGGGCTCTTACCCTTGCCCTCTAAAACTGAACGAGGAAGAGGGTAGAGATGGATGTCCTCGTCTGGAGCAAACTCCCAATTTCCCGAGGTAATGAAATAGTCATCTCCAACCCCCTTGTTGGAGTCTGGGAGGTCGGCTACGATTTTGAATTTTGTAGACCTCAACTTAAGGTAATAAATGTAGCCTTTTTCTTTCAAATTAAGGGCACACATGGTATAGCAGTACTGGATATCGGCTAGGGTGATCTTAACGTTCTCCTGTTTAGCTAAGGCAATGATACCATGGATCACTCGATAAGAGTTAATGGCCAGTTGCATGGGGTTCAACTTGTAGTAATGAAGAATCTCACGAAAAAGGATGTTAAGTGGAAACTGGAGCCCACACTCGATAAAGGCAACCACAGGGAAGGGCATAGAGTTTTCTGTAGGCATGGTGGAGTCACCATCCCCAGCCAACCTCAGATTGACATCGGCTGGGATTTCAAACTCTTGCCTAAAAAATTCCAGCTTAGAGGGGGTGTTTACCCGATGTTCTCACATACCCATGATGTCGGGATAACTAAAGGTATTGGGTTTCAATAAGAAGATGGTTCAAATAGGGTTATTGGGACCTCGGCAAAAAACCTAGGTTTTAGTTGGTGAAGAGATTTGTAAGGGATGTTTCAGTTTTGCCCTAAAATGTGGGTTCTACAAACAAATCCCAAACCTAAAACTATGGAGAGGAAGATCAAAGGCACAGATCTGGAAAAGACACAAAAAAACAGAAAACAAAAGCGGAGTTTCAGAATCAAAAACAGAGATGGACTATCAAGAACATGAAGAATACAAAGGGTTGAAGGCCCAGAACAGTGGCAAGACGTGCAAGAAAACTATGAATAAGTACATGTATTTAAGGCATAAGCGAAAAGCGAAATCAACGCATTCAAATGTATGATTCACAAATTAAGTGTTTGAACAAGGCAGTGGTAAACAAGAAATTCTAGAAAAACTCAAGAAACTGGAATAAGAAGAAACAAATTGCTTACCAGAAAATATGAAGCCGATGTGAATATTGCCGAAGTCAGACGACAGTGACAGATGTAACAAGAACGACGAAAGCTTCACAGGAAGGTAGAATGGAAGGCAGTTGCAGAGCTTGAGGATTGAAACAATGGCGTATTCAGGAGCTCGACAGAGAAAAAGCGAAGAGAAATCGAATGCAAAAGTGAAAAATGAAGAAAAGGGGAAAAGTTTTTGTCAAATTTGAAACAGTGGCAAAACGGAGCACTGAATGCGCCTGGAACAACACATATGTCAGACGGCGCACACAGACGTAAGGCGGTTTGCAAGCGCGTCATAGGCACGGTCCAATGAGGTGAAGACGCGTGAATGAAACGGTTGAGTAAATGATGCATGACAGCTCATACACGTGAAAGAGTTCACTGGAATTCTTATTCTCTGAAGAAAACATGTCGGCCTGAAATGAATGATCTCGACTGAGGAGTTCTTGAGCCGATGTACAGAAGGAAGTACCGATATAGGTTCCATCACCTCAGGATGTCGAGGAAATAAAACCTAGGGGGCAGTTGTGGGGGCATAATTTTTGAATGACAACACGTAGTCGAGATGTCATCGAAGTGCCAGCCGAGGTGCCACGTGTCAGGGTCATAACGCCGAGGTTATCTCGGCGTTGTCGAGGTTATCTCCGAAGATATCGGTATCCGAGATAAACGGATAAGGGACAAGAGTCCTAGAATAAAGAGGAGATTTAGCCAAGATAAGGATAAAGCTCTTGGAGAGTTTATCTTTATCTCTTGAGGAGTCCAAGGTAAGTACTGAATTGGAGTCCACAGAAGTCAGGCTTCTAGTGGAACTAGGATTAAGGTAACTATAAAAGAGAGGCATCCCCGTGGGTCTAAGGTACGCAATTTATGCTTTGAGCAATGAGTTTAGAACTTGATTATCTTTGAGAGATATACTGACTTGATCGTCGCAGTGCCCCCGAGTGGAAGAGCCACCGCCGGAGCCTTTTCTTTCTGTTACAGGTTAACTGAAGCCATCTATTCTGCCGGTGCTCTCTAGCTGATTACTAAACGGGCAGTGTGGTCAGAAAATTACTCACACAGATTACAATTTCTTATTTGTCGGAGTAGTGTGTAAGTTATGTCATATGATATTTTAGGACTATTTTAATAGCTTTCTTTTGCAATCATGGCTCTAAATTTTGATATTGAGATACATAACAATATCAATCATGAAATATCAATGTCAGAAGTATCAACAAATATGTTTTAAAATTGGGTGTCATGATCATAAAATTTTAAAAGTCATTAGCGAGATGTAACGGCCCGTAGAGGGATGTAGCGATTCACCATAATCAAGGACGGATCGAGAATTATGACTTTGGGAGGGCCAAAGTACGTTTAACCTCTAACCAATAAAATTTGAAATTCAATACCAATTTCTACTAACATGAAAAAAATAAAAAAATGTTACGATAAAATATTGAGCTATATATTTCTTGTCAACATAATTGAGTACAAAAAGATGATCATACAATTGAGAATATTTTTTTTGCCCATATTCACTTACAAAAAGTAGTAACTATTTCTACATGCATTTATTTACTAAAATTAGGCATCTTCAATTGAGCTTGACGCTCTTTCATAATATCAAAAGTATGAATAATAGAGACTACGTCAAACCCTCGAGCAATGTCTTTTTCAATGTACATAATTAAAAAAAAAAATTCCAAATAGTTTAAAAAATTGGGAGGCTACTCTATATAATTTTGAAATTATCTAAAAAAAAAATTGGGAGTGCAAACTCCTATAATTTTAAATTATTTTAAATTTTCTAATATTATATATGATGTTTTTCAAATTTTTGAAGGTGTGGCCGGCCCCCAGCCTCCCCCCTCCATCCTTGATCATAATGATTACTTTATTATACGCAATGCAAACTAGCCGATACATTCACCAAATCTAATCTCACAACAAGATTGGATTGCATATGACTCGAATGCGTCAAAAATCATTACAAAACGACCATTATGATACATAACATCTTATTTTTAAATCCATACTTATAGTTAACCTACCATTAATAAAAATAAGATGAAATATGACATCAAATTTTGAATTAAAATGTTGAAATTACCCTTCTTATTTTTTCTTAAAATTAATTGAGCTTATTTATAAATTAATAATTACACACCATAATAATAAAACTAGTCAAGTGACAAAAACACAAACAATGAGACAAAAACAACATTCTCATTGTCAGGACATTTCATGGATAGAATAGCTAGGCAATATTAAGGTCGGTGGGGACAGTCTACTTTTTTTTTTTTTTACTTACTTTTGTTTTTTTGAAAAATTTAAAACTTTTGTTTTTTTTGAAAAATTTAAAACTCTTAGGGTGTGTTTGGTTTGTATTTTGAGATAAATTTTTAAAAGAAAATTGAGGAGAATGTTTAGAATTTTTTTTTGATTTGTTTGATTGTATATTTTGAAAATAGTTTTAAAATTTGGAAGTTTGGAATGATTAGATATTTTGTTGTAATTGAGTGAATGCGTGTGAAACAAAAAGTGATTGAGAAGGAAAGAGATAAAAAAAAGTGATTGATTGATGTGTAGAAGTGAGAAAGTGATTTTGGAAATTTAAATTTCCAACCAAACAAAATTTTAGAAATTTTTTTCAAAAATTATATTTTGAGAGTTAAACCAAACAAGGCCTTAATTTTTGATTTGTCTCCTAGAGCTAAATCTAGAAACTTAAAATGTCTGTTTGATTATTTTTTAGATACACATAATTCAAATGCATTTAAAAAGTAAAAAATAAATCACTAAAAAAACTAAAAAGCCAATAACCTATACAAAAAAGTCAAAAATTCCATTTTCTCGCTACTTTTTGCACATTTTTTTTTCCATAAAAAGCCAAAAAGTCAACCCAAAAATACTAGTTTTTTTACATCATATTTTAGCCCAAAAGCCAAAAAATTACTTAAAAAGCATGTTTCTAAACAAGGCCTTAAATCTTGATGAATGTAAAAAGTAAAAACAATAACTAAAATATAAAAATAAAAAATAAAAAAAATTGATTTTTTTTTAAGGTCCCTACTATTACAATTTTTGGAGATAAAGAACATCCAAAACTTTCATACTACCTTAGGTCCTTAAAAAACACACGCATCTTCCCTCTAAAATTATTGGACCAAAATATCCTTACGTTTACATTCAATCTAACGTCATTCACTTTTTGAATTTTTTCAAAATTTAAAAATTTAGTAATTTTTTATTTAGATGTCCATTTTCAACAAAAATTATATTTTTGAAATGCTCTCGATGAGATCTATCAAACAAGATTTATGATAAATATGAAATTCAAAAGAAAAAAAAATTGACAAAATTTCAATGAATTAGAAATCAATATGCAATTAAATTTCTCTAACTACATTTATAGAGAAATTTCGGAGAAAGTGAAATGTATTAGAGAAAATCAACATGCAAGTAAATTTTTCTAACTATATTGACAAAGAAATTTTAGAGAAAATCAAATGTGTTCGAGAAAATCAACATGCAAGTGAATTTCTCTAACTATACTTGTAGAGAAATTTCAGAGAAAAATCAAATGTGTTAAAAAAAATCAACATGTAAGTAAATTTCTCTGACTACATTTGCAAAGAAAATTTAAAGAAAATCAACATGATAGAGAAATTTCAGATATATGTGTGATGGCCAAAGAAGATCAGCATAACAGAGAAATTTCAGATATAGGTCCAGTGAAATTTTTCTGGTATAGGTTTAGGGAAATTTCAACAATTCCTCCAAATTCTCTGGTATAGGTCCAGAGAAATTTCAGCAAGTCTACCAAATTTTAAGGTATAAGTTCGGAGAAATTACCTGGTATAGGTCTAGTAAAATTTCTCTAGTATAGGTCTAGAGAAATTTTAGCAGGTCTTTCAAATTCTCTAATATAGATCTAATGAAATTTCAGCAAGTCCTTCAAATTCTCTAGCATACGTCTAGAGAAATTACCTGGTGTAGGTCCAATGAAATTTCTCTGGTATAGGTCAAAAGAAAGTCCTCCAAATTCTTCCAGATCCGTGACTTAATTATTGTCCATGATTACCCACTTCTTATTCTTCATCAAATAGATCAAGGACCCGTCCTCATAATAGTGGAGAAGGTCAACATGGTGGATATGGCTGCCAAGATGGTGGAGAGGGCCTCAGAACTTGTCGTCGAAGACATGGATAAGATCAACAGTAATGAAACGGTCATTGAAGTCGAAGGAGACGGAAGTGGTGGTGTTGGAGAATGAGAAGAGAGTGGATTTGGATTCTAGGGTTTGGGAATAGAATATTGTGAAATGATAGAGAGATCAAAATCTATAAAAAGAGAAAAGGGAAGATAAATGGAAACACGATATTGGAGTGGAAATTGATGGTGGCGCTAAAGCGATTGTCGGGGAAGAAGGAAGCGAAGGTAGCGGTGTCGGAGAGTGAGGAAATGGTGGATTTGGGTTTTAGGGTTTGAAAAGAGAGAGATCAGAGAGATAGATGAAAAAGAGAGAAAAGAAACCCACATATGTGGAGAGAGAATAGAGAAGAGAGAAGAGTGAAGAGTAAAGGTAAGGTTGGTATTTTTTTTTGAATAAAATAGAAGGAAATGATGTAAAGGACCTTATCTAATAGAAAAAAATTTATGGACCACTCCTACTAGCCAAAGTTAGAGAGTGTAGCTCAACTTTTTCATGCCCCCTTTTGGAGAGCTCGAATTGGTCTTACAGTTCGGACTCCTGTCACAGTTCTGAATCTAGTCTCACAAGTACAATGTGAAACTGATAATCACCAAAGAGTCCAATCCGACAAATCATTTTGGAAAATCGATTTTGAATCAAATAATGCCAAACTGGACTACTTTGCCAGATTACATAGTTGCTACCTAAATATTTTATTTTGGAGAAATTTACGAAACCCTGACTCGTGCCAAAGGTCACGTGTCCATCATCACCAAAGTTATATCGGCTCAGAAACTTGGGTACGAGAGGGGAATGTCCTGAAACGAGCATCCCCGCTCGCCCGATCGAAGATCGGCCTCTACTATCATGATATGTTATTTTATAAACCTCATGTGTTCTTATTCCAGTTATTAGTTAACTTTACTATGTGACGCACACAAGCAAGTATAAACTAAAATCGCAAGAATTAGAACAAATTCACTTCATGTTTGTTTTCAAAAATGGTTTGAAGTTGCCACCCTCAAGTGGGCTAAAACGTGGATTTGTCACCTCCAGTGGGCTTAAAACATGATTTGCCACTTCGCAAAGTGGGCCTGAAACATACATTTGATGAATTATTCCAATTCAAGCAATCAAATCCTTCATCCACAGACATTCATACAGTTAATCATTTAAGTAAACAGCCTCATGGCAAGCATGTGAAACATGGCAATATGGCAATCACACTCATGCAAGCATGCTAAAGCATAAAAACTCACCAAGTACTCCAAGCCAAAACAAAAACTAGTTAGAAAGATGCATGATCCTAACTATACAAGATGCCTAATGCAACACATGCAATAATGCAATTAATAGGCTCGACCACTAATATGGCATACGATTCAATTTGATAACATGCTTTTAAACACATATTCAAAGAAGTGTATTGAATTTGCGATGCAGTTTGAATAACGCACTGAGCCTCAGTGCATGCAAGACAAATGAATGGATCTAAACATGTGAGCATAAGATATGCTAATCAAAACATGTCCCTAATCTAACCATCAAAAGCGGGTAAATAAAATGGAGAAAGATGTGGGGTTGGAAGACATGCACACACACACGCACACTTATTACAACATTACGCCCTCGCGAAGGAGGGTCCGAATGAATAATTAGCTAAGCTAAGCTAAGCTAATTAATCTAACTAATCTAATTAGACTAATTATTACAAACCAAATGAATAACTAGCAAACTACTAATTATTACAACACTTTAACTAATTAACAAACTAGTTAATTAAATTACAACACAAACTAATCATGCGAAATATCTAAACCACACTGCCACAGCTCTGCTCCGGGAAGTAGAGGATGCATGCACTCGGTTTTTGCCCCGGAAAGTCCTCCAAATTGCTCTTGAGAGGCTCTGTTGCAGGATTGAGCACACTTCAGAATCTTTCTGCTCCACCTTACCAATTCAATGCTGAGGATTACACCAGTGGCCTGCCGGCCATGGTTAGTTGCTGCCAGCCATCTGTCGGCCAAAAGTGTGCCTTGCCAGCCAAGGCTGAACCACTGCCGGCCACCAATGAGCCACTGCTGGCCACTGGTGTTCTGAATCACCACATTGCAACATAGCACAAACAAAGGAAAATGGAGGATTTTCTAGGGGTATGTTTGGACTATACCTCTTCTTATCATCTTAAAACATCAAAGGAGTGGCACTCTTTGATCCAAAACCACCAATCAAGCAATTTCATTGCATGATGGCTAAAGATCCAAGTTGTACAATTTCAATAAATGCACAAATACGACACAAAGGACCACCACCCTATTATGCATGATCAAGGGTGATGGAGACAAAGGAGATTGGCTCATTTCATCACTTTGAGTATGAAATGCTCCAATCTTCCTTGTGTTTAATATAATGTTCGATTGAACACATGTAATGCAACACAACAATGCTTATCTTGCTCAAGTTTTATTTATCACTTTTATTTACTCATTTTAATTACCAACTCATTCTTTAGTCAATTTAGTCCAAGGTGAGAGTCCTCTAATGGGAGAAGTGTCAACCAAGGAATGACTTAAGGCAAGAGAGAGATCATGCCTTTGGTTAGTAGAAACCCTCAAAAGAGGATTAAAACCATTAAGCACAAGTCTCAATCTCAAGCTTAAACACAACCCTAAGGCTAACCAACCCTCAAAGCAAAATGAAAAAAGTGATGAAATGAGGGAGGTTACAGAGATTGTACGTGCTGAAATTACATACAAAATGACATTACAACTTGCAAGCAACTCATGCAAATCATGTTTAAAAGCCAAAAACACCAAACTAGTGAGGAGTCTTAAAACATGTTTGAAGTAAGCTGCAAATAGTTAGAATAAGAGGCTAACACATAGCACAAACTAAACTATTAAGCACAATTGCACTACAAGCATACAAAGCAAGCCTCAAGTGACTTAACCAGCCCTAAACAGAGGTAAGACAAGTCAAAATAGTAGCAAAAACATGCTGAGATCAAGTCACAAAATGCTAGAAAAACATGGTCACATGTTAAGCTATCTACACATGCAAACAAGACACAAAGAGGGGAGGCTAACCCCTCCACTTTTGGACTTCAAAACAGAGTTTTTGCCATTGAAATTACTCTGATTTTCAGTGGTTAGAAAGGCCAAAAAAGTGTGATTCAACCTTGAAAGATGGCACAACAACTTAGCAAGCAAACTACAAGAAGGGTGGACCACCCCTAACTCCAATCAAACCTCAAATCACCATTTTAGTCCATAAAACAGAGATTTTCAGAGGTTAAAACCAACCTTAAAACAATATGTAAAGATGGCAAAACAAGTATTTAAATTAAACTTAAAACACAAGTGTTCTATCTCTTGAAGACAAGATGCAAGCTAGACACCAAAATAAAACCAAACCAAGCCAAAATCTTCTTCTAGAGCTCAAAGAGGGCCTCAAGTGGCCTTAACTCAATGGTGATCAAGTTTGATCAAGGGTTTGTATGCAAGAGTGTAGAGAATTTAGGCTATAAGGCACAAAATATCAAGAGAGAGAGAATTCTAGAGAGAGAGAGAATTTTTGCCTTCAAAATTTTCTAACCCCCCCACATGCAAGAGGGGGACTTCTATAAATAGAGAATGCAAAATCCCCTCAAAGAGATCCAGCCATACATGTGCAAGCAAATGGCTCAATCTATGCAAATAGTTGGCACAAAATATCAAAAAATATCTACTGATACAGTGGTGGCCGGCTGACCATCAGTGATGGTCGACAGGGGCTCATTGATGGCCGGCAAGGCACATCAATGGTCGGCAGGCCAAGGGTCATCGCTGGCAGTGCCCAAGGATGGCTGGTAGGCTATCAACAACATCATGTTGAAGGGGCCTACACAAGGTCTAAAGATGAGACAGAATGGATGCAGGATTTGGAAAACTCAAACCTGTGGCATTCCGCCACGGACTTCGAGCGCTCAACGAGCAATCAAACTCATCACCGAATGTACCTGCAAGAACATCCAAGTCTTGAGGACAGTAAAAAATGAGGTGTCTACAAAGAGATGTTAGACTAATTTTGCCAAAAAAAATTCAGTAAAAACAAACAAAAAATCATATAAAAATAATTTCTAAAAACTGTAATCAAACAATATTTAAAAAATTTTAAAGCCCTATCTTAAAAAAAAAAATTAAGGTTATGTTTGGTGTGAGTTACAAATCAAATTTCTACCCTTATATTTGAATGTTATGGTTGGTTTGAGTTTTGAAATTATGATTCTAAATCAATTTCAAAACACATTTTGAAAACATGTTTGGTAAACAAGACAACTTTTGAATTTTTGGTCTATCCGTCGTCCGCCTGGATATCCGGCCAGTTGACCGGAACAGTACAATTTTATTTATATTTATTATTGTTATTATTGTTGTTGTTGTTGTTGTTGTTTTGCAATTACCAATCGCCCCTTGTTATTTAGGAAAAAAAAATTATATTTATTTTTGATATTTTTTAAATATATAAATTATTTTTGGGCAAATTACAAACATCCCCTCGAGATTTGGTGAAAATACAGATTTTTCCCTGAGGTTTGAGAAATTACATCCTGCCCCCTGAGGTTTTTATTTTCATACAGATTTTCTCCTAATTTTTCCTAATTTGTTATGAAAATTTGACCCTCAAGGGGCAATTTGTAATTTCTTAAACCTCAGGGGGAATCTGTATTTTTACCAAACCTCGAGGGGGTGTTTGTAATTTGCCCATTATTTTTTTAGACCAAAATGACAAATAAATTTTTTGAATAGAATTTTAAAAAGAGTATAGTTATGAGTTTTGAATATAATTTTCAATAAAGTTTTGAGTTTTGTATTTAGTTATGAGTTATAAGTTTTTGAATTAAGTTTTGTAGGAGAGGGTTCAAGAAAGGAGTTGAGAAATTCGAATTCTCTGGAATATGATAAGAGGCTTAGATTCTTCAATAATCTCAACTTAGGAACACAACAACAAAGGAGATGATGGAGATAAGAGATTGGGTGAAGAAGAAGGCAAAATGGCTAGAGAATAGAATAATGGCAAGGCTCTCCCATTGATCTCCCACTTTCACTCTCAAGGTCGATAATGGAGAAAGGGAAATTAGTTCTTTCCCAAGAATTCAAAAATCTCCAAAATCCCTCCCTTGTAAAGCTATGGGTGGGTGCTATTTATAGGCACCTCATGATGTAGGATGGAGCCCATGTGCAAGGCACATGGGGGATATTCTCTCTAACCACCTTGTCCGAGGAGGTGACCTCTCCGAGGATCATTCCACAAAATAGAAGATTGCACAGTAGTGACACAACACATGATGAGTTCAATCCACTTCTCATTTAGATTAAACTCATGAAGAGTTTCTCTAAGAAAGTGCCAGAATATGTTATCATAGGCCTTCTCAAGATCAATTTTCATGACCATACTACCAACTTTACCTTTCATATGTCCCATAAATGAATAGCTTCTTATGTAATGATAATGTTATCACTGGTATTCCTAATACAGATAAAGCTACTCTGATTAGGTCTCACAATATTATCGATGAGAGGTCTAATTCGATCCATCAAAATTTTTGTAATGACTTTGTAGGTCACATTACAAAGACTGATGGGTCTGAATTGTTTCACTCTCTCAGGGCTATTAACTTTAGAAATGAGTGCAATCAGAGTTCTATTGATCTCTTCGGAAATAGAGTTGTTAGCAAAGCAATTTTTAACAAAGGAACACACATAAGTACCAACAATATCCCAGTACTTGTGGTAGAAGATAGCCTGGAAACCATCATTTCCAGGAGCTTTAAAGGCTTTAATATTGTTCATAGCCTTCTTGATCTCAGTATGAGTGATAGCCTTATTTAAGTCTCTAATTTCTCATCTCTAGGTACCAATTTTTAGTAAAAAACAGCCATCCACACAGCCTTAGCATTAGAGCAGTTTCTAAAAAGATGATCCAAATCTTCCAACTCATTGCAAAAAGGGCGGGATGAGTTTTCAGTTAACCCCCTCATCACCCTCATACAATTAGTTAGAAGCTTTCCATGAAGCACAACCCAGTGGAAGCACTTAATCTTTTGGGGAAGTTTTGCATTTCCAAAGCCACTGCCAGTTTTTGCTTTGTTCATCATGTTCCATAGACAAACTATAAGCACTGGATGTTGAAAAGCAACCATCCGGAGATCCCTTCCAGTGTGGTTGATCCGTATTTGAGTTGTAAAGAGGGGGTTTTTCTTTAATAATAGCTTCAGCTACACTGGTTGGAAAACTCTGGTTAATAGCATTCACATCCCAATCACCTTCTTCATTAAGGAGAGAATTCACCTTAATCAACTAAGAACCAACATTTGGGGGAATTAGGGAGTGGGGAATAGTATGTTCCAGTGGTTGGTCACCACGCCACCACACCACCAATCACTCCACAGATTGACACTAGAATTGGCACCAATGGACCATTTAACCCATTTTTTTCAAGATGTTCTTAGATTTTTGCTATACTTCTCCACATATTAGAAGTCTTCTTTCTTTTATTCCAATTGCAAAGATTGGAATTTTTGAGATATTTGGCTTGAGAACTTTAATCCACAAGCTATTCTCACTATTAAGAATTTTCCATCCAAGTTTGGAGAGCAGGGCAACATTTTGCTCACTAGCTTTCTTGATTCCTAGCCCCCTAAACTTTTTGCTCTTACATACATCATCCCGTTTAACAAGATGAATTCTCCTCCTATCCACAGTATCTTCTTAGAGGAAATTTCGATTAATACGATCAATATCATTACACACCCTCTTGGGGATTGCCATGGTT